>ML978165.1:0-477783 GCA_010015745.1 Setomelanomma holmii
AGCTAGACGTTGTTCTCTCAAAGCTAGATGTGCAGCTGCGTACGCCTTCACCAGCTGCTCTGCTATGGGTGTTTTTCGAAATACCAGTTACCACCTGGATCTGGCATAGGTCGATCCTGCGCAGGAGTACGTCCTATACTGCCTGCGTATACACGCCAAGCTTAGCCAAGGCCTCAAGATCTAGCGCCCTCATCAAATCTGTGAACCTTCACACCCCTCTGCACGCTAAGCAAGAGTCATTACCTATAGATTTCTAAGGCGATTAATTAATCGTACTAAGGCCTTGCATTCTGGAGATTTGCACGAGATTTGGAGCTTATACGGTGGTAGTGCATCAAAACCGAGCCGATCCAGGTGGTAACTGGTATTTCGAGAACCATAATAGCCGAAGTGGCTCCGTCTTTTACGATTCAACACAAATCGAGTACCCCGAGCTTCGCCAACTTGAGCATAGGTACTGTGATACTCTATCATCCTGTAAGGTTCGTGTAGTAGTCCTGAATACCATGATCGCTTGATAGGTATCGCTTAAGCAATCGCCTCTCTTTACAGCACAGAGATAGCATCATAACCCTTCATCACAGACTTGATATATGCAGCAGGACACCAACGTGACATTCATTTCAGATTCATTGCACGCTTCATACATCCTTTTCCAGGCTCTCATCAAGCGCATCTACACCCAGTGCTGATACCTCTTCGTCTTCTGAAACGCCTCCTTCATATGCCCATACCTCTCACTCCTCTTCTGCGCCGCCGTCGCATTCCTCGGCGGGATACCCTCCCAGCTAACCGCGTACTTGGCAGTCATATGCGCAATCGCGCGGGTGAATTCAATCCACGCCTCCAAATTCAAGTTGTTGACAGTATCACCGTCCTCGTGGTAGTTGACATCGTACGGCACACCCGCACCACCGCCAAACATTTCAAATTCCTCTTGCGTCTTGATACCCTCGGCACCACCCGCGATTCCACCAGCAGCGATGCCGGCTTCGAGAAAGGGACCATAGTCAGAGCGACCATCGAATTCGATCTCGGTGTGGTTCAGACCGATACTGTCGAAGTAGGCTGCGAATTCGTGCTCGGCTTCGGCCGATCCGGTAGGGCCGGTGAGGTTGTATGCTGAACCATCGCCATCGTAGATCTGGTAGGCGAAGTTGGGCGAGGCCATCATGTCGAAGTCGAGAAGGAGGCGGATCTTATCCTTCTCGGCTTGGGTGAGCTGCTTGACGTAGTACTCTGCGCCGAGCAGACCGGCTTCTTCGGCAGTCCACCAGGAGAAGCGGACGGCGTTGTTGACGGTGAAGTTGGTGAGCCGGATGGCGATCTCAAGAAGGGAGCACGTGCCGGAGCCGTTGTCATTGATGCCTGGGCCGGCGGTGACGGAGTCGGAGTGTCCAGAGACATGGATGACATTGTCGTGATCGCCCGCCTTGGTTTCAGCGATGACGTTGTAGGTGGTTGCGAGTTTGGCTTCTGAGCTCAGGGCGACATTGATGGTGACGCCGGCTTCGACTTGGGCAAGCAGAGCTTCACCCTGGCCTTGTGTGATGCCCACAGTAGGGACGAAGGGCTTGGCTGGGTCTGGGAACACTTGAAGAGAGTAGCCTTTAAGAGTGCCCTCAGCATTGTTGACCGCAATAACGGCGCTGGCGCCCTTGGCAGCAGCAAGCTGGACTTTGATGCCAAAGGAGCATGTGCCACGAAGGATGAGCGCAACTTTGCCAGTCAAGTCTTCAGTGAAGTCTGCCTCTTCGCAGCCGAGGTTGGGAATGGCCACAAGTGTTCCGTTGGCGTTACCCGCTGGTGCAAGTGTGGTTGCATACGCCTCAACAGTCTTGTTGTTCGCAGTCAAAGTGGCGTTGATGCCAACGCTGAGCTCGACGCCTTGCAGCGCGACATCGTAATAGGTTGTGTCCAGGTTGCTTTGGATCCATGCAACTGTGGCTTCGTGACCGGGGCTACCAATGACGCGATTCTTGCCTGGCGTGGAATACGCAATTTCTTGGAGCTTCTCTGCTTTCGCAAAGAGGTTGTCGATATGCAGTGTGTCAATGAGAGCTTGCTGCGCTAAGGGTTAGCATGATTTCGGACGGCAAGAGTACGGAAGAGCATACCGAGCTGACTGTCGTCTTGTACTGACGGGGCTGAACAGCAGCAGCGTTCACTGTGACCGCACCACACGCAGCCAGCGCTGCAATTGACTTGAAGATGGCCATGTTATAGCTTCTCTTGCGTCTGAGGTCTCTCAGAAGAAATTGAACGAAGTGACGCCGTTCAGTCTGCAGGCCCGCCCTGGCACTTTATACTTCCCAGTAGCATCTTGCATCCCAAATTGCTGTCCCCTACCACGCACCCAGCACCCGCAGACCAGGAACTTCATCGTGCTGACGTCGCACGCCGCAGCTCACAATGGAAGCTCGCAGCGACGATGCTCTACACACCTGCCGGATGGGTAAATAGCTTCAATCCACGAACACGAGGATGCGCGCCTTCCCGCCAATGGGAACGCGTCAGAGACCGAAAGAGCCCAAGAAACCATGCAAAGACGTGATAAGATGCCTTGGCATGCTTCGCCGTTGGAGAGGGCCAAGAGCCGCTTCACCTTGTCTGTGATGCAGGAACCGAGCGCGGGCGGCCTGGATGGCGGAATGGAGTCGCTTTGGTCTTGGACGGAATTAGCGCGTGAATGAGCCGCGGGAATCTCAAGGATGCTGCTGCCGACGACCATGATCCTGCTTCCTCACATGCAGCATCAGCTTCCATCTTTCGACGTTCGAGGCGTCCTAATACGTATACTAATCCATGGAGGTTGTCGCGACATTTCGCATGAATCATCCTACACCACCTTTCTGAGCACAGTGCCGCTCAACCCGCTTGTATCCATGTCCATACGTGCTCCTACATGTGGGTTCTCGCGCATATGATGCTGCACATGTCACCTTCCAGCAACTCTTTCAATTCCTGAAAGAAAACAGTAAAGTTTCGGAGATGATCTTTTGTCTCTTTCGGTTCCGGAAAGGCGCGATTTGGGGAGTACGGCCAATGGTCAAGATACTCGTTCTCGTAGATGACACTGCAGGTTCTCATACACGATGAATCAAGGCAGGGCCAGACGTCTCGAAGCAAGTCAAAAAGAGCGTGGAGTGCCAACTGTTTAAGGTGCTGAGTGGTTACAGATGAGCATCGCCCGCGGTTTTCAACACCCATACTTGCTCAGCGGTCTCCGTCTTGTGTCTGATCATGCGGAATGGTAGAGTGTGTCCAAGGAAGCTTGCAGATGGCGAGATGGTATGGCAGATGTCGTCTGTCCTTCACTACGCATCGCATTGTTTTTCTCCTTCCTCACCAACCCAAGCGTGTCCGTGCTCTCTTGGCGGCCACTGACGTCGACCTCATTTCACTACAAATGCCTTCTGTCTCTCGTCACGCTTCTGCTTCCACATGACGACGGACGTAAGCAACGGACCGAGCACAACTACGTGCGATCACGGTCATGATCTGGCGCAGTTGCCGTTCCTGGTGCTCTTGCACGATCTCAATCCATACATCGACGATGTGCTCACGCAACCGCGATTCGACCGCTTTCTCGACCTACCCATGGAACTGCGCTGCAAAGTCTACGAACAGTACTTCCTCGACAATGTGCAATCTGTCACCTGCAAAACCTGACCGACTCTCCGTGTCTCTGTGTCGCTTCTCAAGGCTACCTCGAAAAAAAGGACTGTTCCGAGCTTTGTGCCGAATCTCTGCTTTATCAGCAAGGCACTTCAAAACGAATTCCTCTGTTGCTTGCTTGAGCCTATGGAGTTCCATTGCGAGGATATCGCAGCAGTCGTATACCTAATCCGCCGCATATATCATAAAATGGACATACTCTGTATGGTCGACAAGATCCGGAAGGTACGCGTCGACTATGCCAATGTTGGGCGGCATCGGATCCTCTGTCGTCGATCTTACGAAACGCTTGCCCACGAGTATGCCGGCATGAACGAGCCTTTCAGCAGCTTCCTACCAGTGTTCACACGTGTTCGCGAGCTCTGGCTGACCTTTCACGTACCTCTGATCTCGGAACACGTGCAAAATGGCTCATCAGTGTCGAGGTCACTTCGTGCCGTCCCTATCGCGAACTATATCGTGGGATTCAACAGCAATTTGATTCTTGAATTGGCTGAGCTTCCAAAGCTCACAATTGCTGGTATATGCGGCTGCCAAAATTGCAGCGACCAAGTCATCCGTAGCGGGGTCTTCACACAAGGCGATGAAGACATGGAGTCTCTACGAGCTGTTTCTGAGATCAGTCGCCAGATCAAGGACGGGACAAAAGAACAAGGGCGCGAGATTGAGGTCAGGACTTGGTTATTGTATGGAAAAGGAATGTTGGAAGAGACTGTACTGTGCTAATCTGGCTCATCCACTGCGTTCTTTTTCTGGCTCGGGCGGAACGCAACCAAGGGAATGCCGAAGTAAGGATCCGTCTTCAATACAACTCTGTATATTAATAGGGCCTCAGATATGTGAACAAAGGGCCACCTTCAAATGATCTGTCGCCTTCTGGATGCTCCTTACTTTTCGTTGTGATTCGAAGCTGCAGATCGGAAATTGGGGCGCGAGAGTGATACCTGATCATATGGAATCTGCTCACTTGAACCTCACAAGAGACGGGAAAAGTTCCGGAAGGTTTCGTTGTGGCAAGACTTTTTGCCAATGCCCTAGCCCAGCGAACAATAATAAGACGAAGCTACTCGACCAAAATTCTGTCATAGTGGCGGTATAAATGCGGCGACCGTCCAAGACACCAAGACAGGTGATCGTGAAAGCCATAAGATCACTCTCCACACCATCTACGTCAATTTCTACCGACCCGAATCTTCAAAAGCTGCACTTTCACTGTCGAAAAGTAGTCAACCTCCAATCGCTCAACTTCGCGAATGCAATCGCTAATCATGGCAACCACGATTGCTGCGCCCTCCGCTGCCACCGGGCCGGATGCCTTCCTCACTTTGCTGCGTGATCTCAACACCTATTTCGACGACAGTCTCGCAGCGCCTTTCCACCGCTTCGTCGATCTTCCGATTGAACTCAGGTTTCGCGTGTACGATTACTAGTTCCAAGACCGCAAGGACTCTGCAGTTTGTCGCGACTGGCCCGACTTCTCTCCATCGCATACCATTCACGAAAATTCCGAGGATGCGCTTACCGTCAAGTTGCTACCGCCGATCTGCCTGACGGATCGTATCATCGGCAGGGAAGCAACTGAACATCTGGTGAGGAAAGGCGGGATCACCATCACGGGTATTCCCGGTTATCGTGAATCACAGAATCTTTGTCAAGTTCGATGCGATTTGCCGCCGAGTGCGCGTCTCTCTGCAGCACCACCTACAAGCTCTTCGGTTAACAAATACCAATATGCAACGCGGGCGAGTCCTGGAGCCTCGAGGCAGCCGTCCGATTGGGTTCGTCGACCAGGCTGTGAATGCCAACGTCTCCACCACGGATACGCTCATGTCGTCATATTTCGACAACCTTCGGAAGCTCTCCATCACGTTCTGGACTCCAAAGTGTCAAGGAAAGCTTAGCGAAGACGGTCGCGTCACATCGGGCAAGTGCCGAACGGCTCCCATAGTCCAGTTCCTTGAGGACTTCGGCATACACGCACTCCTCCGCTTGCGCAAGTTGCAGAAACTTACATTGAGGGGAAGGACGACCTCATCTTTGTTGGAAAAGGATGGTCCAGCTTTGGACGACAATGCGGAGCAGCTGTATGCAATCGCACAGCTGGGCTACAAGCTCAAGGATGGCTTCCGGTCCAGGGGTCAAGTCGTCACCATACACATTCTCTTCATGTACAAGGATTAGTGCGAGCAGGAGTTCCTTGAGTAGATGGTTGCGGAACTTCCAAGAGTGCTAGGTTGAATGGATCTTGAACGTCGATAGACACAGTGAGCCGGACATGTCTTGGGTACATTTTTCCTCTCGCAGGACATGGAAAGTTGGAAACATGTCTGAATTTTTTGAGACTGCAACTCAACAACGCCTAGAAGTTACTGGTACAACTTAGGATTGGAGTGAGAGCTGGATATCTTCACGACGCTGCAGGCTTAATTCTGGAATCTAGCATGCTGCACGGATCTATTGGTGCTGACGTTGTGCTTCCTTCCACGTTCTTACTTCCGACTTCTTATGCCCCATAAAAGGCTGCTACATGTTGCCCATTAACAGAGAGCTTTAGCCTCCAAATGGGTGATCGCACGCTTATCACACCAGCCAATTGTGTCTTGGTGTCCTTACGAAAAGGCCTCCGCGTCGGTCGTTAGAAAAGCGCACTTATAGGACAGGTGACGGAAAGGCTTTGAGCATTCGCCAGGAGTGCCACTACCAGCAAGATCGAATACACTGCAAGATACAAATACCATAGCAAAAATGCCGTGCACGCGATTGCTTCCTGGCCTTGATGATCTCGATTCCTTTTCTGCTTGAGTCACATTGACTTCTCTTTAATGATGATGTTTTGGATTCAGCGGTCCTTGCACACTTGCTTTTCACCTTCACTTCATCACTAGTATATCACTCTCCCCGTTGACCTCTAAGGCACCAGTCTTGTACTCGAAGCATACCACAATAACGGCAACCCTCAAACATTACTTGGGGATCGATATGGCGATCAGTGCGGCTATTACTCAAGATGCTGGTCCTGGAATGGCATTCCACACATTCTCCGGGCTGCCTCTCGAGCTGCGATACAAACTCTACGAACGCTACTTCTCGGCTGACGAAGAGACTATCGCGGGCCGTTCATGGCCGCTTATCCCAGTCGAACTTCGTGCCAGCGATTGGCGCAGCCCGAGAACAAGGCTGAGTCGCCTCCTGCCCGACCTGTGTTTCGTCAGCAAGACGCTGAGGACTGAGTCGCTAACACACCTGATGTTGCTGGCGACTCTCGAGCTGTTCCCGTATTCTGAACCTCCAATTATTGAGCTATTTCTCGCAAAGTTGACGGCAGTGTCGGACATCCACATCCTCTCGAGGGCGAAAAGAGTCAAGATTAATGATGCCAACAACACACTAGGCTCTCATTTACACAACCACGAAACTCGAGATGGGCCGGCACACAAACGATCAGCAGCGTCGAATCTGGCTTGCAGCAAATTAATCACGCATTTCATTGGCGCACGGGAGCTTACACTCTGCTTCTATGCACCATGCGGTGATGCAGATATCGCACCCCATGGAGATGTTGCTTTGAACATTGCCGGTTTTCTCGAAGGCTTCGACGTTGGCTGCATCATACAGCTCAGCAGCATTGAAGCGATCATCATGCGAGGCGCTTGAAGCTACCATGCTCGACGACATCATCCACGTTACGACATGATTGCATTGACCGCTCCTTATAACGACGTTGTTGATCATCTCTTCCCACTGTTGGAACTTGGCCAACAATTGGGAAGGGTTCTTGCTGAAAAAGGGAAGGTGGTCAAGGTCAAGATTGAGCTGCAGTACGAAGACCAGATTGACGAACACGATCTTTGATTCAAGGTGGACAGGACGAAACAGCGAAATTTTTGGTGCACTGGAAAATGCTGCTCATTCGAACCCTACAATGGTCGATGAGATTGTCCGTGAGCAAAGTGCATGGAGTGCTTAACTTCAACGCAAGCTCCAGAGACCTGGGGTTGAAGTTACGGGACGGAAGTCGAACCTGATTTTGTCATGAACACATCGGCTATCAGAGGTGCGATGAGCTTAGAACAACTCACAGTGGCTTTGTCAAGAAGCTATGCATTCTGCCGTGCCCAGATCGCATACGACTACGAGCTGCTATTACTTTGATCGAATTATGCTCCCATCGATTTTTTCGTGTTCACCTTGCTCGACGGTGCTCCCTGAAATCGCAAGGTCTAAAGTGCCATTTGTTGCAGCAGAGCTCACTTTCACCGTCATTCCCATTGGCTGCGCCAGCCTTCGTTGAGCGGAATATCGCGCACGGTCTTGCACAATCTCGCGACCGATATCGATCCTCGCAACACTTCACGTATCCTCTCCACATGACACCATCATGCTCGTCAACGACGACCCCATGCCTGACGCCTTCGGCCAGCTTCTGAACGCTGTCAATCCTTTCCTAGACGACGCCACTGCACAGGCTGAATTTCACCACTTCGCCGACCGCCCCCAAGAGCTGAGACAGTACGTCGGTGAGCAGTACTTTGCGGACGATACCACATCTGTAGCTTGCTCCAGCTGGCCAGGGATCGATGGCGCCCCAGCCATCTGCTTTCGGGAGCTTTTCGGAAAGAGGTGGAGAAAGTCGTCGCCTTTCTTGCCAGGGCTCTGTTTCGTCAATGGCGCCATTGGATCGGAGGTCTCATCGTTTCTATTTGGGTCGGCAGAGTGCTATATTGAGACCGAGAGGGCAGCAAAGCTTGTCTTGAAACATGTGAGATCAAGTGTCCCTGCACTTGTACGCAAGCTCTCACTTTCCAACGTCAACAACATTGGACGAGGAGACTGCTTCCGATTGCTACGCCTCCCTCACCCACATGGATCGCTGTGGAAAGTCGCATTCCGCAGTAACGAGCTGCAGAGCAGAGCACTGTCAGCTTTCCCGAACCTGCGCGAATTGCACCTCACTTTTACCACGCCGTGTCAACGCAGTTTTGTACGAGGGAAAGATGTGGATAATCGCCTTCAACCGGTCGTCTCGATGAAAGACAAATATCTCAGGGCGTTCGACATACAGCCAATCTTGAGCATGGATCGATTCGAAAAGGTCACCTTGAAGGCATTTATTCCTTTGAGCGACATGGTCAAAAGTGAAGTTGGTGACACCTTCATCCAGGCACCAATGAACCAGATACTGCTCTCAGTCAAACACGGCTTCGAGAAGCAAGGACGCGACGTGGAAGTGCGGCTCCTCTATGGCGTGGACTGTGAGGTATAGCTAGAGCAATCGTTACACATAGTGTAGTTCTTGGGATTGGCGTGTGGCGTGTGGCGTATGTTGCCGGTCCTCGCAATCAGGCGTATGATGGGATCGTCAGGATGAAATCCCAGTACAAGAAGTAGTTCTAATGAATGGAACTATCGCCAATGAATTCATCCGTGCCGCTGTGCACGTGCCTCTCTTGCTCGTGAATCTTCTGCCTTCCATACTTGTGGAACGATTTACGCTAGGACTTTACATCACGTACCTCAATCGCGCTGTTTGACGATTTCTTTGCCTTTCCTACTCCTATTCCTGCAATTGGTAGCTCATCCTCACGTTGCCCTGGAACTTCTCATTCTTCAACGCATCAGAGAGTGGGAGCACGTCGCCATGGCCGCCAGCGACGCCTTCTCCGAGCTCTTACATGCGCTCAACCCATACCTCGACGATCAGGAACCTTGTAAATTTCCCTCCTTCTGTTTTCTCCCTATCGAATTGCGCTACAAAGTCTACGAGGAGTACTTCATCGATGATCGAAAGTCTTTCGCATGCACCACCTGGTGGGCAGAGCTTGAGCGACGCATCGGAGGGTTTTCTCTTGACAAGAAGAGGGTCTCGACTCCTTTCCTTCCGAGTCTATGTTTCGTCAATCGGCGCCTTCGAGATGAGGCCATTTCGTTCTTTTTCAGCACTATCGAAGTCGCATGCACTTCATCGACGTCGGAAAAGGCATACATCTGTGACAAGCTTGAGTCAAGTCGATGCCTTTCTATAGCGAAAAAGATCCGCAAGCTCGTCTTCATCGACAGCGCCACTTGAAGATGGATTTTCGATATACAGAACGAGCGGAGCGCAGCTGGCGACCGCGATTACAGCTCAAGCGTTCAGCACAAAACCGAGTAGGGAAACGCACAGCTTCAACGTTTGCTCGCGCAGCTTACGAACCTACGAAAGCTCGACCTAAGCTTCTCCACACCATACCTGGTTGACCACGGTAGCCAAGAGTCTGACAAAGAATCGGATATACCTCAAATTTTCGAGCTCGTACTGAACCAGTACAACTTTGACATCCTAACCCGCCCAGCGAGCCTGGAAACGATCAACTTTAGGGTTTACCGCCATTATACAGAAGCTATTGAGCCCAAGGTGCAGGCAGTTCATGTAAACACAATGACGGAGCGTGCTGCTCCAGTGGAGAGGGCGTTGGAAACCCTGGGTTGCGAGATGGAAGTCCGCATACATCTTTTGTGTCATACGGGGATGCAAATGATCGAAGACTACAATGAAGAGATTTTGTGAGTCTATTATGTGATCCGAGGGAGCAAAAAAACCAAGGACGTCTGCGTGAACACTGAGGACATGCATGAAGCCATGGTATAGCAGGGACAGAATAACGAGAGATAAGAGAGGAACATATAAAAGAAGTAAGGACAAACCATAAAATCTCAATCTTTTCGCGCGTGTTCGTCCTTCGGTGTAGAAAACATCCTGTCACGTGCTCGCGTGCGTCTGTATGAGGTGGTCGGCATGGTAGAGGAAAGCCTGGAACGACTGATGCAGTAGCTGTTCCTATAATCCGTCAGTAGCCGGGAACGTTAAGCGATCCGGTACGAGCACTGGGTGTTGGAGCCAGGTTTTCGGCCATGATCTGCTCAAAGTTGCCCTGCGATCGGCGCTCTCGTGCTTCTCAGGTATACTCGGACTACTTTGCAGAGTACAGGAAGGTAACGTTCCTTTCGGTATGGCTAGAGCAGTATGAAAATGAATCTTGCATATCGAATCTGTTCCTGGAATAACCTGCGATTTCTCTCAACGGTGCTCAATGTGTTGACATTTGCGGTCGTCCTCGGTGCTGCGATCAGGAATACTGCGGATCCGCGTGAACTTTGCCGTTGTCCTTGCGAGACACATGTGGCGTATACGTGCCAAGGAGTGGCTGGTGCCGGGGTACTTACCCATCCCATCTCATCCTAGGTAGCTTTCCTCCTCGGAAGAGCTATAGTCAATACATGAGTACATCCCCATCATACAACAACACATGACTTCACCGCGAAACAGACCCAGCTCGAGAAAGGCAAAGGGAAGACCTTCCATTGATCCTGACCTATGATCTTTCTTGGAGCACTCTAAGGGGAATTGATCAGCGTCACCGTCTAGCCCACTAAAACTTGAGGCTCCACCGACTTCCAAATCTCGGACCGGGCATCTCGCACAGGTCTAGAACCATTTCACATGACTGAGACCCATGCAGTGCAGCAGTCGAGAAGCGTGTGCTGACCTTCATAAGCTGTTGAGGTCGTGTCCAAGTCGGCTATATACCTGGGTATGGGGTTTGGAAAGTCGATCAATGAGGCTTCAGGAATGTGTACCCACACATTATAGTCATCATTTGAGATTCCGGGAACACCGCATCGGGTAAGACGCATTTATGGCCGACTTGCTGAACGACCATGTTCATGCGGGGTACCCCGCAAGCTACCACGGAAGCGGGGCGCTAGCTATTCGGATAGCAGCTATGAAGTTCGCGTGTGCAGATGGTGCCGTGTATACGGAGGCTTTCCGCGCCCACACGCATTGTTTAGTGCCATCGCCCAGTTGTGACGTTATCCACAAGAACAACTCGGTCCCCCGGCCGAAGGGGACGTCCAAAGGTGTCCAATGGCGCATGCCATGGTTCGATGCGCGGCGCCTGTTGATGAAGCTCTAGCCGCGAACCTAGTGGTTGTCGTTTCCCAAATGGTTGTGGTGGTACCGTGTCGCTCAACGATCTTCAATGGTATCTGCATGAGGGGCAAGCGGTGCGTTGACGTATATAATTGAGAGATAGGTTCCCTGCACCAGGTTGTTAGTTGACTGTCAGGTTGATCAAAACATTTCTTGAAGCATATACCTTTACTTCCTCCCTAACATCTTCGACACAATGGTTCACTTCAGAACGGACATCGGCGCCACGAATGAGTCGGCTTCGCCGAACAACGAGAACTATGCCAAAGAGCTCGATACTGACGTTCTCATTGTTGGTGCTGGCTTCGGCGGTATCTACTTGATGCACAAGCTTCGCCAGTTGGGCTTCAACTGCAAGATTTATGAAGCTGGTACCAATATTGGAGGAATCTGGCATTGGAACTGCTACCCAGGCGCGCGAGTCGACTCCCAAATTCCAGTCTATGAGTACTCATTGCCAGAGATCTGGAAGGTAAGTCAGAGCCTCGATAAAGCTCGATTGGCACCGAAGTTGATAAACATCTATAGGACTGGACTTGGTCATGTCGATACCCTGGTACGGACGAGCTTCGCGCCTACTTCGACCATGTCGAGAGGAAGCTGGACATCAAGAAAGACTGCGCATTCAACACTCGTGTCATCGGAGCCCACTTCGACAAGCCTTCTGGCAAGTGGATCACCAAAACCGAAGATGGACGAACGGCAAAGTCAAAGTACCTTTTGCTCGCCCTAGGTTTCGCTGCAAAGCGTCACTTCCCCGACTGGCCAGGTATGGACAAGTTTGAGGGTGAGATTCACCACAGCTCTTTCTGGCCCGACGCGGGTGTGGACGTCAAGGGAAAGCGTGTCGGCGTTATTGGCACGGGTTCCACTGGTATCCAGATCGCGCAAGAGACTTCGAAGGAGGCCGCCTCTATCACCAACTTTATCCGAACACCCAACCTGTGCTTGCCCATGCAGCAACAGGCCATCTCCAAGGAGGAACAAGAAAGGCGGAAGCAGGGCGAGTACCAAAAGTTCTTCGAACACCGACTGAACACCTTCGCTGGTTTCGGATATGACTATATCGAGAAGAACACCATGGAAGATACCCCAGAGCAGCGCGAAGCCTTCTACGAGAAGCTATTCGAGGCTGGCGGATTCGAATTCTGGTTGGCGAACTACAAGGACTTGTTGTTCGATAACAAAGCCAATCGCGAGGCATATAACTTCTGGGCTAAGAAGACTCGGGCGCGGATTACGGACCCCGAGAAGCGTGAGATCCTTGCTCCACTGGAGCCACCACATGCCTTCGGAACAAAGAGGCCCAGTCTTGAGCAGAACTACTACGAGATGCTTGACAAGCCGGAGAACCATGTGGTCGATGTCAAGAAGACTCCAATCAAGGAAATCACCGAGAAGGGCATCGTGACATCGGATGGCAAGCTCCATGAATTTGACGTCATCGCCCTGGCAACTGGCTTCGATTCCGTGACCGGCGGAATGAAGAACATGGGTCTCAAAGATGTCGATGGTGTTGAGCTGGCCGACAGGTGGAAGAGCGGAACCTACAGTAAGTGCCGATGTACGAAGTGGATGTGAAACATGAACTGACTCCGTACTTTTCACCTTTTGCAGGCTACCTCGGCATGTCTCTGAACGGCTTCCCGTAAGTATCATTCACAGTGTCATTGGGACATTACTGACCATCTGAAAGCAACTGCTTCTTCCTTTACGGAGCACAAGGTCCAACCGCCTTCTCGAACGGACCAACGTGCGTGGAAGTCCAAGGCGACTGGATTGTTGACGCTATGAAGAAGCTGCGGGATGAGAATATCGACTACTGCGAGGCCACACATGAGGCTGAGAAGGAATGGAGAGAAAAGGTGACCGAGCTCTCAGACAAGACACTCTTCCCGCAAACCAAGTCCTGGTATATGGGTGATAACATTCCGGGCAAGTTCCGCGAACAGCTGAACTTCGCTGGTGGTAAGTTGCCGCGTATACAATTGCCGTCAGGTACACATCCTGACAATTGAACAGGCTTCCCACTTTACAAGGAGCTGACTCGCAGCGCGCTGGATGACGGCTTCCGAGGCTTCATCACCGCGTAGTGTTCTTCCTGATACCAGTCTTCTTTGCTGTATTTGAGCCTGTTCGCTTCGAATGTATGTAAGATCATAAGTTTGATATGAAGTTTTAAACTTGGCTATTCTCTCAATCCGATAACTGTGATATTTGCCGGGCTGTCACTGGACCCTTTGCAGCTGATATCGCAATGCTGTTGTATGCGCATGTGTGAGATGGTCTCTCGTCGAGGCTATTCGGGATGTCTTGTTGGTCGATCAGGACGCACCTAGCACCTCAAGCTCTGCATATATGTGTCCAATCAGTATGGCACCAGCGGCTATCCGGTATTGTGCAGGATGAGATAAATGTGGGGAGGTACAGCTGGAGCTGAACACTCGAGGGTTCTAGCGCACGTGCTTTTTCGGCCAGAGTCGGGACGCGCCTGTCATCGGTGTCACAAGCGAAGTTTACGCCGACCGACGTCACGATATGCACTATCAACTTTCGCCCTCATGGTCTTGTTGCGCGTAGGAACCGCTCATTATCTGGTACCATGAGGACTCTCTTCCTGTCTGGTCGCCAGTGTCTCCGCCAGGGCTTCCAACATTCCACGACACCATTCGCAAGCCGAGCGTCAACGCGCCCGTTCGCATCCGCGTCCTCCATTCGCCGCCAGTTCGCAACACCTCGCTTCCGCGGCAAGACTTTACTATGGTCAGGTGCAGCCGGCGGAGCTGCGCTCAGCCCTCTAGCATTTGTAGGGCTGGCACACGAACAGTCTGGCAATGGAGAGAAGACGCATGAAGAGGCCATGCTTGAGGCGTCCCGAAAGGAACTGAACGAGCAAGTGCCCAAAGCATTAAAGAACTCGACCAAGTATCGACGAGGCATATACTTCTTCATCGACGATTACATAATTGAACCAATAGCTACAGCGTTGCGGTTTCTGCATCTGGTCATAATCTTCGTGCCGGTCATAGTGACCATACCCACAATTTGGCTCGGGCAGCGTCAGCCAAAGAGGGACAATGAGCGCAGTGGTACGCTCTGGTGGTATGGTTTCTTAGTCTCGTCCATGGAAAAGGCTGGCGCTGCTTTCATCAAGGTACATTGCCGTGGTTCTGGATATATGGCGTAGAGCTAATTGCATCACAGCTTGGACAATGGGCAGCCTCCAGATCCGACGTCTTTCCCACAGAGATGTGTCTCATCATGTCCACCCTCCACTCTGACGCCCCCGCACATTCGCTCCACGTCACAAAAAAGACCATCGAGGCTGCTTTCGATGGCCGCACATTCGATGACATTTTCGAAGAGTTCGACGAGAAGCCACTCGGTGTAGGTGCCATTGCTCAGGTGTACAAGGCAAAGCTCAAGCCGGATCTGGCTACCTTGCAAGAGCATACAATTGAGGCAGAGCATCCGAATCTTGCGAAGAGGATAAAAAAGAATGTGGATGTGACTCTCAAGCAGACGCCGTCGAGGGTACCATCGACTCACGTTGCGGTGAAGGTCCTCCATCCCAAGATTGAAAAGATAGTGCGGAGAGACTTGCGCATCATGGCCTTCTTCGCGGCTGTCATCAATGCCGTGCCAACCATGGAGTGGTTATCGTTTCCCGACGAGGTAGAGCAGTTTGGTGAAATGATGAGACTCCAGCTAGATCTGCGCATCGAAGCGGCGAACCTCACCATCTTCCGAGAAAACTTCAAGGACCGAACGACCGCGTGGTTCCCCTATCCATACACAGAATACAGCACACGAAGCCTGCTCATCGAAGAGTTCGCTCAGGGTATCCCAATGGGAGACTTCCTCCAGAACGGAGGAGGTGTATACCAAAAGGACATTGCCGAAGAGGGATTGGACGCTTTCCTCACCATGGTACTTATAGACAACTTTATCCACGCCGACTTACACCCCGGAAATATCATGGTCAGATTCTACAAGCCTGAGAAACTCGATGTCTCTCCATTCACTCGGAAGGAGGACCGTGTTACAGGCCCGAAAGAGTCGCAGGATGTCACGGAAGAAGTGCTTGAACGATTAAGGCCGCACAAGAAGGATCCTAAACAATGGAAGTCTGCGCTTGAGCAGCTAGACCATGAAGGGTATCGCCCGCAGCTCATTTTTATTGATACAGGTCTCGTCACGGAACTTAACGCAAAGAACCGAGCCAATTTCCTGGACCTCTTCAAGGCGGTGGCAGAGTTCGACGGCTACAAAGCTGGCCACTTGATGACCGAGCGTTGTAGACAGCCAGACGCGGTAATCGACGGCGAAGTCTTCGCGCTGCGCATGCAGCATCTTGTGCTTGGTGTGAAAAGTCGTACGTTTGCGTTAGGCAACATCAAGATTGGCGACATTCTTAACGAGGTCTTGTCAATGGTGCGGACCCATCATGTTCGCCTCGAGGGTGACTTCGTCAATGTGGTCCTTAGTATCCTCCTGCTGGAAGGTATCGGCAGGACTCTTGAGCCGAATCTCGACCTATTCGCTGGGTACGTTTCGACTTTAGACTTCTTCCGAGACACTGCTGACACATCCTAGTGCACTACCAATTCTTCGTCAACTCGGTGCACAGAGCGGCTCTTCGATGATTCGTGGAGGTGACTTCTCAATGCTTAAAGTTTGGGTTGGTCTCGAAGCACGAAGCTTCCTGCAAGCTTCTATTGAATCCGTAAGTACCACTGCATATCGTGTTCTTTCGGAAGCTTACGATAGCCAGGTCGAACGTTGCGTCAAATATGATCAACTATCACCAAACATATGAGCTGGCATGACATGATTTTACCACATACAATCTTGGGCATACCTTCTTGCTGGCAGTTGGACCAAATACATTGGTGTCTCATTCAACGCCGACTGCGCCAAACAAGAAGCCGTTTTGACGCAGTGCGCGAATGAGAGCAACACCGCGGCCCTGGCATGGGAGCTCGCAAGACGCGCACTACAGGGCGACATAGATTGCAGCTACGGGGCAAGATCACGCTTCGGAAGCCATCTGGAGCAATGTCCTCGTTGGCGAAAGTAAAGGCGGGACGAATGATGGTTCGATTTGCGCAGGGGTCATAGAATGACGTCACTGGCAAGCTGCGGATGAGCTATCGGAGCTCTACAAAGCAGCAACCTCATCATGATACACGATTCGAACAGCAACACCTCAAAGACTCATATATACCTTGTCTCTCAATTTCTCTGTCTACGGCTCACAGTTCCTCACGCCTCTTCCCACCATTCCCTACACCACCTAATCATGGAGCCCGCCGCAGCCGGCGTCCTTTACGCAGCTGAGAATATCCTCCAAGGCGCCGCAGCTCTCGTAAAGGGCATAACTCATCCCACTCTACCAATAAAGTCGAACCTCACGCGCATCACCTCGGTCCCACTTCCACGATCACACCACACAGTCTCTGTAGTCAAGGGCCGCGCATACATCTTCGGTGGAGAGCGCGAACCTGGCAAGCTGGCTGACAATGCTATGCATGTCGTCATCCTTCCTTCCAGCGGAGTCCTCGAAGCAGATTACACATCTTTCCCTGCACGAGCCGCGAATGGCCTCGACGAGGTACCAAGGCCGCGTAGAGGGCACATTGCAACAGTGATCGGCGATTCTATATACGTCTTTGGAGGTGAGGGTGATCATGTGACAAACGAAATGGGAAGGATATGGGCATACCATACAGTGCGCAACACATGGACGTACCTAGACCCAGCGTCGGGCTCGTTGTATCCGAACCAGCGTGCTGGTCATGCAGCTGCGAGCTCCAGCTCCCCAGGTCCGAAGGCAGTAACATTCCGAGAGAAGGCTCCCCAAGCTCCGGCAGATCCGTCAAAGGTAGTGCCAGAGCCGGCGGAGGAAGATTCGTGGGGCACCATTTTCGTGGTTGGTGGACGCGACACTGCAAGCGGCCAACTCTCGAACGATGCTCTCGCCTTTGATGTCAGGACGCGCGCGTGGTCCAACATACCAACTCCACCTGGACAACCTCGAGAGGGTGCGAGTTTAGCTCTCGTGGGTGACTGCCTGTATCGATTCGGTGGAAAAGGCGTAGAGACATTCAGCTCCGGTGCGACGGTCTATCTCGATGCATCACATGTTTGGAAGCATGCCGAGGGCGGAACGACACCGTTGACGACCGGATGGGCTTGGGAAGAGCTTCCACATAGCGACAGTAAAGGAGTTGCGGCCGCCGCGCCACAAGCACGCTCTAATGCTGGACTGGTAGGTATGACAACAGGTCAAGGCCGCCGCTATCTCCTCGTTGTGGGCGGCGAGGGCGAGGACGACCAGTTCTTTGACGACATCTGGGCACTCCAACTACCACCCGAAAGCTCGACTGCAGCAGCCACTAAAGATAGTATACGTGCAACCATGAAACGAGACACCCACGAGCTACAGTTTTCAGAAGTATTGTACACGTACGTTGACACGAGAGGTGAAGAGGAGAAGGAGATTCCAGGTGAGCCAAAGAAGGGCTTGGGTGCACGAGGACACTTTGGTACTGCGAACGGCACAGAGGTTGACGGAGCGACGGCGCTGGTTTGGGGTGGTGTAGATGCACAAGGTCGACTCTTGAGCGATGGCTGGCTTATCATCGTCGATCGATGAGGCGGTTGAACGAAGCTGAGCTTGATGTGAGTTCGTAAATATGAAACTTATATCAGTAAGGTGGTAAGGTGTAATGACTCCTCAACTGGGGCTTCAAGGCGCCCGCATTGGCCTAAGTCTACTGCAGAGAGGCAGCACCAGAACAGCTGCATAGCATGTGCCTGAAAATCAACTGCGCCACGTCGCAGATCATTTCGTCAAACAACCCTTGCGCAAGCATTAAATCCCAAATTATCTTGGCTCCTTCCCACTATCGCATCTCGGTATCCGGAGTGGCTGTTAGATAAACGAGGTGAAACTAGTGCCACTGAGTGCTCGCCCAATCAGGCAGTTACTTCAGCAACACCTTCTCGACCGACCACTCAGCGAACATCCGAATGAAACAACCCCCAGCGCGCAGCGACTAAGAAGCCTCGTTCATCTATTCGTGCTCCATCTGGCTGGCTGACAGCGGCGCGCATCCGAATAGCTGCGAGAATGCCGTGAGGTAGGCTCGGTCCTCAAGCTCACGGTCATGGCACAGGGGTACAGGGGCTTCTGAGCGATCATGCGCACTTACGGTAGAGCGTTGAAGAGATGGAGGTTAAGTATGTTGGTGGCCCTGCTGGGCGATGGTGGTGTTCTCGGGCTTCACGTCGACAACACTGGATTCACGCAGATTGGAAAGGGCACTCCTCAGGCGGTGCTGCAAGAGACAAACTACGATCAGGTCGGCATCGACCAAGTTGAACAAGACGGACTCATCATGGGCTACGGAGGTGCTTTGACGTTGGTGAATGGCTCGCCTTTCGACTGGACTGTGAGCAGCACACCTTCATATCAGATGGACACATGGAGTTGGCCAACAATAAATACAGGTGAGGTCTTCGACAGGCCAGATCGCGGTACAATGTTGACGTTAGGCAGGAAAAGCATCAAGAGTGTACGTTGAGTACGGCACAAAAGGTACCACCAAAGACGACGCTGGCGAAGCCTACTACGATGTCGCTGGCACGTCTGATAAGTTTGCCGTCTTGGCCCGAAAACCTTCAGACTACCACTTCACCATTTCCCTGGACAGCATCTCGACAAAGCAGAGCCCACAAGGATCGAAAATTGATCTTGGATTTCGACACGATGCTGCTGTGAACTGGATTATGTCTATCGATGAGGCTGGCCAGTGGTGGTCGAATAGTGGAACTTATACCGACTGGATGCAACAAAGTATGGGATCCCTGGCCAACAGGACATTGAAGCACATCTGTATGCCGGGATCGCACGATGCTGGTATGAGTGTCCTCAAGTCTGGCACGGCCGGCGTGCATTTCGCCAACACTCAAGCACAGTATTTGGACTTCTACCAGCAGTTGATGGCTGGTTCACGATACTTCGATTTACGGCCTGTTATATCGGGCGGTCAATGGGTGGCTGGACACTACAGCGCTATCAGAAATGATATCGAAGACATCTGGGTCGGCGGCAACGGCCAGTCGATAGCAGACACCATCCGACAAGTCAACGACTTCACTGCGCAGTATAAAGAGCTTGTCATCATCAACCTGAGTCATGCACTCGACACAGACAACAAGTACAAAGACCTCACCCAAGACCAATGGAACAGCCTCTTCGACACCTTAAAGGGCATCAACAACCGCTTCACCACTGCCGACGCCGGAAGCACCGACTTCTCCAACTCCGTCCTAGGCGACTTCATCAACGACCGCGCCTCCGTCTTGATCGTCGCCCAACTTCCAAGCGGCATCAGCCTCGGCTCCTACGCAACACAAGGGTTCTACACAGCCACAAACTTCCCCATCTACGACTCCTACTCCAACACCAACAACCTCGCCACCATGAAATCTGACCAACTCGCCAAACTAAGCGACAACCGCGACTTTTCTGCCGGCAAGGATAAATTCCACCTCCTATCCTGGACGCTTACCCAACAGCCCGAAGACGTCTTGATTTTCGATAGGGCGATTATGAACTTGGCCGTCGGGGCATTTGATGATCTGGTGAGCGAGGCGTGGAATGCGTTTTCGGCGCAGACTTTTCCGAATGTGTTGTTTGTGGATGCATTGGGGATCAGGGATAAGCCTGTAGTGTTTCCGTACGATAAGGTGGCAGCGGTGCCGGTAAATAATGATATTGCGGCGTTGGCAATTGCGGTGAATAATTGGTTTGGTGGGAAGAGTTGATGCTCAAAGAGTATCGCTGAGATTCGAGTTTTATGTCATGCTTAGATAGAGATACGTTTGACTGTATTTGTGATGTTGACTTGTGTGCTCGAAGGGCTATGGGTCAGCGGTTCGTCTTGTGAATGTCATACCTTTCGTAAGCATTATTGATAAGAGTACTTCGGACGGCATCATGCTCTAATTTAATGAAGGTTATAAGCTACTCGAAGTGCTGATGACTTGCGAATAGGGTCGTGGGTTCTGTGGCTTCAGTGCGCACGTCTAATGAGTGTCTGAAGTTGATAATTTGCCTTCCTTTGTGTTTATGGAGAATTAAGTGCTAGACAGACGCTGATCATGTGCTACTGACTTGTGCTGAATAGCATTAAGTGTGGATATCTACTGTGGGTGGCCGGGTTTTGCATGCCGGGGACATGTCATCGGATTCAACTTCTGTAGACGACGTCGTAAGAAGACATGAGCCAACAGCGAGTTTTAGGTAGGCGTAGGAATGTGCTGGTATTGTATTGCCTTACATCGTAGCGAATGCGAACCCGCCTTAGGTATGTTCGAGTATTACCGCGAAGCTACATTTGGATGTAGATCATCCACATTGCCAATTATTGATGACATGTAAAGGACGAATGCAGGTTATGATCGTCTACATGTACCTCCTGGACTCTTACACAGACGCTCCCATTGCGAACATGCAGCCGGAGTTAGCAGAGTAGTGCCTACCCCGTCCGCATGAATCACGTACCACTAGTGAGCCCAAAACTACTTACTCGCAAGCTTCGTGCATCTCCGGTTGTGACAGCGTGGAGGAAATCGGATACGAGATTGGTGGGGTTGGGGCGGGCCGCCCTCGTATGGAATAAGCACGGTTTTCTTCGCTTAGAAAACCGAGACTGACGTGAATGACGCCCTGTGTGACCTATGGAGCGAGCTCATGTCGTACTATTCAGGACTCGATGAACCTGATCATTGATAGCTGTGCAACCGCCGGGAATGAATGTCAAGACCTCAGTGGAGCGAATATGTGGGCGTGACAGGGGGAAGGCGTAAAGATGGCAGGATTCCAGGTCCCGCGGCTTCGGGAGAGCAACTTCCAGGACGAATCCCCTGCGCATCGAGTTTGTTGCCCCAGATGCCGCAATATCCAACATTGCAAATGAAAGGTGGATCGGTGCTTACTGACTAACAAGGAGAATTCTGCATCGCCATCTTGGCGAAGGCTTTTAGGGCTGGGCTGAGCAGGACCCACTTCGAGACAGGAGAGACCTAGCCCGAGGCTTATTTCCCCAGGGGCCTCAAAGCTTGAGCAGTCTTATTTCCTGACCATCAATCTCGGTGCTTGATGTTTGCGTTGTTTCCGAGTGCAGTGTTTACGCGGCTTTTCGAGCACGTTGCGACATTTGTGGAAGTTGGTGAGCTGAGGTTGTGGAAGCTAAAACCATGCAAATAGACGAGCACGGTTAGCTGCACCTTCCCGCGTCGCAAAAAGAGGGGATACGAGGATCTTCCGTCCGCCTCGACCTATCATGCGTCGTAAGCTGAAATATTGGTTTCTCGCCGTTTTGCCTGCTCCTTGCTGGCTGTTGCAGCACTTCATCGTCACTACTCGCTTGAGTTGCTTCGCTGGCAGCGCATCCGGATGCTCGTTTGCCGTGTTGCTATGAATATCGATAAAGCGAATGGAGTGGCAACGGTTCGTTGTTGTCGGTCTCAGACAATGAGACTCACTTTGCGCAACATGTGGTTGGCCCACCTCATGCCATCGGACACAGCGCGAAGTCCCAAAAGAAAGACTCGTCTTCGGGTTGGTCTCGCCTGTCTCCAGCGCTCGGCCGGGGGAAGTGGAGCGGCTAGGTCAGGGGCTAGAAACAAGTGTAATTGCCGTCGAGTTAGGGCTGAATATTTGGCAGTAAGAAAACCATTGCGTCGTGGCATCTCGAACAAAGAGTGTAAGAAGCAGTTCTAAAAGTAGAACTCCGCAGATGGTGATGCAACGTGTGGATCCCCGTTTGCTCTTGTTCTCGACAAGCTCTCTTCCAAGAAGTCGTGGATGCCTCTGGCGCGCTCGATGGCGGTTGCCAATATGTCAGAACCGTGTAGTGTTGAGCCACCAAGTGAAGACTCGTCAGCTAGCTCACGCCGGAACCGTGGCGTGTCGCATCTGCCATGCGCTTGTCGTAGCACGACGTCTTTAGCGACAACTCTCCTGTAGCGCTAAGACGATTCCATCGCGGTGCGCTCAACGACGACATCGCTATGATGCGGCCCTGAAATGAGGATGGACACTCGCGAAGCGGCACCGTGTGAATCACCCGCTGTTTCGACACCTCCAAACACTGCTTCGGCGATCTGTGTCACGACCGCGATGACTTCCATACCGGGCAATTTGCACGTCTTTCCTTGACCACAAATGCCTCAAAGTCTGACAAAGTTTCTAAACCACGTTTCGAACCTCGGGACGTACAGAAGGAAACGTTGTCAGTGTCGCTCCGCTGCAGTGTGATGAGACTCGGTTCCTGCATCATGGCAAAGCTCGTGCCGCCCTCTCCCAATGACACCTCCTCAAGCGAAGCGAAGCCGGCGCCCTGGGCCAGAGTCCCGAATTCGTCCAAGGCACATGGGTACGCGGCACAAAGCTTAGTTTCCTAGCTTCACCGGCCTTATGCCGGACAAGGTTCATTCAAGCCATTCTTCCCTTAGCTCCACCCCGAGTCAAACTTAGCACACGCCTTGCTGGGGTTCCTCGCAAGCGGTAGATCGTCTATCCCTTCATAATGCGATGGCTCTGCACCCCGTGATGCCTTTTTCTCTCTACCTTCTTTACGAAGTCTTAATCCCGTCTTCTTTGCGGTACCCTTCGTTATCCACCCAGGTCAATCAGTGTGCAGTCGTCGTTGACTCCACTATCCACTCGCTTTAGAACCGCCAATTATCAGTATCTAGTAATCCAGTAATACTATCGAACGAAATATCAAAAATGCGCTTCTCTACCGCCCTCGCCGCGGTTGCGGCTATCGCCCCTCTCGCCAGCGCCCACGGAGCTGGTGCTGCGCTTCCTAGGATTGTTGGATTGAACCCCAGAGACCTTAAGGCCCGGGACCTTCTCTCCAGCCTCGGAGCCCGCTTCGCTGAGGTGCAAGAGTTTGCCAAGGCCGAAGAAGCCCATCATGTCAAGGTCAAGCGTCAAAGTGATCTAGAGTGCGGCGCATCCGTTGGAAAGTCATGTGCGGCCGGCCAGTGCTGCTCTCAGTCAGGCTGTAAGTATCTTGTAAGTGTTTATGAGATATCGTTCTGACAATCCTTCAGACTGCGGTACTGACCCTGACTACTGCTATTCTCCCGGCTGCGACTACGCACACGGTCCTGGGTGCCCAGAAAATGTTACTCCAGCAGGCACAAACACCTCCACCATTGCCCGCACGCACGTTGGCTCTGTTGCGTACGGCGGTGCCGGCATCTACGGATGCGTGACTGCTGGAACCATTGCTTTGACCTACGATGACGGCCCACAGAAAACCTTCACTGCCCACATTCTCGACCTTATGGCGACCTATAGCGCAAAGGCTACCTTCTTCATCACTGGCAATAACATCAACAAGGGCGAGATTGACACTACCCAGGAGTTCATTGATGTTATCAAGCGCATGGATGCCGAGGGCCATCAGATTGCCTCGCACACCTGGACCCATCTTGATCTGAGCGCCATTTCCCAGACCGACCGCAAGGCCCAGATGATCAAGAACGAAATGGCTCTCCGCAACATTGTTGGCAAGATCCCCACCTACATGCGCCCGCCCTACTCTAGCTGCACTGGCCAGTGCGAAACCGACCTGGCTGCTCTTGGTTACCACGTCATCTACTTCGACGTTGACACCGATGACTACGAGCAGGACAGCCCCACTCTGATCCAGAACTCCAAGAACTGGTTCTATGGAAACATCACTGCTGGTGGCGCGACTGCTGCCGGAGGTGCCAAGTGGCTCGACATCCAGCACGACATCCACGAGCAGACTGCCAACAACTTGACTGAGTACATGCTCCAGACCATCCAGCAGCTCGGCTACAAGGCTGTCACCGTTGGCGAGTGCCTCGGTGATCCTGTGGCCAACTGGTACCGTACTGCTGATGGCGCGGCCTCTGGTTCATCCTCTGTAAGTTCCTGATTTCTAAGCACATACTTTCATTGCCTTGTTGAGAGTCGTCCTCAAGTATCTTACCGTCTCGCAATCCATTTCATGGCTTTGCCACCTAACGTCCCTTTGCAAAGAACTCTGCCGATTCGAGCAGCGAGTCATCAGCAGCCATGTCTCAGAAAGGCGAGGGCACCAACAGCAACTCCAATGGAGCGGCGATGTCTTCTCAATCGATGACCGGCTCTTCGAGCCAAGGCTGGGCCCGTAGTGGACTAGTGTCTCTTTTCGCCTTCGCGGCGTCTCTTTCAGTTTCGATGGTTTATTGATCTTTACTATTTACTTTCATCCTAACACCATGTTTTCAAGGTCGGTACCGCCACCAAGACCTCCTCCGCCGCTGCCTCCACTGGTACCAAGGTTGTCTCCACTGATGCTACCTGCGGTGGAACCACTGGATAGTAAGTGCTTACATCTCTGTATTGGAACGTTTGACTAATAACTCCAAGCACTTGCCTTGGCAGCACTTTCGGAAATTGCTGCTCGACTAATGGATGGTGCGGTTCGACCACCGACTACTGCGGAACTGGCTGCCAGTCTGGCTTCGGTAACTGCGGCTCCAATTCTGTCGCTGCGAGCTCCACAAAGGCTGCGTCGTCAACCGTCAAGCCCGTCTCGTCGACTCCCAAGGCTGCTTCCTCTACGAAGGCTTCCTCTGCTGCCGCTTCTCCCTCTGCTGGTGCTAAGGTCTCGACCGACGGTACTTGCGCTGGAACTAATGGCTTTACCTGCACAGGTTCATCCTACGGTAACTGCTGCTCGCAGTACGGCTGGTGTGGATCTACTACCGACCACTGCTCCACCGGCTGCAACTCTGCCTTCGGTACCTGCTCTGGATCCGCAGCTTCGTCAGTGAAGGCCGCGTCCAGCACCCCCAAGGCCGTCTCCTCGACCAAGGTTTCGTCCTCGGCCGCTGCCACCGCCACTAAGAAGGCTTCCACTGACGGCACTTGCGCCGGCACCTACGGCTACACTTGCACTGGCTCGACTTTCGGCAACTGCTGCTCGCAGTACGGATGGTGCGGATCCACCACCGACCACTGCGGCACCGGCTGCAACAAGACCTACGGCACTTGCACCTAGGCAGCATTTTCGACTCAGCCTCCCTACTTCCATCTTCCCTGTCAATATACACCTTTTCTAGGAGTGCGGGCATGGAAGGAAGTGTACCGATCACAAACCATGGTTGTGACGACGACATGAAGCGGTATCTAAAAGCTAGTATATATCTACACGCACATAATAGACTCGCAATTGTATTTATAGCTCTGTTGCTTTTGATAGTTGACCGCGGGGAGGTTGTTTTGTATTGTTTGAAGATGAGAGACGGCATATAATTAGTAGCATGCAAAACGTACATTTTGTTCCAAGAGGTTCCTCCCTGCGTGTGAAGGGATAGCATGTGGTCAAAAACAAGCTTACCTCGGTATCCTTGGTCCTATGTCTTCATCTAGATTTTTCTTTTGGAAGGACTGCTCGGCTCCTGCTCGAGCCCTTTGGAGAAACTGATTAAGGTGCCTGATATGAAAGTTGTCAGTGCAAATTATTACGGTCTGAAGTTCTTCATTGACCCCAAAATATTGTCATCAAACGAATAGAGTTATCTCTGTGCGTAAGATAGTCACACTGGTTGGCACTTAATTTGTGCCGTGGTGTGAACGATCGTACTGCATATGAATACGTTCTTCTCTTCAGTAAAAAGGCCACGCCGTCAGCAACACCTACTTGAAACTCACACGTCAATCTCTGGCCACCCTGTTGATTGTGCAACTTCTGTTGCATGATGCACGGTAGCGTTGTCTCAAAGACTCGAAACGCTGGTCGCAATGGAGTTGCTTGCTCTCTGACAAGTCCGACGCAGACGTCTCGAACACAATGGCAAAAAGTGAGGATGCCCTCTGCCAGAATCGAACTAGCGATCTTATCATAGCAATCAATACTAGTGATACGCTTTACCACTAAGCCAAGAGGGCGGATCCGATAGCAGAATCGGTTGGCAATCAAGGTGATTTTATGATAGTCTGCAAAATGTATAGTATATATCGCACTCAAATATTTTGGCAAATGTGGGTCAGCTGCCGTGCAACTCACCTCCGCTCCAAGCGATGCGGAAGACGTGGAGCGGCCCGCTCAGCGGTTCATTGCGCAACCACGCCAGCCGTGTTTCTCGTTCTTGGCTACCTCTCCAGCCAGCGCATGTTCTGCCAATTTGCCAGCTATGGGCTGCTGACAACCTGGCGTATTTGTGGATGGTCCGATTGCAATCAATGCGTCATCTCCTGAGAGCGCCCAAGCGCAAAGGGGTGCTTCGTCTCCTGCAACCAGTCGCTTACCGTCCCGGGCGTGAATGAACAACAGTTGGCGCAAAGGCTGCCGTCAAAGTCGCCGATAAGATATTGCACGAGTTTATAACCACAAGGTTGCACAGCGATGTATCTCGCGCACTATCGAGGTGCCTTTGGGGTACCGAGTGACCAGCCGGGGTAAGCTTATTCACATGTCCGCAAGCGGGGCTAGCGCCAAGGCCCCAAATTAAGAAACTTGGACACCCCAGAGCCTCAACCCGCTGTCCTTTTTGCGCCTCTCCTCCAAACACGAATCCTCACACAACACAATACGGACATTCACGGCCAGGACGCACACCTGGCTTTCACTATCGACACCCAAATATTCTCAGATCACCATTCATGGGCTCTGCTTCCCCCTCCGCAACCGCTTTTCTCTTCACCGCAGCCCAGCTTACACTGGTTGGATCTGCGTTTCCGTATAGCACATCGACCGCAGGACTGAATAAGAACGACGCGTCTTTCGCATCGCTGGTTCGACAAGTAGGGGAGGGTGGTCCACCGTGAAAGGTGGACGGTAAACCTGGATAACAGTACCTACGTTGAATGTGCGCGACAGCCTAAGCGCCCTGGGTTTCCGCAGGCTGATGTGAATCGCGCAGAGTCAATACACCACACAGAAGCCTGAGTAAACACTCTCCAGGATCTTACAGCGATACCATCGCTCAAATGGCGATCTTCACCTTCGACGATGAAGAGCCACATGCGCCAACCGCAACGGCGCAGGACGCTCCGCCTGCCACGAACGCCGACAATGTGTTTGCGACCGAGCAGATGGATCTGGATGCGCCTAAGGTGCCCCTCCATATTGGTACTCCGCCGATCAATATTGTCTCTCCCATGCCAAAACGGGCGGTATTGCCAAACGACGAGGGAAAGCAGAAAGGACCAGAGACATTGGACTTCGATTTGGTTATGAAGAAGGCGCAGAAGAACAAGAAGAAAAAGAAGAAGTTGTTGAACGGCGCCCCGGCTGCGAGCATTACCCGTGGCTTCCACACTCCGGTGACCTCTGGTGGAGAAGAGTCGGATTACTCCATGGCTGCTACACCGCGATTTGGTCCTGCTCGCTCGGGTCTCCCGAGCATTACTAGCAGTCCTGCGCTGAGGCCAATTTCCTCCATGGGTGGCATTAGCAGCCTTAAAGCTCAGCTCGAGTCGCTGAACTTGACGCCCAGGGAGGACTCGCCGCTCAAGGGAGTGCCAATGTCTAGGGTCACGTCTCAGATGTCCAGCAACACTAGCACGTCCGGCATGGGTAGTGACAGCGACAAGACGGAGATGGAGAGCTATGAGGTCGATCTTGTCGAAGACTTCAGCATGGACGCAACGTCGAAGAACTCCACGATGCTCAACAGTGGCATGGCGCGCAAGATGACCGCTGAGGACTTCGAGCCCTTGATGTGCCTTGGCAAAGGCAGTTACGGAACAGTCTTGCTTGTCAGGCAGCGTGCTACTGGGCGACTGTTCGCTCAGAAGCAGTTCAAAAAGGCTTCGATCACAGTGCACAAGAAGCTGATCGAGCAAACGAAGACCGAGCGCAACATTCTGGAGAGCGTCAATCGTCATCCGTTCATTGTCAACTTGTACTACGCCTTCCAAGACCACGAGAAGCTGTACCTCATCCTGGAGTACGCGCAGGGGGGTGAGCTCTTCCATCATCTTGCTGCTGAGCGTATGTTCTCCGAGGATGTAGCGGCTTTCTACATGGCTGAGATGGTTCTCGCGCTTGACCATCTCCATCGTACCGTTGGGGTTATATACCGCGATCTGAAGCCTGAGAACTGTCTTCTGGATAACGAGGGTCATTTGCTCTTGACCGACTTCGGCCTAAGCAAGGTGTCCCTCGATGAAGACAATCCATGCAAGTCGTTCCTCGGCACCGTGGAGTACATGGCTCCCGAAGTCATTCAGGGCGTTGAGTACGGCGCAGCAGTAGATTGGTGGTCTCTAGGCGCCCTCGGTTATGACCTTCTCACCGGCGCACCACCTTTCTCCGGCAACAACAACGCCAGGATCCAAGAGAAGATTCTTAAATCGAAGCTCTCACTTCCCTACTTCCTCAGCGCCGATGCCAAGGACCTGCTGACTCGCCTTCTGCGCAAAGAGCCTAAGAAGCGTCTTGGCTTTAACATGTCCAAAGACATGCAGACTATCAGAAAGCATCGCTTCTTCCGTAAGATCGACTGGAAGAAACTTGAGGCAAGGGAGTTGGAACCGCCTATTATCCCACTCATCACGGACCCGGAGCTTGGCGAGAACTTTGCGCAGGACTTTACGGACCTGCCCCTCAGTCCTGTTTTGACGAGGAAGTTCGACGATATGATGGACGATGCGCAGACGAATCCGTTCGGCGGATTCAGCTTCGTGGCTAGCGAGAGTTTGTTGGAGAGTGGGGAATGGGGCTTTTGACTAGCAGCGGAGAGATGGTGTTGTGTACATGCTATTGCTTCTTGTTTATATGCGCCTTCGGGATGTGTTTTCGGATGCTCAAGGTTGCCCCGCGTAATAGAGATCTGCTTTCTAATTCAGTGTTGCCCTTTGTCTTCCATGATGTAACGTCTGCACGTTGTTCTTTGTATCAAATTTCCTGTACAATATGGTGAATTTACGCCTCCCAAAGGCGGAAATTGGTGGCACTGGGCATTGCAATATTGCTGCTGCCAAACACATCTGCTCAGATTTGCCATGGGCGTCATTGCTGATCTCTTTGTCCGTTAGGAGGACTTGAGATTATTGCCAATGTCCAAATGTACCTCAAGTGTCTGCATTCATTCGAAGTGCCACCAAATACCTTCGCCGAATTCCTATCATCTACACCGAGCAGGATCTGCGACTTGCGATGCACACATTTTCAACGCAATCAGACGCATCATACTCCAAGAAATAACTCGTTTGCCCACATACGATCGATCCACCCTGATCCCAGTCTGGAATGTGCCATCGCTATGTTCAACAAGCTTTGTAATTCACACCCACCGAACAAAAAGACAGCATAAAATCTCAGCCACGTATAATACGTACAACCCAGCCCCCAAATCGCCCTGCATCGCTCCGAAGCACAAAAACAACACCAAAAATGTAATGGAAACATGCCCACTCGCGGAATCGAACCGCGGATCTTCGCATGTCATAGTAGATTACGAGTGCGACGCTGTACCACTAAGCCAAGCGGGCGGGTGCTTTTGACATTTTTCAAAAATGGCCTCAATATAATCATGCATAAATGTTGCTGCTTCAGAGTCTCGCTCACTACGGTGAGGCATATGATTAAATTTGTTACATCGTAGTGGTGGTGGGGCAATGAGGGGTACGACCCACATCTGACAACGTCGCTCGTTGGTTTGGTCGTAGACGGGACTGGCGAACATCGTTCCTTACGGGTGATATGGGTGAACAAAACCTTGAGGCGACAGCGTCTGCATGCATGCATGTGTTGAATTTCCTTCCTGACTAGTTCTGCTGTTGAAAGCTCTTAGAAGACAGGCGGCAAGATGCAGAGAATGAAGTCGGCAGAATCCGTCCAATATTGCTACATAAATGCTTCTACGCCGCAGCCTTGGCTACTCCACCAAACAAGCTGAGCACAGCACTGAATACATCCTTCGGCGCCTGAGGTGCATTGTCGTTGTGAAAAATGGTCTCGAGATCCTGTTGAGTGACGACTGGCTTGTCGTACTCGTTCTCCAGAATAATGTCCTCCAGCGCTCTGCTAGCCTCGCCATCCGCAGTGTCGTCCACCTCAGCACGACTGTCCTCAATGCGGTGCACCTCGCTCTCCTCTACCGGTTGCGGCGCGGGAAGGGTCAATCGACCAGCGGCCGGGCTGATGACTCTGATGCAGGACACTGAGTCGAGCGCAACGTAACCCTTCTCGCCCGTGCCCTTTCTCGCTGCTAAGCCTAGTGTGACGCCCGGCAAGGTGTGCGACCACATAGGCTCTTTCTGTTCTGTACTGTATATCGCAACCTTGGAAGAAGCCTTCTTGATCCGACCTGACGAAGCTTCGTTCTTCTCAAATTGCGGAAATGAGACAGCGAACGTGCCGTCTGCTTCATTGACTACCAAGCGTACGACCGAAGTGCGCTCATTCTCATCGAGACCAGCGGTGTTAACGGGTGCGGTGTAGACGAGGTTGTCATTCACCAAATCCCAGACAGTGACACAGTCGCTGACCGCAACCAGGTAACGGCCGACGATGCCAACACCACAGAGCGCTCTCACATCGATCTCAGTCATCGAGCGGCGTATGGTTCCGGCATTGGCATCAATGAGGTAAATAAGCCCCGAGTCTGTGTCAGATGCTCCAGATACAGCTGCAGCCAAGATAGACCCATCAGCGGAAAAAGCTAATCGATGCTGACGCGCGTGCAGTGAGCCTGCGCTGCCTTCATACAGCCACAGCTTCTCAGGGTTGGGAAGCTCAATCGTCCGGCTCATAGACCAGTTGACAAGACCCTGCTTGTCAGCACCACGTACAACGATTCCGTCTCGCAAGCGCGTCTTTGGTTTCCAGATTCTTACGATGTGGTCTTCGCCGATGCTCGCGAAACTGTGGGCTGTAGGATGGGCGATAAGATCAAGCACTCTGCTGTTGCGACCAATGTCCTCGAGCATGTGTGGCGCATCGATCCTCGTCTCGAGGGCCCACCCTCCATTCCTGTCGTCTCTTCGCCATATCTTTAGGTAGACCTCTCGGCGTAGGAGACGCTCTTCCTCGCTGATCGCGGCATTGCCTTCATTCAGGTAGGCGGTGTCCGCCTTGGGTGGCGTCCATTCATCGATTGTGGCAAGATACTGTCCATCACAGCTGGCTTGAAGGTGCTTCACGCCTGGCTCAGCGACTCTCCGTCCATCGGGAGCCATGTTAGGCTCCGTGGCATTATTGCGCGTCAAAGCTTGTCGTGTTACTGCCCGTTGATTGGCGATATCGAATGTCTGCAAATATGGTTCAGAGCGCAGGCCCTCGTTGCGCTGTCGCGGCTGCGATGAGGGCACCGTGAAAAGCACATGCTGTGCGTTCTTCGGGTCAACAACAATGGGAACAGGCTGAAGAGCATAAGTCGAAGGGGCACCTGATACCTTTGGCAATTGTTCCGGTTCCACACGTCGAGTCTGAATGCCAATTATGTTTGTTTTCGCTTCCAGCTCCGTTGTCGACAACACGACGATGGAGTTGTTGGCGAGTGAAAGGGCGTATGACGAGCCTGAAGGAGAGACGACTATGTTCTCGATTGCCGCACTCAGATGAGGCAAATGTTGTGGCTTTCCGGTCGTAAGCTGCCAGATGGTAAGAACAGTTTCGTCACCACCAGAGATGAGGTAATTGCCTGCGTCGTGTCAGAAGAAGACCAGTCAGTCTCGCATCTTCAACTTACCATCCAAGGACCATTTCACTGCGCCAACCGCGTCCCTGTGCCAATGCAAGAGCTTGGGTCGAAGGCTTTCCGCAGTATCTGTCCTGCTCTTGTTGCCTTTTTGAGTGCTCTCCACCATAGCAAAGCCTGCCAAAATGTCTTCGAACAGAAGTACGACACCGATCTCGTCTCCAACTGCAATATCGAGGATGTCTCTCTGATCTTGCGCTGTTTTCTTGCCATTCTCTGACGCCTTCGGCTGGCGGAAAAATGTGTTGCATGTAGTTATACGCTTTGAGAACTTGAGCTCGCGCCATACATATTCGAAGTCCTGAACAGCTGTCTTGCTGACCTTCACTCGTTTGCCAACTGTTATCGATTCGGCGGTGGCGATGATCACATACTTGCCCTGCAAAAGAACCTGAATACTCGTGATCTGAGAAGTCGTCTTCAACACTCGTTTGAGCTCGGTCTTCGATGACTGAGACTTGGTGCGGAGCGCATGAACGTTGACAACATGGCTGCTGCCAGTCTCATGGCAGTATACCAGGTCTTCCTCAGACCCGGGCTGGGCGATAACGGCCATATTTCGTACCGTGCTACCGATGTCCCACCTGCCAATCTTCTTTCCATCTACCCAATCCCATAGTGTAATCAGTCCATTCGAGTCCGCGACGTAGACCTGGCTCGGCTTGGTCGATGATAGGGCGTATGCTGTGACAAAGCCTGTGCTGCCCACGGGAAGGACGCTGGCGAGTAGAGACGTATCTGTGAAGTAAATCTGTAGAGCCTTGTTATTCGCAAGGAGAAGATACTTCTCGTCCAGTGAATAGATCGGGTCAATCGGCAGAAACCAGCCACCTTGAGCCGGCGACACTGCCCAGGTCGGCGCATTCTTGTGCTTGAACTTCTTCGGCTTTGACAACTGCGACTTGCCTGCCTCCGATACTTGCATGTCTCTGTTGACCTTTGCTAACGCTTGTCTTTCCAGCTTTGCCTGTTTCTTAGAGACCTTTTCGGTAGATTGTGTTTGTGGTGTGAAACGCGCCGGCGTGCCTTGCGCATCAACTACTTCGACTTGATTCTCGTCTTTGTTAAGCCCGTCTGTCTGTTTGTCATCATTCTGATTCTCCTTCTTTTGTTTCTTGCCCTGCTTCAACGGTGTGCTTGTAGATATGACATCTACTTCTAGACCACCTAGATCCCCATTTGACAATTTCTTGGCTTGGTTGTTGCCCTGCTTCGCAGTCGAAGGTGTGGTCGTGGTCGCTGTCGCATTTTCGAGGGCCCCGTCGGTCTGAGGCTTCCGCGAGCGTCCTTTTGCTCTATCCTGTGCTTTCGCAGTTGTTTGCGACTGTGATGGCGGTTCAGCTACAGGTGTAGCGTTCGCGACTTCCTCGACAGGTCCAGCATTTTGTTCCGCGATGGCCTCACTCTTCCTCTGTTTCTTCGGCTTTTTCTGCGTCCCGGTCAAGCTTTCCCGCTTCCTCTTCAGCTGGGGAGTAGTGTCCGCCATGATATCCGAGGTCGCTATTCACCGAGAGAAAAGGCGCGAGTTTGGTCGTTGTAGAACTTGCGCCGAACTTGGACCTTCAAGTTCGAAATAATTTCGAAGCTTTTCACCGCCCGCAGCGCGCTAGTACCGGTAGTTTAGCGCGCCCGCAACTTTCTTGGACATCGCGAGCTTCAAGCAACACCACGCTTTCGGAACTCACCTTGTCATTCGCGATACACGAGTTACCCAGTCGCCTTGTCATACCGCATACGCATCTCCGACCTGCGACACCAAAATGATTGTTCCAATTCGGTGCTTCTCCTGCGGCAAGGTGCGCCAACCGCTCTTTCGAAGCTTTCAGCGCAGCGCATACTGACTACCGACAGGTCGTCGGCGACCTGTGGGAGAAATACATGGAACTCCTCCAGAACAATATGGAAGAAGGGTAAGAGTCCTGGACGTTACGCGACCATCCAGTTCCCACGATCGTCAACCACATACCACACAACCACTCTTCCAACCCAACTCCCGCAGTCCCACTAACCACCAACCTCTCCCAGCGACGCCCTCGACGCCATAGGTCTTCAGCGCTACTGCTGCCGCCGCATGATCCTCACGCACGTCGACCTGATCGAGAAACTCCTCAAGTACGTCCCCTGCGCCGAGAAGCACGAGCAGCAGAAACAGCTGCGCGAGGCTCAGCGCAAACACGATGCTCTCCTGGCCCGGGCAGGAGCTAACGGATTGTGAACACAGATACAACGCTAGCGAACGAGAACAGGCGCGGGCAATGCGCGCGGGGAGGTGATGCGTTGATTTCGAGAATCGGGAGACGTGGTTGAAGAGAATGATGGGATGAGGGAATATGGAATTTGGGAGGCATCTACATGGCGTTCTGGTCTGGATATTCATGGTGAAGCTGTAGGAGCAGGTCAATACGATCGATACAGACGTTCAAACGTTCATCAACCTTGCTCCTCAATGTGTGACAGTCACATGGGAAATGTGTTCAATGATTGAGCACAGCGTCTCGAAGGTGAGGAAAGCATAGCATTTTACTATTACAAGGTATCCATAAACTATGGCCAAGGCATCCTGCCAACCCTCTCTACGGCCTCTTGAGCGTCATTGTGCGCTCAAAGCCCGATGCCATGCCATAACATACCGTGAGGAGAAATAATTTTAGAATTCGAACGAGCTAAACCAGGAGTCCGCTATGCATGCAATGCGCACAGCAGCCTCAAAACGCCATGTATGCCAGTCTGAAAGTCCACAAAGGGTAGGAAACGCGTAGATGTCAGATATGGAGGCGTGCAATCTGATCGAAGAAAAAAGCCTCTAGCATAGAAGGGAAACCAAACAAAGACCTCATAGGCGAAGCAAATGCCACGCCTACTTGAGCGCTGTAAGAACGCTGTACTGGCCGCCGCAGCCGGCCCAGTTGAGCTTCGTGTCCCGCACGGCGGTATTATCGATCATGGTCGGGACGTCGATGTCGTCGTCGGTGCCCTGACCGGTCTGGTAGTTCGCTGAGAAGCCCCACGAATGTGCCTTGCCATCCTTGTCGATCACGATGGAGTGGTCCGGGCCACATGCGGCTTGGACGACGTTCTTGAGTCCCGGAAGAGGAGTGGGCTCGATCAAGATCTTGGGCTTTCCGTTGTTGACCATGAGCTTCTCTTCGTCCTTGATGCCGTTTAGAAACTCTGTGGTCAGGCCAGTTTGTGAGCCATCGCAGCGACCCCATACGAGAGCTTGTCCATCCTTGCTAATGGCAATATTGTGATGCGAGCCGGCTGCAAGCTTCTCAACATTCTTGCCTTCTAGGCTTGCAACAATGCGAGGGGCAATGACCATAGCATCGTCTGCGCCGGCGTTGGATGGGAAACCTGTCTCGCAGTAATTGTTGACTCCCCATGCCCATACGCGGCCGTCTTCTGCTATCGCAAGACCGTGGTAATCGCCACTAGCGATGGAAATGAACCTGTGGCTTGGACGCTTGAAGGTGAGATCGCGGAAGCCAAGCTTGCTCGGAAACAATCCTTCGATGAGGTTGCGCTCGGTGAGACGGCGACCGAGCTGGTTCTGCTGACCATTTCCCCAGGCAAAGACATTTCCGTCCTTGGTCAAGGCGAAGATGTGATTTGTCCCACATGCGATCTGTGTGACTTTGGTGACTCCTTCAATATACTGCGGATAGTCTGCTGTCGTGACCCCGGGTGCGAAGCCAAGTATACCTTCGTTCTTACGGAAAGTCCCCCAGCCATAGACCGCGCCCTCGGTCGTCAATGCGAAAGAGCAGCTGTCGCCGGCTGCGATGTCGACAAAGACGGTGTCTGATGGGAAGTGTTCCATGGAGATGGCAGTCGGTGTGGCTTCAAGATCGATCAAGCCGCCTGTCTCGTCTTCGGAGTCGGAATCGTCGTCTGCGTCGAGATCGCGCATCTTGACGTTCGCATCGTCCGTTTTGCGTCCAAGTGCTTTGCTATCATTCACACCCCACGAAAGTATCTTGTTGTCCTTTGTTAAAGCCAAAACGTGCATGCCGCCTGTGGCTACCCGGACTACCTCGTGTTGATCGCTCAACAGAGGATTGTATCGTGGGCGCTTTACATCGATTGCTTTTCGAGTAGCTCCCAGCCCAAGTTCGCCGTTGGCACCCTCGCCGAAAACAAAGACTTTCAGAGGCTCGATGTATCGAACCGCATTGATTTCAGTCTTCTTGCCGCGTACGCGTCGGGGACCCTTGGGTTCTGCCTTCTTCGGTGCGGGCGCTGGCTGTGGAGCAGGCGTTGCTGATTTTATGGCAGCCTTTGGTGCTGCTTTTGGTTGTGCTACCTTTGCCTTCTTTGCTTCAGGCTCAGGCGTTGCCTCTTCGTCGCTGTCATCGTCCTTCTTGCGCTTCGTCGTCTTTGCGGGAGCAGGCTTGGGCCCTGGTGCGGGTACGGCGGTCTTCTTCACCGGGCGGGCAGCGGCTGGGGGCTTGTCAGCTCGAGTGACCTTCTTGCCGTTGGACGCGTTGACTTTACGCTTTTTTGCAACGGGCTTTGGTGCAGGCTCTGCTTCTGACTCTGATTCGACGCCGTTCGTGACAGGCGCCTCTTGCGCCTTGGTTTTGGCGCGTCGTGCTGGGCCTCGACGGAGAGTCAGCGGTGGTGTGGAATCGTGAGATGGCTTTGACGTACCATTGCCATTTACTTTGACCTCCTTAGTCTCGGTGGGCTTTGCAGCCGCAGTGCGCGAGTTTACAGCTCGAGCCATGGTTTGGCGACGCAGATAGAGAAATTGCGCGTGTAGTTCGAGGTGATGGCGATGTTGAGGTGGTTGGTGTTGTGGTGCGAGGAAATGTATGAGCGGCCTTGACTATTTTGAGCTTTGCACGGAGCTTCGGAATCCACACCATCCCTGTCACGCCGGACAGCGTGCATTCACCGACGCTACGTCACTGCCTCATTGGTCGCACATACTGCTACACCAGTCCAGGCTGCCGGAGTCGTTTGCCTGTCTCTGTACCTTCTGTGCATCACCGAGTCTCCAGCGCGCGTGTTAGTCATCCGCAAGGCAGTGATCAGGCGCCGTGGCTGGTACGTGAATGGTCACTTGGACATACCGTTGATGATATCCAGAGTGAAAGCGCATTTCATTGTTCCACATCTCTCAACATGTTTCGAACTCTTGCTCTTTTAAGCGTTCTGAAAGGGGCGTCCTGTGTGCAACCAGAAGCCCCAAAGCCGATAGCAGCACCCCTGCGCGAGCTACCATGGGCGCAGCTTAACTTCCTGCATACAACCGATGTTCACGGGTGGTGGGGCGGCCATCTTCAAGAGTAAGTGGAACCACCATCACCAACTTCCTCCCTGCTGTGTTTTGAGAAAGCTGTTCAGCGGTCTCTCGAGCATGTCGACCTTTGGTCTCGCTGGCAGACAGCCTTACAATATGAACGTGCATGGGTGCTTATGATTCAACAGAGCTTCATACTCAGCTGACTGGGGCGATTATGTCTCATTTGCAAAGCATCTGCATGACAAGGCTGATGCAGACGGCTCCGACCTCCTTCTCATCGACACCGGAGATCGGGTCGAAGGAAATGCAATTTACGATTCCTCTAAACCGCGTGGCAAATTCACGTACGAGATAGCGAAAGAACAACACATCGACCTGATTAGCTCTGGTAATCATGAGCTTTACAAGGCCGATACTGCCGAAGGAGAGCTTTTCCACACAGTACCTGACTTCAAGGGCAACTACTTGGCGTCGAATCTAGACATCTACAATCCGAAGTCTGGAAAACTAGAACCGCTGGCTCAGCGGTACAAGAAGTTTACAACGAAGAATCAGGGAATACGCATCCTGGCCTTTGGTTTCATCTTCGACTTCACTGGTAACGCAAACAACACCGTTGTCCACAGAGTGGTAGACACAGTCAAGGAAGAGTGGTTCACAGAAGCCATCAAGGACAAGGACGTGGATCTTATCGTCGTGTTCGGACACGTCGACATTCGCTCGGATGAGTATGCACTTTTATTTAAGACACTACGCTCGGTGCACTGGGATAAGCCCATACAGTTCTTTGGCGGTCATAGCCATATTCGGGTGAGTTTGAATATGCAGTCCAAACATCGTCCATCTTACGGAACCTGCGTATCCCTGTTCGCAAGCGAGTTTTTCTGACGTGTCTCAAAGGACTACAAGATCTTCGACAGCAAATCAGTAGCGCTCGAAAGTGGGCGATACATGGAGACGCTCGGCTTCATGTCCATCAATGGGCTCAGTACTGGCGGAACTGAGGAGCATGCGGCTGTGCCGCAGAAAGCAAAAGTGACCTTCGCTCGTCGCTATATCGACAACAATTTGTACTCTCTTTACCATCACAGCGACAAGAATAACAAGACCTTCCCGACAGAGCATGGTCTGAACGTCTCCAAAGCCATCGGAGAGGCTCGAGAATCTCTAGACTTGAGCCACAAATATGGCTGCGCTCCGCAGAACTACTGGGTCAATCGTCGCCCGTACCCGCATAAGGAGAGTATCTTCACTTGGATGGAAGAAGACCTGCTTCCACGATCCATCATGAAATCCGAGCGCATCAAATCTGGCAGGAAGGCTGTAGTAGTCACCAACACTGGCGCGATTCGTTTCGACATCTTCAAAGGGGCATTCACCAAAGACACCAAGTTTCTCGTCTCGCCATTTACTTCTGCGCTTCGGTACATCCCAGATGTGCCGTACAAAGCAGCTAGTCATGTCATCAAACTGCTCAACAACGAAGGACCAATTATGCTGGAGATGATGGATCAGAATGCGTTCCTCACACCGCCGGAAGTGCACGCAGCACGTTTTCGACCACACTTGCTGTCGTCACCTGATAGCGCATTTGCCAGACAAGCTCACGAGCAAACGGTACTAGGTGGAGATGAGCCTGAGACCTTCCCGGGTTATACAACACAAGATGATGCAAGCAACGATGGAGACGACACGATTCACTCGCAGATCCAGTTCTACAACGTTCCGAATTGCATTGAGTCGACAGTCGGATTCAAGGCGGATGATGACCATGAGCCAGCAACGGTAGATCTCATGTATAATGAGTTCATTCAGAAGTGGGTGTTGATGGCACTGCAGTATATGGGACAGAAGTACACGAGTGATGACACGAAAGTGTTTGCGGACGGGAAGAGCTTTACAGATATCATGACAGACTGGGTGAGTGAGTACTGGAGTGTTGAAGGAAAAGACTGCCCGACATAGAAGACACATAGTGTCCCTGCGTTCACGCGCTGAGCGCATCGAATTCATCATTGATACATCTTGGAAATCCATCCCGTTTCCACAGGCCTAAACGCCGATGCCATGCAAAGAGCTAGGTATACACAATTCTTACACGCCCTCTCTCAACTCCACACCGAATCTATTGTCATGACACCGGCCCCTTCTGCTCCCCCTCTCTCGCCCTCGCAAACGCGCTCCTCACACCCTCATGCTCCATTATACTCTGTCCCCCACCATTCACCACCCTCAAAAGATTCCCCTCATACGGATGCCCCCTCCCCTCAAACGTCTTCAACCTCGCCAACCTTTCCTTCCTGAGCCTATTCTTCGGCAACATTCCACTAACCGCCTTTCTCAGCACCTCTCCGCCTCCCCACTTCGCAATCATGCGGTCCATGCTGATTTCCTTAAGCGAGCCCGGGCGCGTCGTGTGTGTGTGGTAGAGCTTCTGGAACCGCTTCTTGCCCGTCGTGTGGATATTGACGCAGTCAATGGCGACTACGTAGTCGCCGCAGTCGGTTGACGGGTCGAAGATGGGCTTGTGCTTGCCCATCAGGATTAGGGCGATGGAAGAGGCGACGCGGCCGAGGGCGCGGGGGTCGGAGCCGATGTCGATGAGGTGCCATGAGCGGGCGTATGCGAGGCGGGTCTAGTCGATGTCAGAAAGTGATACATTTGCTGCATCTGTGGGTGCAATCTGTGAATGCGGAGGTCCGATGCGCTGCATACCTTGCCTATTGTTTGGGACATATTGAGAGTTTGTGAGGCCAATGGCCTGTGAAATAGGATTTGAGCTCCTTGTCGGAAGTATGAAGCTGGGAACCGCGGGAATGTTGCTCAATAGGTTGAATTGACGTCTACTATCTGCGGTAGCTCTTCCTGAGGTCGAAGTTCAGATGCCAAGCTCGGGAACAAATTCGCGAGTAGTCACGTGAATCGAGACAGGGAAGTTGCAAGTGGGCCAGTCGGAGCAAGCGTACTGCCGAATGACGGATTTCAAAGCGACCAAGTCGATGAAGGTGATCTTGTCTATTTTCCCCAATCACGACTTCCTAACAATTGAAACCCAGCTTGCTACTTTTCATTATGACGGTGCCAGCTTTCGAAACGATATTCGCGGTTCCCATGACCTGCCAAAGTTGCATCAATGACATCGAGGGCAGCTTGCAGCAACTAAGTGGTACGAGCGCCTTCGGCCCTGCATATCACTTCGAGTACTGACCCAAATCCAGGTATCAGTAAAGTCACGGCAAATCTCAAGGACCAACTAGTCTCAATTGAAGGCACCGCAGCACCGTCGGCTGTTGTGGCCGCGATTCAGTCTACAGGTCGTGATGCCATTCTCCGCGGTACCGGCAAGTCGAATAGTAAGTAGCTGTATCGACGTTCTGATCTGCACAAGTTGTGGTTGACCTGATAATGTAGGCGCTGCTGTCTGCATCCTAGAGTCACATGCCCCTCATGTTGAGAACAAGGTGCGCGGACTGGTACGTATGGTCGAGGTGGCACCTAGCATGACTATCATCGACTTGAGCATAAGAGGACTCTCTCCTGGGACATACCACGCCACTGTCAGAGAGAGTGGCGATATCTCCGAAGGTCCTGAATCTACTGGCGGTATCTGGGAAGAATTGAAAGCCAAGAAAGAAGGCAAACCAAGTCGAGGCATCTTTGGTACTGTCGAAGTAGGAAAGGGCGGCGTTGGTGCAGTCTTTCTAGACAAGCCAATACAGATATGGGAGATGATCGGTCGGAGTGTTGTCGTCTCGAGGCAGCATGATGGAAAGGTAAGACGATCTGCAAACCTGATTGTGACTGTGCCTGACTTGCAACAGTTCGACAAGAACGATCCGGATACTCTAGTCGGAGTGATCGCACGGAGCGCTGGTGTTTGGGACAGTAAGTGTTTTTTCCATTGACCTCCAATCCTCAGATATCCCCATCTCAGACTGAGACACTAACATCGGCCACTCAGACGACAAGACCGTATGCTCGTGTTCCGGCAAGACAGTCTGGCAGGAGAGAGAAGAACAGCGCGATCGTGGCATGCTATGAGTCGATGCCAAGGTAGACCAAACATCATTGGGGATAATGAAGTGCCATTCAAATGCCGTGGCCGGTAGTAGATCTCTTAAGCATGCACCTTGAAATCTAGGCCGAAACTACACATGCGCGAACACGGACTTTTGGCAGGGCCGGCGGTTCATGCGTTCATGCCTGGACTTCCAAGGCGACCGAATGAGTGGCTGCAGAGAATCGGCGTCACGTGGCTGTCTCAGTCGCCAGAATGCCATGTAACAGGTCTCAAACGCTTTCAGTCCATGATAGCAAGGGGGCCAAAGTCGGTGTTTGTTGCGCTGCCGTGAGGTTGGCCTTCGCCGCAAATGCGCCTGCAGGCTGACCAGAGCGCTTCAAAAGGTTGTTGGCAGCACGCAGTATCGGACGGGCGTGGTGTCATGCTGGAATGGGATGGTTGCGGCGTCTGGTCGAGTCTGTAACCGCTGTGGATTCGGGCTTCACGATGCAGGGGGCCAATCACAGGCGGACAGCCACCATAGGCGCGGTGTTAGCCAAGGCTTGTCTTCAGACGCGCTGGGACTCAGATTTGGTCTCCCCACCTGTGCCCTCCTGCAACCGCCCGCCAAATTCCCGTCGTGTCCCTGTCTTCCTCAAGTGCTGTCCTCGAAACCTCCTTCCTCCGCCCGACCTGCCAACTTGTGCCTGACACCTGCACGCTGTACAATCGTTTCCCGGCGCCGCACCACCAACACGACCCTCTCACATACCTGGGAACTAATTGTAGCGGACTACTCGCCACTGTAATACTGTACTCGACGTCGCGCACCCATAAAGCCCCGGCGGCTACGCTGTAATCTGTACGAGGAGAAGAGGAGGAACGCAGTCGCATCAGAACGCGATTGAAGCGGAACACTACCCCACCTGACCCGTGGAGTAGCTGGAGCAGCGCACTGAGGCTTGACGACACCATACTGCCGGGTAACTAGTGAAAGAACACTCGTCATGTCTCTGAAGCAGGTGCGCACCTTCCCTCTGCGCGCGAGTGCGCCTACCAAGTCAACTGCTAATGGCGGGGTAGGAAATCGAAACCTGGGTGGCAGCCCTCGCCAGCTACGACAATAATGAGTTCGACGAGGCGTTGAAGACGTTTGAGAACATCTCCGACACCTCCAAGATACTGTTCAACTGCGGTGTCATCCATGCGACACTGGGCGAGCATGAGAAGGCGGTAAGTACAAGATGCGTCTTGAATATATGAGCGAGCGCGTGCTCATGGATTTACAGGTCGATTGCTACCAGCGCGCTGTGCGTCTGGACCAGTATCTCGCCGTTGCATACTTTCAGCAGGGCGTGTCCAACTTCCTCATGGGCGACTTCGAGGAGGCGCTTGCCAACTTCAACGACACCCTGTTGTACCTCCGTGGCAACAACAACATCGACTACGAACAGCTGGGCCTAAAGTTCAAGCTGTATTCGTGCGAGGTCCTGTTCAACCGCGGTCTCTGCTACATCTACCTGCAGCAACGGGACGCTGGTCTGCAGGACCTGTCATTCGCTGCGAAGGAAAAGGTTGTGCCTGATCACGACGTGATCGACGAAGCCATCAACGAGGCAGCAGAGGGCTACACTGTCTTCTCAATCCCTGTTGGCATTGTCTACCGCCCGAATGAAGCCAAGGTCAAGAATTTGAAGACGAAGGACTATCTCGGAAAGGCGCGTCTGGTCGCCGCTTCAGATCGCGCCAATGCATTCACTGGATTCGCCGGTTCCGAGAACAAGAAGGTCTCCCAGGTAGCCAAGGATGACCGACCCGAGGAGAAGCTTTCTTTCGCCGCTACCAACCTGGTGAAGCCGGAGCTGCAAAGCCGTGCGCGCCAGCAGTCAGAGCCTCCGATGAATCGCAACGTATTCCCGCCTACGCCACCGCCTGAGGCGGATGGCCGAAGGTCCAATGGCAGTAGCGATGCTCCTATGAGTCGTGCCCAATCTGTACGCGGTGGTGGCCCCAAGCCACAGCCCTTGAACCTAGGACGAGCTGCATTTGATCAGTCGCAGAACAGCGAACCCCGTCGTCAGGGCACCCAGCGCTCTGCATCGGAAAGGCCTCCACCAAGTCGCTCTGAGTCGACTCGTAATCAAGCACGGCGCGACTACAAGCCCCGTCGTCGCGGATCTGACGACGACATCATCGATGACTACTACGAAGACGATGGCTACAGCCAGTCGCGCGGGAGTCGTGGCGCATACACTCGCTCAAAACAAAGTCGGCGGCCTGCTTACATCGAGGAAGAGGACGAAGATGACTATGACGGTAGTGATCTTGATGATGCCGAATTCGAAATGATGTCACGGCAAAAGACGAGGAGGCGGTCGCCCGCGCGCTCTACACGATCAGGTGGCAGCAGCCGTGCAGTCGGAGGCAAGATTCGCGTCAAGGTCCATGCTGGTGACACTCGCTATGTCTTTATCACCCAAGACACTACCATGCGGGAGTTCTGGCAGTTGATCAAGGAGAAGTTTGGCGTGAGGAACAACTTCAAGGTCGAGATCAAAGACGATGGTGACATGATCACCATGGCGGATCAAGACGATCTCGATATGGCCATTGAGACGGCGAGAAGCGAAGCTAAGAGAGAGAATAGCGATATGGCGAAGATGGAGGTACGTCACGTTCGTTCTCGAATAACCACAGCTCATACTAACATGCACACAGGTTTGGGTCAGAGAGGTTGTATAGACTACCGGTAGATACCCCAGCATTACGCACTGCTACGACACATTATTTCCGTATTTCTCAAAGAAGGCCATACACTGGCAGCATCTACACCACCTGCTTTGCGCCTCCTATCTCAAGCGCATTTAGTTAGCCAGCGCCCTCGCACTTGTTGTTAATTTTAGCGAGCATTGCTCTTCTTATCACATATACATTTCACAGCCGGACTGTTGATTGTCCGAATCGCAATCGCATTAGAAGTTGGTGGTTTGGCGGCTAGGTCATGTACGAATGGGAGTAATTCAACGCAGCGAAGCATATAAGCTAAGAACGCATATTTTTGAAATCTGCCTTGCTCTTGCGCATTAGTACGTGATTTGAATGTGAAGAGTTGCAGTAGTTTATGGTAAGACTTTCGATAGCGCGACTGTGCCTTACAGATGCGTCCTGCGGATGTGGATATTTATGGACAAAAGCCACCAGCGCTTCTTTCGAGCAATCACGTACTTTCACCGACTTCTGCACAGTCCCACCAACATGGCACACAACTGAGCCGCATCACATCACCCGAATCCACGCCACGCTTCTCACCGACATGTGTCCGAGATTCCCCGCCAACTGCGTGCACTTTCCACGCGGCACATCCTGCATCCGTCCGCCTCCCTTCCTATGCTCCCGCAAGTTGCAGCAAAACACGCAAGCCTTCCACGCGCCTTCGACCACGCGAGTATCAGGCCACTAAGTTTTGACACGACGCGAGGAGACGTGCATGTTTGACATTCTCGTCAGCCGTAGTTGGAAGCTCGGTTGAGGCTGATGTGATGTTGCTGGGACATGGAATGTGATGAGGCGTTGTGTGTTTGGATGACGTAGAATAGGCATTTGTGGCATAGTAGACAGGGCTTGGTTGTTCCAAGGGCATGGAAGGTGTAATGGATTGGGACTGGCGTGGGTTGGGGGTTAGGGTTGGGGTTGTGTGGGATTGGTTTCAAGCTGGGACGGGATTGGGAAGTGACGTATGGTGCTGGTGAGGGTAGAGATGGGAGTGGAATGGGATGTGAGAAGACGGAATATTGGCTTGTGACAGGAGAAGGAACATTGCAGCTAGGTGCGAGTGTAGGTGGTGTATACATGTTGTACAATTCATTGGCCATTGCGAGTGTTATGTTGACCCAAGGCTACCGGAATTCCAGAGTTCTTCCCTGAACGCCGTTCCTATGCTTCGTTCATGTCGTTCATCCTGCGTCTTGCATATCTGACACATTCTTAGATGAAAGCTTCATTGGTGCTCGCGAAGACGCCGCGAGGTCTTTGTTTCTCGTCCCTCTAACATTGGTATACTCGAGTCTTCAATTATTGTTCTATGCGGGGACCAAGATCTCAGCCCAGCTGCTGTGTAGAAAGGTAACACCAATCTGCGCAAATTGTTAGCCTTCATCACAGCTGCAAGGTTCTGCGTATTCCATCCCCGCCATGCTCCCGCTCAGCGCCTCAGGTCTCCACCGTGGGGAAAATCTTACAGCAAACAATCCGACCGCAGTCACAACACTCCTGTTCTCCTTATCCGTAAATGCCGATAGTGTGGTTTGCGCAAAGCTGGGCTCGGCGAGCGTGCGGCCCTTTCCGTGGATCTGCTTGGGAGGCATGGTGGTGGACTTTGTATGCGCGGAACTCTGGACCTTCGAGTCCAATGTGCAATCGTGAGGCCGGAGAAGAGTAGTTCGGAGCGGATGCAAGGTGTGCGAGCGATATGAGGAGCTTGTTGATGTTGCGTAGCTGGAGGTTTTGCTTGAGAAACTTTTGGGAGGAACGAGCGTCATGGCATTATGTAAGCACGTTCACCAAAAGCAACGAGGTGAGGCTTAATGAGCAGCGCATCCATCAATCCACTTCAGCAATGAGACACAGGTTTTTGTTGTAGAGAATCACGCAATATAAAAGTCGAAGCGTACAAGCGGCACAATTTGATTGATGTTATACTCGCTTGATTGGTTTCTACTCTCGTTTCGTTTCCCCCGATTCAGCTCAAGTGGTATCATAGTTCTACTCTCAGTATACAATCGTCCCCTGGAAATGGAAATGGAAATGTACGCCAAATGTTATCTACAACAGCCGTTAGGTCATTAAGTGAAGCGAAAGAATTACAGGGTTGCGTTGCATCTACAACTTTGACTTGGCACCCTTGCGGGTCACGGTGCAGAAGATGAGACCATTGGGGTCCGACTGGGGAGCAAGGACGGTAGCATCTTTGCCCAAGTTCTGGATGCCCTTGTGCCACGAGAGGTCTGTCGTGCGGATTAGCGGGAAGATCTTGCAATATATGTGAATGAGCAAACTCACCAATCTCGAAGTAGTGCTTGTTGGGAAGCGCATAGTCGACAGCGTCAATCTCTGGAACAGTAGCGAGAATCGTGTCGCACATCTTGTACATGGTTGCTTGGACACTGGCACTGTCGTCCTCGGCAAAGGTCTTCATGGTGATATCCCGCGCAATCTTCCACGCGGCGTTGAAGTCAATCTTGCCCGACTCGGCAGCGTTCTTGAAAAGCTTCCATTGCCAGCCAGCTTCGATCTCGGTACTCAGGATGCGATCCCAGGTCTCGGGAAGCTTGGTGAACTCGTCGCGGTGGAAGCCATGGAAGGCAGATCCAGTGCTCTTGAGAACCAACAGTTTCTCAATCTTAGAGCGGATGGAGACGCCCTGACCCTCCCTTGTAACAGTATCAACTACGCGGAGCTCCTCGCCGTCGCGGAAGAAGGAGTGCGGATGGGCCTTGCCGTCAATCTCCATGCGAGTCCATCGGTGCTGGATGATCTTTACGTGCGCGGCGTGGATGTGCGGGTAGGTCTTGATGAAGTGCTCGCCGATGATGGCAGCGAACTGCTCGGGAGGATCAATTGGGTGTTGCTTGGCGAGAATATACGTGGTTTGCTTTTGGGTGTCGGTAGCGACGACTACTGAGTTGTCTGCTTGGGTGTAGCTGGGGATGGTCAGCTTGTGTGAAATACATGAGGGTGGAAAAGGAGCATACGAAGTCTCAATATCTCCCTCGAGCAAGATGCGAACAGTCTGCTCAATGACTGTGTGGACTCCAGTCTGGGGATTCTTATCAACCTTGTAGAGGCGGACATTGTCCTTGCCGTAGCGTGCGGACGAGAGCTGAGACATTGCCAATGAAGCTTGGTGATGAGTGTATGGTGTACTAATGGGTGAGAAGCTCAGAGTGAGATAGGACCAAAAAGCTGGGAGGCCAAAGGAAAGCTAAGTGTGACTGATTTGAGGCGTCAGTGAGGGAGGGGATTGATAGTTATAGTGTCAATTGACGGGCCCTTATCCGATCACCACGACGGCGTGCGCCGAACTGCACGGAGTTGCTTTTGAAGATTAGAGCTCGCGCGAGCTCTGGACGACCGACATAAGAGGCGGCCAGAGACGCCCTTCCATTCGTTGGGATGGCCATCGGCGACCTCCGCCAGCAGAGCTCCAGGATAACGGCTTCAAGCGAGGTGCGCACGTGACGCTCCAAGGACAGCTCCCCGCCGGCAGGGTCAGCAAGAATGAATAGCCCGCGAAGTTTGGGATTTCTGGTGGGTCATGCTGGGCAACATCAGGTCAGCATGGTGAGGTTTGAGGACTGTGAGCATGCAGGAGCTGCAAATGTAGTAAGGTGGCCACATGGGAAAGACCCATGGGCACGGACGCGAGGCCTGGGGTCGTTTGGTCCCACTCCGAGACGTCGGCGGGCAGCCTCCAAGTCGAAAGTACCGCAGGCCACACGTTGAAGCACAGAACCACCAGCCATTGCAGCCCGACTGTCCCTATCCGCAGTTCACGCTCACTAGCCACACCTCCCGAGCTGCCACCGCAGTCTCCACCGCTCCTTGCACGCCCAGCCACAGCCCCACCGACGCGCAATTGACCACACCTCACCTCACCCCACAGCCACTACACGACAGCTCATGAGGCACGAGCAGGGCATCGCCGTGTGAGAGACATGTGATGCGGTTGGAGAACGCACGGTTAAGGCCACATGACGGACCAAGGCTCCCTTCTTGCGCCCAGTCGAACTAGAGATGGCCGCGCTCTCTCATCCGCGACCACGGCGGCGAGCGTCATGTCGCGGGGTGGGCAGTCGTCGTATGCGACCGCGAACACGGGGCCCGGCAGCTTCAACTCTCAGCTGACGACCACCGTCTCCAACGATGGACGCCTGCGCCCCAGCTTCGACATGCACGCCATCACCGTGGGCGACAATGACAACACCACCAGCGAGCAGAGGCAAGCCGAGCTGCAGGATCAGATCGACAAAGAGACCAAGATCAAGATTGGCTCAGAAAATCTGCTGGAGGCATTGACTGCAAAGAATGCCAAGAAAGACCAGCGACTACAGGTTGAGGAGCAGTTAAACATATCGAACCGGAAGCTGGCGCAGTTGAAGTCGGGGCTGGCAGCAGAGATCCAACGAGCCAAGGACATCAAGTCGCCGCCTCCGGATCCTCAGAGCAGACTCTCCTACCTTTTTCGCAGGAACCTGTCACGGTCGCCGTCACGGCACGTTGCGAAGCAAGAAGAGGAAGAGGACGAAGAGACTGAATCACCGACATTTGTGCTCGCTGAGATTCTGCAAGCACTAGAAGCACAGGGCATGCAGCCCGAGTACTACGTCGAGCGCGCAAACTCTCTGGTCCTTCTCTTCAGGCGGCATCCTACACTCAAATACGACCTGGCATGGTCAATTTTCGGCCTTCGGATGCAAACGATGCTGCTGAGCGACAGCCGGGAAGTAGTGGCAGCTGCATACAGAGTCATGCGCTATGCTTTTACCGACCGCAAATCCCTGCGAATCATCCGAGCACTGCACACAGATTACCTCGTCATCCTGTCACTTGTCAAGGAGGGCAAGGCCAGCGTGGAGCGTGAGCAGGCAATGAAGTTCGTCCGTGCATTTCTTGATGTGAAGGATGGCGTGGAGGAGATTGCGCGATCTGTCGTCCGCATCGTTGTCGCCGTTGCTGAGCACGCCGACGACCGGCTGAGAAATATAGCCACGCTGACTTTAGCGGAAATCCTCGTGAGGAAGCCCTCCCTACTGGTCGATGCGGGTGGTATGGGTGTGCTGGCCGATGCGTTAGGCGAAGGCAGCTATCACGCCGCTGAGAGTGTTGGTGCATCCTTCTTGTATCTCCTGGACACCCCACGACGTCGTCAACTTCTGCGATCTGGACGCGAGCTCGAGGCGCCATTTGCAACGTTCACAGATGCAAATGCAATATATGGCCATCTGCATGAAGATAAGCTGAAGGCGAATGCTAAAGTCATTGCCTCCTTGCTAAGAAGTTGGCCTGGTCTACTTACTTTATCCATGAACGACTTCTTGCCACTCCGGTCTCTACTGCTATCATTACAAATTCCGACTCCACACGTTCGAAACGTCATCTTGGAGCTTCTATTCGATCTTCTTCGCATTAAACCCCCATCTTGGTCCTCTTCATTCCTCGCTGGTCGACGGCTCACCACCTATGGGCGTGTTACGAACCTCAAGAACCAACAGATCAAGGATACTTCGACTACCTCGGGGGAGGATAACACAAACAAGTGGAGTTTGCTAGACCACTATGTATCGGTGGTGCTCGCTGCCTTTCTACATGCAGGCCTAGTCCCTGCATTACTCCTTGCTGAAGAAGAGTCACTAACTGCAGCACTTAAGCGAAAGACCATCCTGCTGCTAGGCGAGGTGTTGAAGATGGCCAACGAGCTTCTGCCACCATCCTGGAGTGCACAGCTCCAGGTCTTGCCACAACTCTTGCAATCCGCTGCCAAGTTTCAGTCAGAGGAACGCTTCACGGCGATTGGTACGATATATCAAGTGGACAGTGTGAACAGAACTCTATATCGGTCAGGGCCAACTTCACTCTATGCCAACAAAGCCACCACAAATACTGATACCGCTACATCTACTCGTCAAACAGATCCGTCGAAGGTGCAGGCGGCCATGCAGGTAGACGAGCAGTCCTTCCGAAATCTGATGGTGGACACGCAGGTCCTCAACACAGTATCATTCCAGAAATGGAGATGGGACCTCATTCAGACTATTATTGAGGGCCCGCTGCTCAATGCTAAACGTTTGGACGAGGCAATGAAGGTCACGAAATTTGTCCACCGCCTCCTAGGCTTCTATCGCCCGTTCAAATATCGCTTTTCTGAGGTGAAGAACACGAAACCCAACCAAAGATACGTGCGAGCTGGATGTGCCCTGATCCACAGTCTATTACAGAATCCTGAAGGCGTCAAATATCTAGGCGAGAGCAAGTTTGTTCGCCAACTCGCAGAGTGTTTGTCACATTTCGATAGAATGAGTGGCTTGACCTCTGAATCTCCCATCTTTCAAGCCGATCGTATGAATGAAACTCTGACTGGTGGTTACTTCGCGCTCCTTGGCGCGCTGACCAAAGACACCAGGGGTATTCAGATCCTGGAGCGATGGAGAGTCATCAACATGTTCTACCACATCATTGAGCTCAACGATCGCGATGACCTTATCAAGACCCTCCTGAGTAACATGGACTACAGTCTAGATGGACATCTGCGAATCATCATTTCGAAGGCGATGACGTCATGTTCGAAAGAGATCCGAATTTATGCTACCAGACTACTGCGCAAATACGCAACAAAGCCAATGCATGTTACCACGTCGACGGGGATGGCTGAATGGTCCATTCGCCTGCTTGTGACGCAGCTCTATGATCCCGACGTGGAGGTTTGCGAAGTAGCAATTAAGATTTTGGAGGAGGCCTGTAATCAGACCGAGTCACTGGAGTTCGTGGTGAAATGTCGCCCGGCATTGGATCATCTGGGTGAAATCGGCGCACCTCTTCTGCTCCGTTTCCTCTCGACATCGGTAGGCTACCACTATCTCGATGGGTTGGATTACATCACGAGAGAGATGGATGACTGGTTCCTTGGGAGGAACGATACCTACGTGGCACTTATCGAAGCCTCGATGGCTCGCGCTCTAGCGGATATACCAGAGAAACCGTCAGCTCAATTATCGTATGACGATACTCCTGAGAGTCCTGAATATGGTCTCGTGCCACCGCACTTCTACCGGGAGCTGACCAGGACGAAAGAAGGATGCCGACTCCTCAAACAGAAGGGGCATTTTGATGAATTCGTAGCAACCATTCGTGATTTTGCCATGGAGGACGACGACGCAGAGATCATTCTCAAGGTCAAAGGATGTCTCTGGGCAGTCGGCAACGTCGGATCCATGGAACTCGGTGCACCGTTCCTCGAGAGCTCTGATGTGGTACAATGGATTGTCAAGATTGCAGAACAGTCTGAGGTCATGTCACTTAGGGGCACTGCGTTCTACGTCCTAGGCTTGGTTTCACGCAGTCTGCATGGCCAAGAGATACTCCTCGAATACGGATGGGACGGCGTCGTCAACGATGCAGGTGAGGCATTGGGTTTCTGCCTCCCATTACACTTCCAGAAGCTGTTTGCGGTGAGTCTCTTACGTCTTTGACATTGATCACAGCAGCTGATGCGGTACAGATGACGCCATGGACAGCCAAAGCAGTGGATATGAGCTGGAAGCGCAAGGCTGATGCCAAAGTCGCTGTGACTGACAGTGACCCGGTCAACGCGCGCATTCTGAAGCTTGCAACCGACTTGGGTAACACGGTGCTGGCAAAGAAGGCCGCAAACGACTTACAGATGTCAGTGTTACCCTGATCATTAAACAAAGGTCGTACACTGATATAGTTGCAACAGAATCAAAGCGAAAAAGGTCCCAGCGTTCAGCAGACCTTCCATTTTTCACAAGGTCATGCAGATATTGGAGGCACATCATTTCCGCCTTCCGGCATGTCGGTTTGTTCTGGACTTGTTCGACAAGCGTGTTCTAGAGCAGATAGTGTTGGAGGAAGAAGACGACCAGGAGGACGAGGACACCAGCGAATCCGAATCCGAATCTGATGGGGAAGGACCGGGCATGAACGGCGCAGCGGCGTCCTGATGTACCCACCCGAAACGAGAGCGAGGAACGGCTCCTGGCGTTTAGGCGTGCTACATGGCATACTTACCTTGTACACTAAAGATCCCGGCGGATCAACATTTAGGCGCTCTGGTGTTCCATGGTATGTGCGATTCGAGCCATCTTCGGCTGTTTTAGGATATGTTCGGCGAAAACAATACCTGCAACCGTGGTCAAATGAGGCTGAGAAGTAAGGATCGAGTTCGAATCGAGGTTGTGGAAGGGTCATTCATGTTAGTTGCAGCCGGCATGAACAGCCCGCAAATAGAGGTGCCTGCCAGCAAGTTCAAGACACACGAGCACCACGGATGTGCCCCGCCTCATGTGCGTCACGATCAGGGTCCTCGGCACCCACCATGTGTTGACAGCGGCTGAATAAGAGCCACGCTAGTGCGAGCCCTGATTGGCCACGAGTTGCTTTGAATCGACATGCATCAATGACGCGTGCAAGCCTTCCCTTGAAGCCAGTGAACACCATACTCGTCAGGCCGCGCAGCACTCTCCACCGCACACGAGCAAGCAGCATGCGGGCACCGTATGCTGAGGGATCCCGCGGCATAGAGTATGGGGCATTTACTGGACACGCGCGGGCTTGGCACCGTGTGCTGATAATGCTCCCTGTTCATCAACATTGCGCGCAACTCGACGATGGATAGTAGTAAAGGCCAATGACCACGGAGCCCCCATGTCATGATATACACCACTCCCCACCTAGTGTGAACAGGCGAGCAGGCCATGATTAATGGAGGAAGTGCAGCGGAAGGGCCGTTCGAAATTTATACTGTTATGTCTGAGTAGGGCTTAGTGAGACCCTCGATTTGCGGGCAAAATGTCGATTCGGAAGCGACCACACTTGTCCATTCTGATCGGGTCAGCCTCGAACGGGAACCCAGCCTGCACGAAACACCAGGCTGTTGGATTGGATCGGCCGATCCCACAACTATCCACAATGGATGACCTCTGCACTCTCGCGCGCATGATTAGGGCCTCTACTTCCTCTGGCTCTTCCCATCTGGACTCCTACTACCCTAGCCACCCTCCAAGTGTGCTCGCCACCACCACAAGGTCTTATTAGACCTGACGGCGACCATCTGGCCTGCTCATACAAATCCTCTCCGTCCACGTTCCGCCCGTTCCTGCGTCAGCACGCGCGTCAACCGTCTCGTCATCAGCCCTGAGGTCTAGAAGACACGCTCGGGTGCCGGATCATCCCACTTAGACGCCATTGGAGTCTCGCCATTCATTTACCTTGCAGTCGACCCTTCCTACCTCTCTCGAAAAGCCTACACTCGCTCGCACCTTCCCCCACGCCACCAAACGCGCTCCCAAGCACTGCAATCCACCCCAATCTGTACATGGCTGGTACCGCCGTTGCACAATAGACACACAGGTCCTACATGAATCGACGACGAACGAAAGGGTGCTCTATCGTTAAAAGCGTTGGGCATTCCTTCGAACCGCGAGTGCCGCTGGAAGCCTTCATGATCAACGATGAAGCCCCGGTAGAGTCTCAGGAGGTTGGGGTCCTGGGTGCCCACGCCGATGCCAGACAGCTAGTCCGTCTGGTGCAATGTCCGCGATGCTCGCTGCCCCTCCGAACGCCCGTGACGCTGCCATGCGGTCATACTATTTGCAAGGGTTGCCTACCCCCTCCTCAACGGCGCACAAATATATCATATCCCAACACTCCAGACCGGTTGACAGGCATTGCATGCCCTTTGATGGGATGTGGGGCCGAGCATGCGTCCGCAGAGTGCTCTGTGGACGTGACCCTGTCGAAGCTAATGGAGCTGATAGAAGCGGAGATGGCACAGCACAGACCGATCCTGCAAGATTCGCCGACTCTACTCGAAGAGATCCGACAAGACGATGACAACACTTGGGCAGAAGAGAAGAATGAGGGCAACGAGGCAGGTGACCATGAAATCTTGCATGGCGGACGCCTCGTGGCCACCTTTACATTGGCTCAGATGGGCAAGCTCCGCTACACCTCCGAAGTGCGGTACCAGGCCATGTCACCTAGTGGAGACAACTACGAGAAGCTGGACGTCGACCTCCTCGAACGCCTACAAGATGTCACACAAAAAGAGTTGGACTGCCTGGTCTGCTACAATCTCATGCTAGACCCCACAACAACAGCATGTGGGCATACATTTTGTCGCCGCTGTCTCTCACGCGTCATGGATCACAGCAGCATCTGCCCCTTCTGCCGAAGAAACCTCCATGTTCCTGCATCGCTGCAGAACCAGAACGGCAACTCCATTCTCAATTCGTTGCTGAATGGTCTGTGCCCAGAAGTGGTCACAGCGCGAGCTGCCGCTTTGAAAGCAGAGGAGCAGGCCGGAGATGATGTTCTCAGCACCCCGCTGTTCATCTGCACTCTGTCACTACCGGCCATGCCGACCTTCCTCCACGTTTTCGAGCCCCGCTACCGTTTGATGATGCGACGTGTGATCGAAGGCAACAAACAATTTGGCATGGTCATGTACAATCGCACGTCCTCCCCACAAGGCGATCTTGGCGTGACCCCGTTCCTTGAATATGGTACCTTGCTAGAAATCGTCAATTATGAGTTGCTCCGGGATGGGCGCAGTTTCATCGAAAGTCGCGGCATCGGCCGCTTCAAAGTGCTCAACTCTGGCATGCTGGATGGCTACAACGTTGGTCGTGTTGAACGCGTGGAAGACGTTTCTCTCGCCGAAGAGGGAGCTGCTGAACAGCGCGAGACGACCATGGCACGCGATTACGCCGAGGTTTTTTTCCGCGAACATCCTCAAACACTCCTTCCCAACGACATTGCCATCGAGGCCCTGTCAACACAGCATTTACTTGATAGCTGCACTTCTTTTGTTCGAGAAATGCGGGAGGCTAGCGCCCCGTGGCTTCGGGATCGTATCATCCAGGTATACGGCGAACCACCAGACGACCCCGCACTCTTCCCTTACTGGTTCGCGTCTGTCGTACCGATTGTCGAAGAAGAGAAATACGTGCTTTTGCAGACGACCCGCGTTCGAGAACGCTTGAAGATAGTGTATTCGTGGATTGGACGAATTCGCGGTCAGCGCTGGTAAGTGCTTCTCCCTTTTTTAAACGTGCCAATCTGTCAATCTGCAACGTTACCATCTTATCCTTGGGAGAGGTGGTTCCTGAACCACAACCGAGCGCCTGTCTCATAACATCCGCAAAAGGCGACCGACGGTGCATGCGTCGACCGTCCCGTCGCGAATGTAGTCATGACTTTCGTCTCGTTGATGATGATTATTAAACGACCTTGCATACCCGCTCATGACGTCCTTTCCAATCATTTCTCGCTTCGCTTTCAGAACGAACATCGCTTGGAACCCCAGCTAATTAAGATTCAGGTCCAGCGGGAATGCGTGCAGTATCCTCTGACTCGCAGCCCTTATCGCAATCGGCATAGCTATTGTAATGACTTCGACTTCGCATCCACTGTCTACTTTCTCGACCTGAAGAAGAACATCTCGACCTTCCCTTCACCTTTTGGCCGAAATTTGACCAACCGCCTAATTAGGCTCATTCCGGATCTGTACACGATCGATCCTTACATACGCTTTTGTTGCATTTCTTGCCCTTTTTTCACTTCTCCAAAGATTACCCCCTTTCAGGAGGATCGGTGCTAGCCGTATCCATGTTCATGCTTTTGATAGATCCAGGTACTAGCCTGGCTAGGGCAGCCTTGTTTATGCGTACATTCGAGACTGTCATGTCTCCGGGGAAAATGGCAGCATGGACGATCGTGGGACATTTGCATGGATGGAGTTACTATAATGTGTTCCGACATTGTGGCGTGCATGGTGCAGATGGCGTAAAGATGAGGGTACCGATTTTTTCTTCTTGTTCATATAGGATGATGATATAAAGGATGTTTTATAACACAGTTCGACGACTCGTATCCATTCACGAAATCCACTAGATTGCTCGCCACGTGATGTTGAGGCATGACTAGTACGCGCTTTCCTCGAGTGCTTTCATATTGCATTGTCAAAACTCGCTCACCACTTAGCTCCTTTCCACGATGATAACACGCATGCACCTCACAGACGCTTATCAGGCTTTCAGACTCAAGAATATTGCGGCGCATGCACTTCGCCATTCCAGCATGGCTGTGCTGCATGCGCGACATCCAATGCGGAAGGAGAACGCTCAGCCTCGTGGGTGGGGTGCACACAAGGCTGATTGTGCACTTTCCTCGCTGACCTCGAGTTCCTCTCTTTGACACCCCTCCTGTCTTCGCTTCAGACTCTCGAAGTGCTCGGGACAGTCCGGATTAAGTTGTCACTCTCGCGTTCTCATTCATCCCACGCACCATGGACAGCCTTTCCGGCGTAGCGAGCAGCATGGCCGTCGCTTCCCTTTCAATTCAGCTCCTCGAGTCTGTCAGCAAGATACGAACGTTTTTACGATATGTCAAGGGCGCATCGAAGGAGCTGGAACGACTCGCCGAACTCCTCGATCGTTTACGCGCTCTGCTCGAAGACGTGCGCGATGTCATGGAGAGACAGACGTCACTTCAGGCACAGCACTTCCCGGCGCCGTCGATGACGATATTCAACAGTCTCAAGAGCTGTGAGGAGAGCTTGAAAGACTTAGAGATAGGTATTGATAAGTACAAGAGCGTGTTGTGTGGCGCGATGAAGAGGCTGAAAGAGGATATCAAATTTGCATTCAAATCGAGGGACATCGAGGGGTTTGAAGCGAGGATACAGAGAGATATCGAATATTTGCATGCGGCTCTTGGGATGAACACAACGAGTATTTTGTGAATGCATCGTGATGTTTTTTAGTGGTGGTTGAACTGATTGACGGCATACAAGAACGACAACACTTACAGCTCTCCTTGATAACCAGCAAGCTTGCATGATTCTGATGGCCCAATCGAACAATTTCAAGAATCACACCTTAGGTCAAAGCCCCATTTGTTCTCATATAGAGCAGGATTCGTTCTCTGCGAAGGAGGCTTCGTGTCTGGACCTGCTAAGACGCCAGTATTGGGTGTCGTCGCCATTTGAACGATTTGGAATCTACCAACGAACTTCCAGACAGTACCTTCATCATCGGAAGACAACGGCTCATGCCAAAAATGGAGTGGTCCACGATACAACCTGCAGGACTCGCGAGCTACTCGTGACATGGAAATTCCTGAAGTTTGGACTGGAGTGGTCTCAAAAATATCCATATGGCAGAATATCGATCGCACTCTGTTCCTATCCCGTCGTCGACCAGTTTTCCCACATTCAGCATGATCTGATACGCAATGCGTCTGTCTTGGAGGTGCAGCAAATGATGCGTTCGGGTAAACTTCACTCCTTCACCAGAAACACTTATGGCTGTTCACTGCTACATGTTCGTTGCCTGTCCTTCATGGCCTAAGTGCAAAGCTAACTAGCTTCTCAGCTGGCAGCGTCTCATCATAGAGCTGATTTATGTCGCGTGCTCATCCAGTACGGACGGCAACCTGATCTTTCCATGTTGGCGGAGTCGCCACTCACCTACGCTTTGTAGTGGGGTCAAGAGTCAACAGCAAACGCTACGATACAAGCCATTGATACATTACGAGTTTTTGTAGGAGATCTTCATCTGGAAGACGAGTTCGCAACCTCGTCGCGCACAGCAAGATGGTTGACCCTCGACACGATTGAATGGATCTGGATCAATCTCGGCTCCGTTTGGCCAGACGATCACTCAGTCTCATTTCGATGTTGTTTGCTACAATCTCTTGTCTCTCGATATGGGTTTTGCTGCACAAGCTATGAAGCCACCAGAATCACTGAACGAATAGTTAAACTCATGAACCCTTCAGTCCTCCAAGAGGTACAACGGTATCTTGGGGGAAGCGACTCACTTCTCATGAGCTTCTTCCATTAATGTTATCCCTCAGTCGACAGCCAAAGGGTCGGAGGTTATTGCATCACTCTGTTCATATGCTCGGGTCTTGACTTTGACGCGTGTATAGGCATGCAATCCGCGAACTATGTAGGCGGTATGATCACGTTCCCTGAATCGCCTGAATCGTGGAATAGTATCAATCGAGTGTTCATCTTCAATACTACCCAGAATGGGAACTGCATCTTGAGATGGACTTGGTGTCTTGATGCTCGAGAGCCGGGGTACCTTTTAGTCTCAGAGCGCATTGCATTGGGTCCTGATGTTTGTTGGACGGACGAGTGGCCTTTCTTTCAAATAGACTATGATCTCGAATGGGAAGAGCGTCATCGTGAATGGAGAAAGTGGGATGCTCGCAGAGAGCGCCACGAAGCCGCCAAAGCGAGGAAAGAACGCGCTCGGACAGGGCAGAAACGTTCGAAGAGCAAGATGCCAGGCACTTGAATCTGGTAATTTGTCAATAGTAACAATCCTCGAATCACCAGCGTCGAGCAAACCTGCAGCTTCACAACTTGGTGAAATCTTCCACATGGCGCATTCAACCTTGGAATCACCTCCCACCAGTCGTTGTTCTTCTCAAAGTACCTCAACCGCCATAACACTCTCATGAAGTGCATGCAATATCGCCATTCCCTGCATCCTGCTGGTATTATACCATCATCGCCAGCCTCAGCCCTTGAAGAGCATACGCAAGAATTTTGGAAGCCGTAAGACACTCGCAAAAAATAGATTTGGGTCACAACATGAACCTTGGTAATCACGAGAAGTGGTCAAGCTGCCCGAAGAGGTTCAGTCATGCGAGAAAGCTCGGTCTGGTGCATTCTAACTATGAGATTTTGGTTGCGAGAGAATTTTGGCTGAGAGGGAAGACTGCTGGTTAACGAGTGTTGTGGAATTTTGTGGTCAAGTATTGTGCAAACATGATGCTGGACTTCGTGGTGGCCTTTGAGCATGACTGTTGAGTTTGAGGTCAGGATGGTGTTTCATTGCCAACCTTTGAGCGTATAGTAGACGTGAAGCCGGTGTACTGGGCGTAGGTTGTAAACATTTAGGTTACGTTGGACTTGAATTGGGTAATCGGTCTAGATTGAAATGCGAAACGTTCATAGCACACTACGTGTCCTATGTGATGTCCACAACGTCAGAACAAGAAGTATCATTCGGGCGGTACATATCGCTTTCAGCAGACGATCATATGGGAGCTTGGTCCTTGCTGTTGGTGCTAGCTTGTTCGCTTCTATAGTTAGTTTGTGGAAGGGCGGGCATGTAGTCTTGAGAGTCTGAAAACTTGATATTACTATGTATCGCAAATACTTTTGGTGGGAGTAAAACATCCTGCAAGTCTGACATGCACATGTTCACGGTCAATGCTGTCTATAATCGAAGTCGACTTGAGCATTGTTCAACCCTAGAAACGTCCCAGACATACTCCCTTGATCATGCTCTCCAAATCCAGTCTCTACATCACCTAGCGCACCAAACCAGGCCTGATCGACGTTCCAGCTTGCGCCAGCCATGCCACTGTCCGAAGGTGTTTCGCCGATCATGTTCTCAGGCGAAGTCTCGTCGTGTAGTTCGGACTCCGATCTATAGTTCAAGGATGGAACGTATGAGCTGCTTCTTGATTGACTGGCCTTTGTGGTATGGTCCGGTCTTATCCTGTGTATATTGTGGTTCAGGATGCGATTAGCGTCTGGAAGCTCCGGAATTGCTTTGACCAAGACACCCGTTGACGCTCCTAGCATGCTGATTGCGCGCTCCAGGAAGTTCGCTGACTTGGATGAAAGGCGTAGGACCCAGCGATATTCGTCGAGACTCTTCTTGTACATTTCTGCTTCTTCTTTTTCTGTTGCTGTCGCCCATAGAAGCGATATGAACGTCCCAATTAGAGCAAAATTGTACTTGGATGCGGAGTACCAGAAGGATTGAAGATGCTCAGGCCGAAGACTGGATACGAAGTCCATTGCAGATTTGAGTCGTACTTGCGCAGCTTGTCTGCAGATAGACCGGAGAGCTGGATCGTCGACAGAGGATAGTGACCGTATCATGCGCCGATGAAGTGTCATCTCGACGGCATAATAGCCGAGGTGAAGATAGCCTAGAAGTTGCATCATTCGTCAATTAGCACCATGGTATTGAAAGGGTCTCTAGCTGACCTGTTGAGGATAGCTTGCGCGCTGCCAGGTTCCCCACCTTAAGCACGGTCGGTAAGCTCGAGAACCATTCTCGAAGAGCTAGCTGCAAGGGTTTTGCAGTCTCCAAGATCCAACGTATACCTTCATTGGCACGTTGTTCGAGCTGACGCTCTGCCTTGAGCGTGTAGAAGCTAGAAAGGATGCGTGCCAAGATCTTAGTAAGCTTGATCGTCTCACAGAACAAAGTTCGACCCTTTTCTACTTCTGTGCTCCCATCCTCATCGTCCTCGTCAGCAGCATTTTCAGGGAAGTCATCTTCTTCGAGTGGTTGCACCTCCCAGTCAGCAGGAGTGATGTGTGAAGGCCTTCCATGTACGAGAGAGCCCCATTTGTCTTGCATGAACAGCGCCCAAGCTAGGCGTTTCCGAAGGCCTCGCTCCCATGAAGGTACTCTCCACTGCGTACAGTTCAAGTGAAGTCCCAGGTCCTGCCCAAGCCCAACAAGTTGCGAAGTCAAAGCCCAAGAATCACCCTCCGGCCGCTGAAGTAAGAGTAGCCCAGCTTGAATGGTAGATAATTTGGGTCGATAAACGATGTTCGCCATCGTCTTGAGCGCCAACTTCTCTAGTCGAGACACATCGGGCTTCGGAAGTAGTGCGAGCTCGCTAGAATATGACCACCAATTGAGTGCAAGCAGGTACACAGCAGCCAGAAGTGGTGGTGAGAACTCACGATGCGTTCGCTCGTACTTTTCCAGGTACACTTTCTTGTGAAGAACAGGAAAGCTCGGGTGTACAATACGGAAGTAGAGATGGATAAGAGCTTGACCGTGAGGTGCAACAATCGTCTCAATTGCATCGAGGTCCGAGATGTCGTCCTGTTGATTCTGAGTATCTGCATCTGGCGAAAGTATGAATGCTGTGTCGTGTACGTCCACTCTTCTTAGCATTGATGGGCCAATGGCGATGTCCGCTTTCTCCTCATCATCATACAACTCGAGAAGTCGGTGCTCATATTCTGATGTTGTTCCGACGAAACGGCTGTGTCTATTTTGTTGCAGACCCAGCGTTTGCTTCAGAAGAGAAGGCCCTCTGAGGTTGGCGTAGTCGTCGATAGGCACATCTTGCCGGATCTTGGAAAAGTCGTGAGACTGCGGACTGGCGTACTTCGCATCAGCGTTACTGCGTACTTCTGCACGGTTTGTGGATTGATCTTCATCATGTGAGGCTACTGCTCTTCGCTTCCTGGGTTGAGGCTCTTCATTAAATGTGCAATTTTGATGATGGAAGCGACATAATAGGCAAGGTGGGCTCCCATCGGCTATCTCGCATCGTGACTTTCTGCGCCGACAAGGGTCGCAAGGTCGTCTTGAACGGATTTTCGTACCAGCCGGTTGCTCTGACGTGATTGGGAAGAACTCGTTCAATGTAAAGGGTTGATTTGGGCTGAGGTTCATCCTGAAGGCTCTCCTCGGAGCCGATCCGCCGAACGTAGAAATAGCGCGCAAGTTGTCCCACCCGATGCAGTAAGGAGGACTTATGCAAGCCGATCGCTGGTCGGCTCGAACAGCCTTGATTCAATGGGACTTTCTGGTCACTCAGACCGATGTGTTTCCCAGTGTAGATTCCGTCCGGACTAGTGACGCCCTGTGAAGTAGTGGAGACTGCACGTAGTCCCAGTATAACGTGCTCAAGCTCCAGGACGAACCGATGTTGGTTGCGGTGTTGGGACGCCTGTATGGCTGTTGTCGAAGGCAGGGGCGATAGTACAGCGAAAGGTCCACAACGTAGATTCCAAATTCGATGAATATAGACTACCTTGGTGGTAATCTCGTCTGAACTTGACCCCGGATATATACCGAGTCAGTGGTACTGAGCCTTGACGTTATTGAGATGAACGCAATGTGCATTCGCTTCCTGCGCCTGCAGACGCCTTGAGAATCCCGCCAACATGGAGATTGCGGGGCGGGCATCGGGCCTTAGGCTTGGAGCGAGAGGTCGGTACGATAGCAACCATGAAGAGGGCGAGGTAAAGATAAGAGATCGAAGGGTCAACCAATGAAGACGCTAAACAAGCGAGCATTATTCAGCCACACAACTAAGAACTTCACTAGCCATCGTTACCACAACATATGAAGCAAGTCGAAGACAGTGAGTTGGTGTGAAGAATTACCAGTGAACTCGTTACATTCGCAAGAAGCAAATCTAGCACTTGCTCAATGCACTGCAACTTGCGATCGAACAGCCGTGATCCACCAGATCTCCAACGACGAGATGCGAATCAGTCGCACTCAAGCCAGATCGCCTGCATCCTTCTCTTTGGCAGTTGTCGAATAAGCCTCCTTGGCTGAGGAGTCTTCGCCTTCGATCACCGATGGGGTCTCCTCACCCTTCTGTGGCGGGTACACTGCGATGTCGACCAGAGACTGAATAGGGACGGAAATATACGTGCAGATGATGTAGTGCACCAACAGCGAGGTGAAGAACCCGAAGATCCAGGCGAAAGTGTAAATCTGAAGTGTTGTTAGCGTAGATCCACGACACCATGTGTACAACCGTCGTACCTTCCACGCGCCACCAACATTAAGGCTATTGTCGATGCTCTTCGCAAAGCCAGGCAAAAGCGGAGCAAATCCAAGCACGAAGGAAGTATATGCCCTCCAATTCCAGCCACCGTTATACCAGTAGATACCGCGGTCGGTGTATAGTTGGTCGACGTCGAGCTTCCGCTTCTTGATCAGATAGTAGTCGCAGACCATGGTGCCAGCCAATGGTCCCATCAGGCAAGAGTAACCTGACAGGAAGGCAAGGAGCCCGCTTGCATTCTTAATAATATTCCATGGGGTGGAGACGATGCAGAAGAGCGATATGAAGACTGTCGCTCGGAAGATGTTGATGTACTTGGGCGCCATTCCGGTAATATCCTGTAGTATCATGTCAGTGCGTGCCTGTGAACTGAGTATACAGATCCAACATACGTTACTGAATGGGTATGTTCCAGCTGCCACTTGATTCCCTATGGTGGCCAATATGAAAGCAGCAGAAACGAAGAACTTTGCAGCGCGCGAGTCAAATTTGGCAATCACAGCGGGCATAAACCTAAAGCGTTCTGTCAGCGCATCGCATTTGGAAGGCTGCCAAGTACTCACCATTCGAATTCTCCCCAGAGGACAGAATGGGCATCCGTGACGAAAATGGGTGTCAAGGCTCCCAACGTTCCGATGATTGGTAGTGCGAGGAATTGATGAGGCCCAGCAAGCCTGTTCTTACTGAAGCGACCAAAGTCTGGCATATTGACTGCCAACGAGCTGAAGAGTCCTATGATGACGTTCAACCCTGTCAACGCCGAGTATGCAGTGTTCATGTAAGGGCTTGTGATTTCGAGCTTGCCCTTGATCAGAGGACCACCACCCTTAGTCACAATGACGGCCCAGAGGAACAGAGCCAGGAACGTTGGTGGTACAACGACGCCTTTGACCCAGAACAGTACGCGAAGCTTTGAAATCGGCATTAGGGCAAGCCCGGTCTGCAGGAACCAGTAGAGGAAGACGCATAGGAGTCCGGCAGCTATATACATATCAGCTCCTACTTTCATGTTAAGGCAGATTCTGACTCACAATCGATGCCTGCGCCTGGGGACAGGTGGTTCGGGAAATTGATGAAGCTTGGCCAGATAGCCTCGATACATCGTTGAAGGAAGTTACCAGCCTGCACTGTAAGGATAGCGGTCCACATAAGCGCGACAAAAGCTGGGGAATGGTCAACAACTGTGTATAGTAATCGAGTCGCACGTTAGCTTACCTCTGATACAGATGGCTGGAAACGAGCCATACATGCCGAAGATGCTCCTGATGATTACGGGAAAAGGCACAGCGTATGTTGCACCCATCTTGCCAGTCAAGGTAATGACCACGCTGCAAATGGCGAAGCCAAAGAAGACGACAGGAATCGTCTCTCGAGCAGTGAAACCTAAAGCCATGACGCTGGAGACCGTTGAAGCTAGCGGCGGCGCGAGCATATCGCTACACCACTGAGAATGCCAAAGTCAGCATCATATACATCCAGACTTCATGAAGAAGCACCCACATAAGCCCAGTAGTCTATGGCTCCCCATGTTCGTTGCGCAGGAGGGATCGGGTCAAGATCTTAGAAGGTCAATGATCTGGAGCGGCAGCGGAGAAAGAGCAGGACATACCTTTGTTCGACCAGCGCGACCCATACTTGCCACTCTCAAAAGGAACCCTCAAATGGAGGTGAGGGGCGAGTCTTGCTTTGAGGACCGACATGGCTCAAGATGTAAAAAGTTCGTGGATGGGCAATGCAAGTACAATTGCTTCGTTACACACAACCTGCCAGATTGGACCTTGTTCAGACAGCCATGGGCTCCCTGCATGTACATATACTCCATACGAGGTCAGCGATGTCTTCCCCAGATCTTGTCAGACCTCTGAAGAATGCCTATCAGCATCTCCAGAGCGCCCAGAGATAGGAGCCGGTCGGCGCGACATCGTGGGCGCGGACCGTCCTGCGGTTTGCATCAACCTTCATCGATGCAGAAACTCTAGTACCATTCGGCAGCTCATACGAGCATCCAGACCTTATGCCCAAATGGGAGTGAAGACAATGGAGTTCAGCTGGTTGGTTGTGGCGTGCATGCCAGAAGTGCGCTATTTCTGAAAGGGTTTGGCGTTCTTCTAACCCCACAGATAAACAGCTCCGCGCCGTCGCCCTGCCTCCGGCCCGCGCAACGGTGAGCGCTGATACTTCAGTGTCAGTCAAATAGAGAAGTCGATTAGTATGTAGGTATCATGCTTGTACGTCCCACGTCTTGTGCGCCTATCTCTCTTCCCTATCGACCTCTTCTCAGCTGAGCCTGAAGCTACTCAAGCCATCGACGTTGTTCAAAGTCTTTCGCTTGAGCCGGCGCGTCTCGAACATCTGATCGTTTTTCCTTCATTTACATCTCTTGCGTCTCGAATCTTCCGAGCGTACGACACAATGCAAACCACAATGCTTTCCTTCGAAGCAAAGCCTTATGCATTCACGTTCCCACCCGAGCACACAGCTCTCCTGGTCATTGACATGCAGAGAGATTTCTTGCTTGCCAAGGGCTTTGGAGAGATTCAGGGTGGCAATCTAGAAGCTGTTCAAGCCTCCATTGCACCCACCAGGAAGCTCCTTGAAGCATGTCGAGGTGCTGGCTTGACAATTGTTCACACTCGAGAAGGGCACAAGCCAGACTTGTCGGACTGCCCATCATCCAAGCTCGTTCGGCAATCTGCAGCACCAGTGAACACACAGCACAAGCTTGTAATAGGAGAGATGGGTGAGCTAGGAAGACTGCTCACGAGAGGCGAGTACGGGCACGATATTGTTGATGAGCTCCAGCCACTCTCTGGAGAGGTGGTAATCGATAAGCCCGGAAAGGGTTCCTTTTGGAACACTACGATCCTACATGCGCTGAAAGCACGAGCCATCACACATCTCATCGTGTCTGGAGTGACCACAGAATGCTGCTTTGCTACCACAATACGAGAAGCTAACGACCGAGGCTTCGAGTGCTGCGGCATCGAGGAAGCGACTAGTGGCTACAATGATGCATGCTTCAAGAAGTCGACACTGGATATGATACATTGGTCCCAAGGGCTCTTTGGATTCATCGGAACTCTACAACCACTTCTGGCAGTGCTTGCGCCTTTATGTACTAGGAGTATTGAGGGCGAGTCAACGCCGCCGCAAACACCACCAGCCTTCGATGGCAATCTCACGCTTGCCGGTCTACAGCAAGCATATAGGAATGGCCTTTCTCCAGTGTCCGTCGTTGAAGCCATCTACGACAAGATCGATGCGTACCACAAGATCGACAGCGCAGTCTGGATACATCTCGAACCTCGCGGAAAAGCCCTGGAAGCTGCAACGAAACTCGCAGCAAGATTTCCAGATCGCAAAGCACTACCACCACTCTTCGGAATTCCGTTCAGCGTCAAGGATAGCATCGATGTTCAAGGCGTCCCCACCACAACGGCATGTCCGGTACTCAGTCATGTGCCACCAGTGTCGGCGGTAGTCTACGACAAGGTCATCGACGAAGGTGCTCTCTTCATTGGCAAAGTGAACCTCGATCAACTCGCGACAGGCCTAGTGGGATGCCGAAGTCCATACGGCATTACGCATTCAGTGTTCAACAAAGACTACATCAGCGGCGGGTCAAGTAGCGGCAGCGCAGTATCAGTGGGCGCAAATCTGGTGTCGTTCAGCCTTGCGACCGATACTGCTGGCTCGGGTCGCGTACCAGCTGGCTTCAATGGTATTATAGGCTACAAACCTACACGCGGTACCATCTCATTCCGTGGCGTCACGCCAGCTTGCCTATCACTCGACTGCATCGCTTTGTCCACAAAGACTGTGTCTGATGCACGAACGCTATGGCAGATCCTCGAAGGCCATGATGAGCTCGATCCCTATGCTAAACCTGCAATAACTTTCGAAAGACACATCGACAGCATCGGTCCTCAAGCAAAGAGCTTCAAATTCGGCATTCCACCACCAGAAGCGCTTGCTATATGTTCGCAGCCAGCACGTCGGAAGTTCAACGAGACAGTGGCAAAGCTTCAGAAAATGGGTGGCATTCTGACACCCATTGACTGGTCTCCGTTCCATAAAGCTGGCCAGTTGCTCTACGATGGCACGTTCGTGTCCGAGCGCCTCGCTTCATTACCAGACGACTTTTTGGAGAAGAACAGATCGGCATTACATCCCGTCATCGCTCAACTCATGGACGCAGTCGTCGCGCGTCAAAGTTCGGCAGTTCAAGCATATCGGGACCTACAAGCCAAAGAACTTTACACAAGACAGGCCGAACAGATCTTTGCATACTCTGCGTCGGGCGTTGACGTTATTGTCGTGCCTACTGCACCAACACATTGGACCATCGAGGAGGTGCTCGCTGATCCAATCAAGAAGAACAGTGTGCTTGGTGAATTCACACATTGTGGCAACGTACTTGATCTTTGTGGGGTAGCAGTACCTGCTGGCACGTATCCTGTATCTGAGCTCAGCGGCAAAGATGAGGAAGGTACACTGCCGTTCAGCGTGACATTCTTGAGCGGAAGTAGATTAGACGCAGAGATGCTGGAGATTGCGCGGCGATTCGAAGTCGCGGTGACGACGAATGGAGAGGCGTAGCCACTCACCTCCGAGCCATGGTCCTGAGAGTGTCTATTTAGCATAGCATAGCATTAGATACTTCACTTCAACGATTCCAGTCTATACTCCAGCACCCTACCGCCGCCCTTTCACCTCAAGGCCAAAAAATGATCTTTGCGTGTCTCTATATTCCATTCCATTGTCAGACTAGTTCTTAATCAACACCGCGGACACATAGCGTAATGGTGAACGCATCCGCACACCATGGCCTAGCGCCGCCCGGCACCCAAAGAAATCGGACGTCGGGCGCCCGCAATTGACCCAAATCGAACACTACCAAGCTTTGATCAAGCTGAAGTAGCACGTCGGGCGGTCGTGATGCGGAAGATGTTGGTTCGAATCCAACTGTGTCCATTAATCTGATTTCTTTTTGCTGCTTGGGGCGAGATCGAGAAGAGGGCGAAAGGAGTGGTCTAGAGCCGGGAGAGCTCGAGGGTATGAGACTTGCCCGAGACAAGTAAATGTGCCCTCTTTCTGTAGATCGATAATGCTTTGTATCTCGAAGGTGAAGTACTCTGCTGGTGATATATGTTGCACATAGCGATGAGCACAACACTCTGCTCTCTTTTCTCTTACCGCACTACCCACCGAATCACCTGTTCACATTTCACTCCACATATCCCAACTTATTTTTCCACCTCTCATCAATCGCGAAGGACGCATGGCCCAATGGTAAGGCGCCCGCACCAAGATGGCCTAAGCCGCCGCCCGGTAAACCAGATCCTGACCAGAACTCGTAAGTCGTGCGCGCGCAACCAGAAACCCAACCAGACCCAGCTTCAAGCTATTGAAACCAGCTCGCCGGGCGGGGTGATGCGGGAGATGCCAGTTCGAGTCTGGCTGCTTCCAACGTTTTTCTTTTTGCTTGTCCTCGATCGAGCTTTGATGCAGTGTGTTGAAGAGATCAAGTTGGAATAGTTGGTGGGTGCGGGTGTATGCAAGATATCCATTCTGTACAGCAAATGTAGAATAATGATAGCGCGCCTGAAGCGCCGATGCATAGGTGTGTCCAACTCGTTGTGCCATGCTCGTAACCAAAACGCCATTGCTCAATGCATCATGCATGCAACATAACCGAAATGCAAGTTCATTCTGCCATTAATCAAGGTCCAAACGTCTTCCCTGGTGGTAGGGTATTGTATGGACATGCTTGCCAGTCGCAGCCCTGCCCTCGCGTTAGCAAGATTTTCAGCAGACATGTGGAGGTGCGATAGCTTACCTGTTTGTACACCTCGGTACCCCACCACTTAAATCCACTCATCCAGCCTGGATACACGATGCCGAAGAATATTACGACAACACCGAACGCGAGACCCGAGTCCAGAGCCGCGCTCAACATCATGTTATACTTCTTCCACCACTCCTTTCTGCGGTTCTTGACCTCATAATTGAAGATGTAGCACACAATAGCCCAGACGGAGAAGTTCAATCCAGTAGCTGGCGGGATCCAACTCAAGCTTCCAAAGACAACAGCAGGATTGACCTTTCGCAGAATAGAGCGCCGATTGTTGCGTGCAAAATACCAGATAGGAACGGGTGAAATGGCGCCGACCAGGAACGCCCACACGAGAGGGCGATACAGTGCGCCAGGGCCGAAGAAACGCTTGGGTCCGACGACACCCCATAGGATGCTGCCATTGAAGTGCACTCGAGCAATTGGGCAATTGAAGCCATTGATGGCTTGTGGTGTGCAAATACCCGGGATGTAGTTCAGCATCCAATTGAGCACACCAATTTGGGCGAGACTGGATATGATGGTGACGGAGAGCTGGAGCTTGAAGAGGATGCGTGGAGGAATCTTCATGTAGTGGCCGAGCTTGAGATCTGAGGCAAATTTGAGTCCCTGGGTAGAGGAGATATATCCAAAGGTCGTGAATACCATGTTTGCTACTGGCCGGCCGGGGAACATGACTCCGCAAATGAGTTGGCAGATAAGGTATATGCTGCTTTGCTGGTTGGTGATGGCCATGACTATGCCAATGGGAATGAAGAGAATGGCACCAATGCCCAGGGCCAGCAATAGTCCATACCATGGCAGATAAATAGGGTAGTACTCGACGACGAACATGCCGATGGCAGCCATGCTCATGCCCGTAAGAATGTACCAGAATATTGGCACGTCGCTGTACCTTTGCATCAGCCGATTGTGCACGTCTTGAACGGTGAGCAGGTCTTCCATCTCTGGTTCTGAAGTGGTGCTGGACCGAACTCGGTACATAGTTGGAGACGCTGGACGACCATTGCTTGCAGATCCATTCGTCAGAGGTTGATAGTCAGTCGCTGCCTCTTTGCGTATCTCAGCCCAAGAGCGACGCCATTGCTTCCAGATGTCCTTTCCGTGCCAGAGTCCGGTGTGGGAAAGGAGTGCTGTAAGGGCGGCGAATTGAAGCGCGTAGCTGAGCACATACGTTATCGGAAGATAGACTCGACTATAGTCATTGTAGGCTGTCTCGTCGAACAAGAAGTCCTTGGTCAAGATTTTGCTAACATCGTACGGCTTGCCTCGGTTGTCCCATACCGCGGCGGACAATATTGGCATGTACGCGGAGTACATGACATTCATGTAGTCTGTGCATGGTCAGCAAATTCATGTTGGGCACGTCCCAGGATTCGTACACATCAAAGGCGCTGCCAGCCACATAACGAGCACAAGGCCCCCAACAATGTTCATCGCAGCCCAGAAAGGCGTCACCAATGGCGAGCCGATGTAGGCAATCTGGGCCCAGTCGAACGTGACTGGGAATAGTCCAAGTCCAGATGCGACCCCAAACTATTCTTGTTAAACATCATTTCATTGTTTACAGCGAAGGAGACTTACAAGATTGGCGACGACAACATTTCGTGGCGCGAACCAGGTGATGACGTTGAACGAACTCAATGCAGGAAAGAGCAATCCAGGTAGGAAGTAAAATGCAACTCCTCCCATGAAAACGCGCACAAAGAACTTGCGCGGAGATATGGTCCAACCATTGGCCGGCTTATTTATTTCTTGATGAAGGGCGGTGAACATGGCTGTCGACACTAGCGTTGCTGGCCAGATCATGCCACTAGGTCGTACAAGATATCGTCGCGTCAATCCCGCAAGAGAATAGCCAAGGATCTGGGTTGACAGAACGAGCAATATCTGATACAAGATGCCGAGATCTTGGTGGTAGAATTTGACTTGCTCGACAATGACCTTGCAACTGTCAGTAATATGTGACTTGGGGGGACTTGTATATACTGACGTCCGTGGCAAAAGCAAAGCCAAAAGATACATTGCTGCTGACATATACGCAGCAATGCTCCTTTTCGTTCCACCGACCTTGTGCAAGCCAGAGCCGTGATCGTCGTTTCCAGGATGCTCTATATTGTGATGTGTGGGCGGAGTAGGTTGATTTGTGGAGACATCCGTCTATGAATGTCTCTTCAGGATCGTCATGTCGTTTAAGCATTTGGTCCCAAAGCAGACCAAGAGGGTGGACTAGTAAAAGAGCAATAATAGGAGTAAGGCTGACGCTAGGGTATCTTAGGGAAAAGAATAGGTTGGTGGATGAACCAGCAATGGCAAAAATAATGGACAAAAACCACATGCGAGGGGTATCAATAGAGAGCGTGGTGTTGTCGGTTGCTGCAACAGATGCGCGAACCTGGGCGTAAGGCGAGTCGTCGGTTGGGTTACCTTTCGTGTCGTGCAGACCGTCGTTCTCGGACTCGTCATCATCGTCGTCCAAGTGAGTGCCGCTCGATGATGTCTGCGAGCTATTGACATACGGCGGTGCGCCCGCAGTCGATGGGTCCAAGCCGCATGCATTGAAGCGACATTCGAATTGGAATCCTTCTTGACCTTCGAACTCGTCCGCTAACGTTCTGCTGCTGCGACTCTCGTCTCTTCGCCTTCGCCTGGACGTAGTAGAGCTCCTGCAGCCGCTTTCACGCAACTTTGGGCCATCGCTGTCATCCTCTGGTGACCATGGCGACTGCGCGGCCACGCTGGTAGCGAGTTTACTCTTTCCCTTCTTCTTGCCTCGTGACGAGAGATTGGTCACATGATGCTCGTCAGAATCATCCGGACTCACAGAAAGGATGGGAAGACCGCCATAGGAGCCTGTCGAACTGTCAATATTCTCGCTCTGGTCTATAAAATTCCCCCGCGCATTCCTCGAGCGCGTGCTCTCCAACACGTGGAATGAAGCAAGCGCACAATGCTGCAATGAGCCATTAGCTTACCTGTGCCCTGGGCCGGAGATGATCGCACCAGCAGAGGCGCGCGCGACATCTCTTGCTCCTGGTGGCTGTTGCGACGTGAGGTACGGACGACAGTGTGCTCGTCATCAGGTCCCGCCTCGGATGGGGTGGCTATGTTCCTTGCTTTTTCAGGCAGGTCATGTAATTCGTAGGCGCTGCCTGCGGAGGACGAAGGTGCGGAATAGCGTGTGACACCCACGGAGCCAACAGAGGAAGCAAGAGACGACGACAATCGGCTGGCGTCACCAGCCATATGTATGGACTGGCGACAACATGTGCGCGCGTGTGTTTTCCGTGCCGTTAGACTTCACCAAAGCGGTCTCGCGCAATCAGACGATCAGATAACAAGCAGGCCGCAGGAGGCGAAACCAGCAAAGCCAGGTCGCTGCGATCATCTGATTAGATAAATTCTCGGAGACGATGTCAAAGAAAACGCAAGAGAGCCAATGGCAGATGAAGTGTGGATGCAAGATCCCACTCTCAAGGATCGGACTCCCGCCTTGAGTTAGCTAAGCAGAGAGAATCTGCGCTAAGATCAGGAAAGCTGCGGCTGGCCCGGCTCGTACGCTGCGCATCATCACGCGTGCTTCCCGCAGCACGAGCCCTGGTCATGTTTTGGTACTTGGAAAGTGACGCCGAAGCCGGCCTCGACACTTGAAGCACCTTGATTCTCCCTTCCAGAATTCCGCATGAGGGTGCTTGCATATTCACAGTTACATTTGTTGTACAGATCTAGATATCACACCCGACCGATGTCGTCACACATGGCCGTTTCCGCTCACTTCAGATCCACGTGTCCCGGTAGACCCACACGGCTATCCTGCCGTTTGTGGCCAGCAACCAGGCCTTCCACCATGTCAATCGCACCCCCTGCGTCGTCCTTGTTATACAAGAACAAGCCCTGCAGAGCTGCTGTGCTCATGGAATCGATGAGGCCCAACTCCTTGACCCTTGTCATGAATCTCTGCTTCGCTTCACCGCTTGTATCAAACTCGGCGTAAAATCGGTCCCACAGCTGCTCGATCTGGTACTCGGTCGCTTCGCTAAGCCGCACGGTCATGTCCACGCGACCAGGGCGGATGAGAGCTTCGTCCAGCCGTTCAACGTGGTTGGTCGTTAGAAATATGATGCGCTCTTCGGCGCTGGCCACACCGTCAAGTGCGTTGAGCAGACCTGAAAAGGTCACGGAAGCGCTTGCATAGCCATCAGCTCCAGGCTCCTTGCGGTTCATGAATGCCACATCCACATCCTCGAGCAGTACGACCGTCTTGCGTGGTACCTTGGTCAGGAGATGGTTGAGTCTGTCGTCTGTGAGACCTCGCTCGCTGACATTCAGTATGGCGATGTTGAAGTCCAAGTGCCCGGCAACAGCCTGAATGAATGAGCTCTTTCCAGTTCCCGGAGGACCATAGAGCAGATAGCCTCTCCGGTAGGGAATGCCTCTATCGAGATACCATGTTCGCGAAGCAATGAATGCTTCCATGTCTTCGACAATTCTCTCCTTGACACCGCGCTCGAGGACCACGGACTCAAGGGGTCGCTTCCTCCTGGGCTCGCCAAATTGCTGCCACATAGTGCCCATGGAATTGTATATCAACGTCTTGCCTTCTTGTGACTGCTGGTACAGCTTGTGTGCTTCAGCGAAGATGTCCTCGAACACGTTTCGATGCGAGTATAGCGTTGTGAGACTGATGGTCTCAAATGGCACGCCATCCTTGACACTGATGGTGTTTCGTTCACGTTGTCTGTCGACGAGGATGAAAGCATTGCGGTAGCGGAGGAAGTGACGCCCGGGTCCGGGCACGAAGGAGAAGTGCGCAGCGTGCGAAGGCCCGTCTTGTGGGAGGAAGGTTTGCACTTGGAGGTGGTGCATACGCGGGTCGACGCGATTGAGGACTTTGGTGAGCAGGCCGCTTCGTGCAGTGGGCCGCACGCCAGCCTGCTGTGCCCTGTGGTAAGTCGTCATCCATTGGAGGAGCCACGGATAAGCCTCGTCATGGCGAGTGACTTCGAGGTCGACTAGCATGCGCCGCCGCAAGAATGCAGCGCCATGTTGGAGCCCTTTTTGCCCTGTACGCGCCGCGACACCAAGCGCAGCAAGACCGAAACCCTGCGCAAATGTAAGCACACCTCCGCGTGAGAAATGGCAGTGCGAGGATTGGCCGTACGGCGGTAAAGAAGGGATTGTCCGATATGTGCGAGAAGAGCGACCCGGTGTTCTGGCCGGTGCTGGCGGTGATCCTCTGCGCCAGCTCTCGCCCGGGCGTTGTGTTGCTGTCCATGGAGCTTGTCACCCACATAGAGCTTTCCTAGGGCAGACGCGAGGGACGCTAGGCGGGGACGCCAAGCAACGTGGGCATGTGTCGCACCTGAAGTACAACGGTGCCACCGAATCCAGGTGCGTGGTCATTAACAATGGCATTGTGATCGCGCTATTCGGCAACAACCAGAAATATCAGGGTTTCCCTGAAGCTCATGGAGGGCTTGTTAGTGCCTGCCAACCGAGTGATGGAAGTCGCAGGGCTGTGATCTGGGGTAGCGCTTTCCCAGCGGCACGGGGCGCTAATGCAGAAGCTTTGGCCCTTCCCAAAGATAAACCTCCACGTCGTTTTCTGGTCTTGATCCTGTGTTTATACCTGAAGCATCTCGCAAGCGTCTGTCTGAAGCTTGTGCTCATATCTCCACTATGGCAACCGTCACCATAGGCAGATCCTATTTCGAAGCCCTATTGCGAAGGTGAGTGCTTTTCAAGTGAAGCATCATGATGCTCTGCACTGAGCTGTTTGCTGATCAGCGCTCCAGGGCTCAATTTGTGAGCGTGATGGATGTGCTGGCTTCGCTTCCTATCTGACTTCCAATCAGCATACCTCTGACGAACATGTCGACTTTCGCCCCAACTTGTTCAACAACGTGACCATTTCCAAGGCTGAGCATGAATACATGGTTTGTCTTCCCCGACTTTGGCTTCAGATACAGCCCAGACTCAGCAAACATAACGCCAGATATCTCAGTCCGTCTTCGATAGGCTATGGTTTCAAGAACGCCATGTACAATACTCATACTGACCAATCCCACAGGTCCAGGTGGAACGAGACTACAGTACGTAGACAGGCGGCCCCTCAGCAAGCGCCTTGTGCTCGACCTGAGTCACTCAACCAATCACTAACCTCATCTAGACTTGCTGAAGAGTGCATTGTTTCGAGGCGGCCTTACGAATGAGACACTCGAGACCTTGCTTGCGGGCGAGAGCAGTGCTATGGAGGATGAAACCTCGCAGTACGACTTCCATGCTATGGAGGATGAAACCTCGCAGTACGACTTCCATGCCGACGCCAGCTACAGCGGTACGAGGGCGATACCCTCAGGTCAAGCTGACTCAAGTCATACCGAGCGATCGCCTGTCTCCGATGATACAGCAATCTGCCACGGCTCGCTACCGCACGCACGTGCTGCATTCCAGCGAACCGTTAGCTATGGTCAGCCAGACTCATCTACCGGTAGCCCGCCAAAAGACCACGACGGTCAAAATTCCACTCGACGAGTGCCTGTTCACGATCAGCGCACCATTTGCATCACTAATCTGTCTGAACGAACGACGCACAAGGATTTCGCCGGGATAATCCGTGGCGGACGTCTTCTGGACATATTCTTACGAAGCGACCGCTCAGCTACTGTATCTTTCGTTGAGGGAGCTGCAGAGTTCCTGGCCTACACAAAGCGCAAAGACATCTACCTGCACACAAAGCGCGTAAGTTGACTGGCTAGAATTACTCTCGTTATTGTGGCTGACCCTAAGTAGCTCGAGTTTCGCTGGGCCGATCGCCAGTTCCACGTTCCGAGCCATGTTTCTAGTAAGATCGCCAATGGAGCAACGCGCAATCTCGTCGTGCGAGGTATCGCCGGCAAATTGACGGCGGATCAGATTCGAGATCACCTCGATCACATTCACAACCTAGTCGTGGTGGATATCAGCTTCCAAAATGGAGACGCTTACATCTCCACCAACTCGATTCACAATGCTCTTTTCGCACGAACCTGCATGATGTCTCGCACTGCTTACAAGGGATCGCGTGTCGAGCACTATCCAGATGAGTGCGCTGCTCCGCTGCCTCAGCCACCGAAGAATCACTATTCTACCGCTCCACCAGCGCCCGCCAAGTCCAAGCCAATCACGAATGCCTACGCTCTGCTCGATACCGGGTCTGATCTCGAGTCTGAGTCCGAGGAGGAGTCCTATATGAGTGAGGGTGTGCGCGTCGATCAGCATGCCTGGCGCAATATGGCTGTTGCTTGAGCCGCACGACAGCACGCTCACTTAGGACGACGCATTGGAGGCCGTCTTGAGCTGTGATACCTCCTGGCCCCATGTAAGATACACCAAAATAGTCCGGCCCTCGCGCTCTTATCCTTTATCGTTGTGATCGGGACAACAGCCGTTATGGCGGTGGTGGAATAAGTTGCTATACTGCCTGTTTGAGAGCACAAAGCATGAGCATCTGATTTGAAGGTCTTGAGTGCTGCAACGGCGTTATACGGAGTTCGAGGATCATTGTCCTCCATACCTAGATACCCCTTGATGGCATAACCTACCAAATTCATGCTTTCACATGAACGATGGATGAAAACCCTCATAGCAACTTCATGAAGTAACATGAACATGAACATTAGCATTAGCCGATCTGCACGACACCGCCCACAGTCCACCTACATCCTAACAATTCTCTCCCTACTCCCCTCGCCCCTCTCCATCTTAACCGTCTCAAGCACAAACTCCTCATTCTTAATAATCGTACCCATACTGCCCAGCCCCGGCGTCCCATTCCTCCCGCGACTCGCACTAATCCCGCTCCGCTCCGTGCCGTGGTACTGGTACCCGCTGGCATGCTGAGTGCGTTCGCGCTGTGCTTTTGAAAACAACGCTTTGAGCGCGGGGATGCTGGCGCACCAGATGCCGATGTTGATTTCGACCATGGACCAGGTGTTTATGGCGACGGAGTCGAAGAAGGGGTCTTTGGACTGGTGGGTGTTAGTGTTGATACATTTCCGTTCGCCGCATGAAGTAGGATAAAAGGCGATGATAGGTGGATGCACGTACCTCTGTGTATATCCGCACAGAGTATAATCGAACAATAGACGCGATGCATGAGAATGTGCCGAGCGCAAAGACGCCGAGGAGAGCGATCTTTTCGCGACCTGGGCGCTGGATACTGAGGAGGAGTTTGATGGGGAGGACGAGAATGAAGATGTCGATTATGATGTTTGTGGAGCTTGTTGCTGATCATAGTGTCAGTATTGGCTTGGGTGGTTGTGGCGAGGGAAGCAGCGTACTGTAGAAGAAGGCAGTGCTGTTGATGCAATGACCTTGGACTAGACCGGTGAAGTCCCACAGCTTGTGGAGCGGCATGCATTGCGCGAGGACGACGATGATGCATATTGTACAGAAGGTTGCGAGGAAGTAGATTGTGCCTTTACATATCTTTCCGAACGTTCTTTCGACAGCTGCGGGTACACGTCAGTGTGCTGTTCAGCAGTATCTGAGAAGTTGAGCTTACCGAGTCGGAGGTAGAAGAAGAGAATGGAGATCTTAATTGCGTTGACACATAGGTAGTATATGATCTCAACGACGAGGATGACTTTGATCGTGGTGACCATTTGGTTGAAGGTGAGATATTTGCCGCTGTATCCCATGCCATTCTGTCGAAGAACTAGGAGAGCTGCGAGGTATCCAAAGGTAAAGACCAGTGCGATGACCATGGAGATGTCGTCTTTGCCGAGGTTTCGTACGATGAGTGAGCGAGTGTAGACGCGAAGACTGACGATGATGGCTAACACAAAATAATCGTTACATTGTGTAGGTCTGGTATAGTGACGAGGGCTTGCTTACCAGAGATAACTGTCAGAGCTATCGACACGCCCGTCACCAAGTCTTGCCGTGCCTGGCCGTCTGAAGACATGTCGAAGATAAGTAGCGATATCTGCAGTCGCGATGTCTGAAGGACTCGGAATCCAGTATAGAGGTCAAGAATTAGACGAGAGGTTACAGATTAAAGCTCACATATATCCTCCGCCACTGCTCTCGTACTTCATGCACGACAGGCGACCAAAGACAAAATGCCACCACCAGCCGCAACCTTATTGCACGAGACCGAGAGCATAAAGTTTTAACCTTTGCTGCGAAGTTACAACATTATGGGACCCTTGAGACCCCTGCTGACGGGATCGCTTTCAGCCCTGTTTGTCAAACAACATGTTCGATTACCAGGAATCGACGGGTCTCGCTCCGAATCAGCGCAGTAAAGTTGAGTATAACCGTAGCATGTGCATGGTCGTCAAACCATCAATTGCAGGTCGGACCCGTCCAATCCTTCGACGCCTCGAATCTAGTCCCTGATCAATGCGATCCGCTGATAGGATGTGCCTTGCAGATTTAGTGTAGTACGGTACCGAGATGACGTTGGGAGTTTCAGCTTAATGCGGGGTGAGCTAGGGTATTCATGGTGGTTGGTTCGCGACATGTGAAGCTCATCGAAGCACTGAGCATTCCGCTTATCGACAATGACCGAAGGTACTTTAGTTGGTCATGGTGACTGTTGGTGCATCTGTAGCGTCACGACCTGAACAGAATGAAGAGAGACACGATACGGAGAGGGCGTTCAAGGCAACCCACATGTGCGCGTGTGGAAGTGGTGGCGTTACCGGCCGTTTCAAATCATTAGTAGTGGAAATGCGAACCCGATAGCAAATTTGTTCCTTTGCGACCTAACATGCATGGTTTGGAATTCTCGAGCACAGTGCATTCGACGTCCACATCTCAAAGACAATTCTCGTGATGGCGCAGTGCATTCAGGGAGTGATGCAAGTACTTCCGGTACAACGGCTCTTTCGGCACAATCCAACGTTGGCCATGCCAGGCTAATGAAAAGGCTAAAGCTGTCTTGTACCGGCGCTCTTCTGGCATATCGCAGGGTACATGACGCGCAGATGGCGCCATCAGATAACTGCTCGACCCGATCCTTCAGAGGCTGCGGAGACAGGCGCGATGGTGGAGATTGGACAATTGAAGCTGCGGGTGCTTCGAACCGAAGTGCAGGTGAGCACTAGCGCTGCCAAGCGCGCTAATGACCACGAGGACAACCGCGGTGATCGTGCTGTCAGTTCAGGCGCTTCCTCCACATTGCGGCACGACTAGCTGTGGAGATTCGAGCAACACGAATTATGGGGTCCCCGGCCGGCAGAGCGTCGTGTACTGACTTCAGGGAACTTGCTACCCTCAGGTGATCCATCTCTTCGTTTCAGACCTAGAGATCCAAGTGAAACTCTTTATGTATTCGAAGTCATTGCGTGAACGCTCAAGTCTGTCTGCAATAGAATGCTTCAATCTGTGTTCATGCTTCGCAGACGTGCTCCACCGAATTGACTCTGGGAGGATATTGTCCGAGCAGGATGTCGTTATCGAGGCAAGAAGATCTTTCGAATGTGGGTCTGAGATTGGCGGCATTTACTTGGGATACCGAGCAGGACATTTTATGTCTCCGTCTTGTTGTAGAGAGTAAAGACGATGGCTAGAGTCTACTTATTCCTGCGACCACTCGTCAAGTTTTCCCGCTTTCCGACGTTATCGGCTTCAAATATCTCAATCCTCAGCAATTCTGGGCTATTTTACCTCGACACAATCCTTGCGGCGTTCGCTTTCTTACGCGCGAACTGAGTGAACGCTGTATGCGCGCAGTTTCGAGGGCAGCATGCCCAATTTAATCTTAGCGTAGTGTTAAAAGCCGTGATCGTGGTTCAGCACCTCCGCAGATACAATTAAGTATGGAGATCGTCCAGAGCGTGACCAGCCTTAAAATTGGCTCCGATTAATCTAGATCCCTCATCTGACCGATGTGGCTCCTAGATTGTGCTGTGCAATGCAAGTGTGGTCGTTGAATGTCTCTCTCTTGAATAAGCACCGTTGTACCACGTATTGTGATCCTATATTACCTTCATCTCGATCTCGGAGTTTTCATCGTACGCTTCGTTGAGCTCCTCTCCCGTAATAAGCAGCTCAATACGCTCACAAGCGACAGATTCTTCAGTAACTTACTGCGTATCAGGACTAAGCCATTGCGCAAAACGAGCATCCACGAAGTCGAGAGAGAACTCTTCCACTTTCACAATCAGAACCTCTGTATGATCAGCAATGTATTGCGGTCCGCTGGCTCCGATTGGATATTCCCAGTATATCCCATGAGAGTACTGACGGGCCCAGGAATGGTCAATCAAATTATCTCCGTTGACTGTGTGAACGTACAATGAATATGGAAAGTAGCTTTCGTCGATTTTCGGGATGCTGTTGGACAACCACAGCTCCAGATTGGGACGAGCGGCATGAGCGTTCAAGCCACGACCCTACAGCAGCACATACCCGTAGGCTATCTGCCCGGTAGCGTCATTGCCTGTCGGTGATGTTGCTACGTCAATTATCTTGACAAAGCTCTTGGGACTTGTCGCCCCAGGAGGATGAAGTTTCTCAAGAGAGTCCACACAAACGGGCCTGTGGCAGATGCCCATGACCAGGAAGGCGCACGCCAGCCGAGGGGTCTGGGACGCATACCCACAGTCGTTCTCCAACAAAGATCAGAGACTAGAGTTTCTCTCCAGAGACCAGCTGTGTACAACGCCATCTTCCACGGCATTATCTTGGCAAGTCACTGCAGAGCCGGAAAGATATCCTTCGGGCATGTCAGAGACATTGCTGTGTACTCATGGACAATCTGGTGCCAACGCTCTTGAAGCTGGCACAGTGACATCTGTGACCAGAGTCTTGGCTGGAACCTGCTCTTCGTAAATTTCCACGCTATTCCGCTAAACCCTATGTTAGAGCACTCGCAAGTGAACTGCTCGGTGCATTCCCAGACCAATTCTGCGTTCGTGAAATGCACTATTCGTGGCGAAAGCATACGCTCTTGAAGAGCCCAGCCTCGTTGTAACAAGGGTAGACCACCAACCTCAATCGGGTCATGATCAATTGGTACATGGCCGTATAGTCTGTATGTGTGGGTCGAGGCGTCTGAGCATTGCCACTCTCGACATTGATGTTCGTGAGACGTGACAGCATAACAGCCTCCGTCAGGATCTGAAGACCGAGTCGCCATCAACGTCAGGCTCGCATTCTTGTAGATACTGGCCACCTTACTGCCTTCGTGACGCCAATCTTCTACACAGTCTTAAATGATACAAAGACTGTCGATCCACATGTATCTGTAGCCTAGACGATACGCGAAGAAGATGGCTTCTCGAAAAGTCAGTGGAAGATCCAGCCACGATATTTCCTTTTGGTATTGCGTCAGTGTCTGAACTGTGGTCTTGACCATCTTCTTTGAGCCCCAACAGTGACTGAGACAGACATAAGGCGCCACTTCGCCTCTGGAAACGTGAAGTCTCACATTGCTGGGTCCTTCAATTCGGAGGATTCTGGTCGGTAAGAGACTAAGCGTGCTAAGAGCACAAATTGCTGTGCTCGTTGACGTACTGTTCAAGCTGGGCTCGTGTCCACGAGACAGGTTTGTCGGAACCAGTATCGCCGGAAATGGGAGGTCTAGATGTAATCATTGGCCACGGGCTGAGATGATCTATAAAAATGAACAAAGCGAGCAAGCCGAATACGGAAAGTCTCTCACCTGGATACTTTGATATGTGCATTTCTGCAACTTGGAGATGATAGTCTACTTCAGAGTCCCAAGTTTTGTGTTCTAAAGGCTGCATGTCGTCCTGAATATGCTCGTTCTCAGACCTCAGATGCTTCTTCTCCTCTACTTTTTCATTCGCGAGTTGTGCCTGTCCTTCGCCGCAGAGCACTAGCTCGTCCTTGTCATCGGATAGGTTATCGTCGAAATCTTCCTCTTCAAATAGATGCAGGACGAATTGGGTCCCCGTGCCATAGCCTTGGCGCTTCTTTGATAGATCTTGTATGCGTATCGAAACTAGATGATGCTCATTGACGTTCCGGTAATGCGCATAGAGGACATTAAGTAGCAGTGCGCAGTCCTGGCACCCTCCCTTTGAAGACCTCTCAAGGTCTGCCACCAAATGCTTTTGCGCCCGTGCGGGATGAGTTACCGGGCTTCAGAGAAATGAGGTCCAGCAGGGACCGAACACTCAGCTTATTGCACCTTGCCGCTTCCGACTCACACGTGCCGCAGGCAATATAAGACGCTGTCTAATTATAGACGTCACTGAGCAGCCAAGGGAACAAAACACACAGACCATTTGTTGCGTGGCGTGATATGGGCTTTGTCCGCAACCGGTAACAGATGGTGCAGTCTGGGGCGTCGCTGAACAAGGCTTCATGCAAGATGAGAGAAGTGGTCAAATGAGCGCAAAGTTCACGTGGATGAGGTCTGAATGGGCAGGTTAGCGTCTTGTGCATTGCAGTAGAAGCTAGAACCTCGACTGTCGTTGAAGAGGACGCGGAGGAGCTGCACGAGACGTTAGAGCATGCAAAGCCACCTTGAGATTCCCGCGAGCAATCAAGGCAACAACAACCGCCACACAACGCGCCTGCAAGGATAATGTCGAGCACTGTCTGAAGGACACATAGCGACACGAAACGAGTGGGTATATCAGAATCATTATACAGAATTAGCATTTCTTTCTGCACATCTCACTATGCAAACAATAGCGCCACCATAATCCTCGTTGCTTCGAAAGCGCCTCTACTTTGCAGGAGCGAAGCGAATGTCTCCGGCACCTTGCTGAACGCCTTTCTGGTGTCAGCCTCGGTCCATGCACTCGGGAAGGCTGGTTCGATTGTGACTTCCGACTCAGCCTCGCCAGTCCAGTCGAATCCGATCTGCCAATTGAGCTTCAGCATGACATGCCTGTCCTGCAAGATCAGGGTGTCGCGGCCAAGATGGCGATTCAAATCCCGTCGTGACAGCTTTGCGTTCTTCTTCGCCTGCGGGCGCGCATTTTCGACATCCTCATTTGTTTGCCCCAAGAGGAGATGCGCAAAGCTCGCCTCACAGCGATGCCAGTATTGCGCACGCTTTTGCGCAATGTTCCAGTACGATTCCATTGCCCAGCACGCAGCGCTGACATCTTTATCTTCGGCGCGCTTGCGCAAGTATGTGCCGAGCTCGCGCTCAGCCCACGGTGACAGGTGCAGAATGTGCATATCGATGATTTCGTTCTGCAGAGCGTCAATGGTGATCGAGATTTGAGCTGTCAAGAGCTTTTGTGGTCCAGAGATCTCGATCGTGTGCTTTTGGTGTACGCGATTCGCGGAAGAGAAGACCTTGCCTCGTGGCAAGCCTACTTGTGTGGAGAACTTGAACGAGGTAAACATCTCCAGATAGGGCAGTGGATCCGCAAGCTCGACAGGTCGGTGTGAAGCAACAAGTTTCTCATGTTGCTTCGATTTCGAAGGAGGCAGCGCGAATGTCGAGAAGGGTAGAAAAGAGCAGAGCAGACTTGACACCAATGGTATGTCCTTCTCGGCATCGTCTGGACCACTGACCTTCGCGATGAAGTCCTCCAGATCTCTTTTATCAGCAGCGCCGAGTGCTTGTCCTGGCTGTCGCTGCTGCTCCTTCACAATCTCTTCGATGCATCTCAACACTTGCGCTTCCAGTTCCGCCACTTCCCGCTGCAGTTTGGCCTTCACTTGCTTTCTCCTCTCGACTTCTGGGTCTGGAAGCTGCCTCTTGTCTTGTTTCCCGTCCTCAATTTCGACAGGACCGTCTGCTATGTTCTGTGTAGAGGACGCCTCTTGAACAGGTGGCGCCTTCGGTCGTAGTGGCGACTGTTTGGCCGGGTCTTTCACGCGCGGCGGTCGCTTGCTTGGTGAAGAGAACAAGAGACCACGGCGAGGCCCGTCTTGCTCCTCCAAGCCTTGTTGCGATGGTGTTGTTGGTAGGTCCGGCTCATCTTCATCCGCTGCCCTCCTCTGTCCTGCTACTTTCTGCGCGCGTGGTGCCACATTCTGCACGAACGCTGGTTGCTGCTGGGCTCCGGCTTCCGTGTCCTGACTTCGGTCGTCCCTTTCTACTTCCTGGCTCAGTTCTTCCTGCACTTCTGCTTCGCCCAACACAAACGCACGCGCCTGTTTCCCACGCGCAAGCAGATCTCCCCGATTATCTGGTCTTGAGGGCGACCTGGCTGAGATAGCTCGTGATGGGAGCAGATCTGGGTAGTTTCGTGCCAAACTGGCTTTCGTAGGCGACGCAAATGATGGTCTTCGCGGGGGTTTTCTCAGCGGACTTGAGGGTCGCTCTGCTGCAGGTGAACTCGTTTTCCTGCGTTTGCGTGCGGGCTCGTCCATGTCGAGGGGAGTGATCAATCTCTTGTATAGCTCCTCGTGTTAAGTAGTAGCGCGAGGTGTTCGCGACAAAGGAATTATTAGTGATATGATTGCGCGTGTTTTGATATGTCGCGTGTTGTGTGTCGTGATATGGTCGCGCGTGTTTTGGTAAGGCGTGGAGACCCTGTCGGCGTTCGTGGGCAGCTTTTGCCGAGGCCTCGGGCAAAATGACGTCTGCAGAAGCTCAATTCACTCATTATCACTAAACCTTCTGCCACCAATTCGACGATCTCGAACATGTCATGACGAAGCATGGTACACTCATAACAAGCACACACCCTTTGCTTGTCGCAGATTTGATATCTGGCGCCTGGAACCACACCTACGACCACTGATCATGCCTCGCAACATATGTGCTTCGTGCTTCAATGCACTGCATAGAGCTTCGAATGCGTCGACTACAGGAAGAATGGGCTTACAGAACAGCAACCGGATGCAGCGACGATACAAGAGCTATATAGCACCACCAGGTGAACAAGCTCGACCCATCACTGGCTTTTACGCAGGTACGACACCCGAACACCTTCCCAACCAACTCTTAACACATATCAGAAATGCTTAAGAAGCCCACATCGGAGGTCCAACCGCTCACAAAAACCTCGCCGGAGCCACCACCGCCCGAGTCGCGTCCTAAGACGCAAAAAGAGCAGACTCTCGAGAAAGCTCGTATCGTATTCGGTTCCAAGTTGGCTGGTCCAGCTGAACGCCGCAAGGAAATTGCTGCCGCCTCTCAAATAATTGCTGGCGTAACAGTGCCTCCAAGGCCTGAAGAGCCAGATAATTGCTGCATGTCGGGTTGTGTGAACTGTGTGTGGGATCTGTATCGCGATGAAATGGAGGAGTGGGCGGAGAAGAGTGCACAAGCAAGAGCAGCCATGCAGGCGCAGCGACAGAAGGGTGTTGGAACTGGGCAGATGGTTGCAGGGAGTGAGGTGCCGACTCACGTCGCTGTCAGTATGGACGACGATGGTGGTGGCAGCGAGACGAATTGGGGACTGGATGCCGGGGGTGAGCGAGGCTTGTTCGATGATATACCCGTGGGGATACGTGAATTTATGAGGACTGAGAAGAAGTTGAAGCTGATGCACGAGCGGGACCACACAGTGGGATAGGCAAGGACCTTCCTAAGTGGCGTAAGCATATTCAGTGTAACTTATATGCAGAAGACCGGACGCGCTTCGTCCTAGTTATCACAGAGCGTATACCATGCATTACCAATCACAATATGCTCCATCCTCACAACGCCTTCCATTCCCTCCTGTGCTCCAGCAATGCATTTCCATCCCCTCGCACCTAGTCCTCACCAACATCCACACCCTTCGCCTTCAAATCAATTCTCGCCTCCTGTATCTGCGCCTGCAACTCCTTGTACGCATCCGGGACATCGTTGAACGTGAAGACACCCCAGCCGAGCTTGAACAGGAGGTATGCGCCGAAGGTAATGAGTGCCCAGAACGGGACCTGTTCCTTGAATCAATATTCGTTTCCTTGCGACATGGGGAGATATAAAAACTTACGACAGGCACAATCTCCTTCTGAATCTTCTCCGGAAACGACACAACCTCCATAAATACTGCGAGGTATAGCTACATCCCTGTCAGCATCCTCTGTCTCATTCAAATCCTAGTCCCAGGGGTAGCAAGGAGCGTACAGAGGTCAGTAGCATCGCGATGCTGATCGTTTGTGAAGCGCGCGTCATTTTGGCTGATTTGACGATTTCGAAGTCGGTAAATGAGGGTATACGGTCGGCGAGACGAGTTGTTGCAAGACGTCGTGGTAATTGTGCACGCCAGATCGCAAGAAATCGCGCCAAGGGATTGGATCGCTGGGTGGGTTTGGACCCCTGAGTGCGGAGTGGGGAGGTGGAGCCGGATGTGGCAAGGTTAGCCGGATAGTGGGCAGGCGAACAGTATGACAAACTCTACACTGCTTGCAACACTCAGCTCTGGTAACCTGAACTCACTCTGATTTACACCTGAGTTGCCCGACTTTCCTCCGGATTACTTATGTACGAATAAGCGATCGAACAATCACGAGAATTAGCTCGAGCCATTTCTGGTTAGTAGTTGGAGATCGGGTATGATGGTGCCTTGAACGAGATCCCACTTCTCTTGCACTCACTTGCTTGAAAATGACTTCGAACCAAGAAAACACTACAGGCAGTCTACCTGGACGAGTTGAAGCTCTGCTGGAGCAAGATGCTGCAGGCCAGGATGCAGCTCTTCGCAGTTTGCAACAAGAGCTTGGAGCATTACAGATGGAACGACAGAATGATATACTAGAGCAAATCTTCCAAAGTTTCGGCACAGCTGTTGGCAAGCAAAGTGCGTCTAGGACGGGGGGAAATATTCCCAATTAGTACTGACACCACTCTAGAAGAATGGCAAGCATCATTTCGAGAATCTGGAATTCTAGCACTCGCTTTGGAAGACCTGGACTCGAGTGTTGCGTCTACAAGTTTGCAGAAACAGTGCCTTCGCGTCATTGGGAACAGTGTTGCAGATAATGGTACTTCCGTCATGGTCCAATGGGCTCAGAGCATCCACTGACATGGTATCGAGATCTGAACCGCGAGGTCGTCATGAAAGAAATGCAGAAGCTGGTTGCTGTGATCGCACATGAAGAGCTGACAACAACTGCACTGATTGTGCTGTTCAATCTCTGCAATGACTTTGGTAAGTCTATTTGACCTCGCAAAGACGAGGACTGACGGGCAAACATAGATCCTGCCAAAGATGCGGCTGCTGCAATACGTCTAGACTTGATCATCTCAGCCAATTTATCCAGCATCCCGGAAGGAGCAACCGACTACGCTGTTGAGCTTTTGACATGGACCACCGGGAAGCTCACAACAGAGCAGCTCAAGGACGAGACCTCTCTTCAAATCTTCGCCAACCTGCTCAAACTCGCTCTCCAATATGACGAAGATCACTATCACGAGTACAGTGCCATAATCGTACATTACCTCCAAGATCCCGAATTCCAATCAGCAGTCGCCACACCTGAGTACCTCGACGACCTATCCAATCTAATGCTCGACTTCGAAGTCCGCCTCTCGCCTGAAGAAATCCAAGCCGTATTCCGCGAACTCGCCATCACAAAGCACGATTCAACACCACCGTCCGAGGACACTACAATCCTCCTCCTCTCCCAGCTAATCAACTCCACCTCCAGCATCTCCGCCAGCGACACCTTCGCCACAAACTTCACGGTCAACAGCCCTGTTATCGAACGCATACGCACAAGACTCGGATATCCGACCGACACTGACACCTCCCCCTCATCCGTCTGCGCCTGCGTAATCCTCGGCAACCTCGCCATGTCCGACTCCATCTGCATCTCCATGGTACACACCCTGCAGCTCCACCTCCCCCTCCGCGACATCCTCTTGTTCTCCAAACACTCCGCGCTCTTGTACGCCGCACTCGGCTTCCTGCGACACCTCGCCTTCCCCGAGCAAAACCGCACCGAGCTCGGAAACGCGCGGATTATAGAAGCATGTCACCGCTTCCTCGCGCTGTACCCGGACCGCGCGACGCTGCCGTGGGTCGATGATCCCGCTGTGCGCGGGGAGATGGGCGCGCTGTTGGCTAAACTCGTCACTAACAACCCCGCAAACATCGAGCGAGTGGTCATGCATAGGGTTGGAGAGAGTAGAAGTGAGCCAGGCGAGTTGCCGCTGCAATCGGTCTCGAATGGACCGACGTGTTTGGGCGATTTGGTTAAGCAGAGTATGGAGCAGACGAGGCCGTTGCCGAGTACGAGCATGAAGAATTTGGGGATTGAGGCGGGGAGGACGATTGTTAATGTGCTGAGGTATCTTGGAAGGGCGGGTGGTCCTGGAAGGGCGAGTGGGGATGGAGAATTGGATGTTGATGTGGTGAGGAAGAGGATGTTTGAGGTACAGTATATTGCGAAGCCGTTGGCGAAGGTGGTCAGGCAGCGGTTTTATGCTGATGCGAGGAGTGAGGGATTGTTGGGTTTGGGGCTTATGGCGCAGAGTCGGGAAGGGGCTGCGAGGGTGATTGAGGAGATCAAGGATGATGGTGGGTTGTTGGAAGCGATTAAGGATTTCGCGGAGGGCAAGGATGGGGGCGTTGAGCAGCAGGGTCAAGCTGCGGGAAGGGACTATCAAAATGCGATAGTCTTGATGCAGGCGTTGAGGAATAATTGGGTAAGTCTGCACGAAGAGGATATGAGGGCGACGATACTAACATTGCACAGGGCGATGAGACGGATGAGGCATTGAAGGACAGAATCATTAGTCTGCAGGAGCTTCTAGGGAAGTCTATGGTGTAGCCATCTCCCGGTACGCAAGTCTACCGACCGTAATTAAGCCACCAACAAAGTCCTCGAGCTCCGGTCTTTCGCAAACATGATACAACTCGCTAGACGTGGCGAGTAGCCATCGCATGCATTGGCGAGTAGCCGTTGCTTTCATGTGAAGCACTTTTTTTAGGGGGCGAAAGCGCTCGATGCTTCCGCATAATTCTGCCATAGCAAGAATGTGCGAAGCATCGCGAGAATATCAGTCCAAAGTTTACCACCAGACTGAGTACTGCGACGAATGTATAGTGTACAGTGTGTATACGTTCTTCATGTATCACCTGGCTCCTGCTGCGCATTGACAAGTTCGGTACGTTGTGGCGGATGAACAGCAATGGTCTTCTCGCTAATGTCTCCGACGATGTCCGTGGGACCTTGGAGATTCCACGCTCTTGAGTTGAGTGTTGCGTGTCGGCATCAGCTACCACGGCGGTTGCAAGTGCCGCATCCTTGAGATCTGTCTTGTCCAGATTATGTGCAGCCTCTCGCGTTCCTTCACTTTTGATCAGAGTACCGTCTGCGTCCCTCTTTGCGGGAATGACTGTGTTCGTATCTCTCTTTGAGCCGCCGGTAAGAGTATCCCTCCTTCTTCATCATGTAGGATTCCACCTCCTGCATAAATGAACGCCTGGCAGAACTTTCGCGCAGAGCGCAAAGGAAAGTTTTTCGTGCTATAACTGAGTCTTTGGAGGCTTTATCCCACTGATCTAGTGTGCCTGCTACGCGAGCTTGATCGCTGAAATGGGTATTGACGAATTGTAAATAAAATCTTATCAGCGAGTTGCTAGTGGGCTTATTTTGCAACACAAGAGCGAAATCGTGTGGCTGAATAGCTCTCAGGGCAGACTCATGAGTGTGTTCGCAGTAGAGCAGGCGCATAGTGTGATTTTGGAAGTCAGTACACTGTAGTTTGTCACCCAGAATCCATGATAGTGTGTGCGGATTGTGCGAGAATTCGGAGTAGTTACATGGCGATACATCTGAGCCCGAGTCTGGAGCCATGATCAGTACCCATCAATATGAGCTAAATCATGAGACACTTACACATCCATTCCACGAATAACCTGAAGACGCCTGGGCTCACATCGACAAGTGAAATGTGTGATGGTTCTGGTTCCCCGAGAATGCAATCACACTCAGCCATGAGGTATGGAGAGTGATGCGACAAGAGAGCAACTGGTAGCGACCAGGTTCGAACTTTACTACGATCGTCGGGCATGTCATCGTCTTCATCTACGATGACTTTGATGCTTGGCCCTTCGAGTCTGGGCGATTGAAGTTAGAAGCTGGCAGTGAATATGGAAAATCGCGCTTACAGGTCCATCCGGTGTCTGAAAGCCGGAATGTAAGGAAGCTTCTTTGGTTGGGACTCAGGTGTGAGGGATTCGGCAGTTGGCGTCTGGGAAACCATTCCCGCGTTAGTTTCAACAATTGCGTTGCTGCTTGATAATGAGCCTCTGTACGTGTCGTTGGCAACCCGTTGAGTGGACGCTAAGGGCGAGTCTTGTCCGCCTGTGCCGAATCGCGGGTGTAAAGTCGCAGAGTCGCCATGTGTAGTGAGGGACTGCTGAAGGGTAACGCCGATTGGTGACACCACACTTGATGCATATTCTTGCGAGCGTGGGGATCTACCGAGAGTATCAAAGCCGAGTTTCAAGGGCTGCGGCTGAAGATTGATCGGGCTTGAAGGCCCTGGGCTATATGAGATCCAACGACCGTCGCGGCCGCGATGTCCCGTAGAAGTGCCACGGAGACCTCCTCTGCCTCTGCGCTCTGGCGGTGAACCGCGGTAGCCCCTCTGGCTACTTGGAGTTAGCATCAAAACTGTTGTTGAAGGCTGATTATCTTCACCTCATAATGCCTTCCTGTAAAGGACGACGCTCTGAAATTGTGCAAGGCGTGGAGGTGTAGAGGTGAGAGGAAGCTGCGATCAAAATGAGCAGTAACAAAGGTAGGGGCGTGTTGACACGTGACAAACGCGTCAAGAGAACATTCGAGCAGGTAAGCTTTGACAGGGAAGCGAAGTGAAGAGAAGGTAAGATGTCGGAACCCACGAAAAATGTGACGAAAAGCTACCATGACTATCCTCAAAGATGCAGGCTATAGCTTAGCAGACACTCCAGCACCACGGCTAGCATACGGTACCTCTTCACTATACTTTGGGTCCCAGTGCATCAACCAGTATCCATCCCAGATCTCTTTCGTGATCTTGCCAATCTTCCCGCCCTTCACCGCTCTTCCGTCCAGCTCGGCTATGGGCATGATGCCTCCAGCAGTTGTACACATGAAGATTTCGTCTGCTTCATATGCCATCTCCACAGATACGACCTGCACCTTGACCTCGAGTCCCTTGCTCTTCGCGACATCGATGACGCTCTTCCTCGTCACTCCTTCTAGCACACCACGATCAGGTGTATACAACATGCCGTCCTTGATCAATACGATATTGAAGCCCGCTCCTTCGGTGAGGTGAGCATCGCCATCAGTCAAGAATGGATACACAGCACCTCGATCCGCCGCTTCAAACAGACCTTTGGTGAAGTCACCCCATTGTAGGTTCTTGATCGTTGGATCCATGCTACCTGGTGGTGTGCGTCGGACTGTTCGTGCAATGATTGCCTTCCCGCCTGTTCGTTGCACCGACGGTTCCATGACCCACACATATGGCATAACGAGCATGTAGAGATTGTTGTTGAGGAGCTCTTCTGGCTTCGCACCACGCACCTGCCGCATACCTCTTGTGACGACCAGCTCGACAAACGCGTCCCGGATACCACTCTTTGCTACCATCTCGAACAGGATTTCCTTAATCTTGGCGTGTGATAAAGGCAGGCGCATACGCATCTTGCGGCAGCTCGCATCGAGGCGATCAATATGGTCGTCCAGGCGGAAGAACCGAGAGTCCCATACCGCAGGCACATCATAAGTTAAGTCACCGCGAAGGAACCCTTGATCCATCAAGGGGATCTGGGCTTCTTGGAGAGGGACGAGAGAGCCAGCAATGTACGCGATGCCCTTCGAGAGCGGATTGGAGCTGAGGGCGAGGGCATCTTGGCGGGACTGATGGGCGTTGAATATAGACTCCATTGTCGCCATGATGAGATTGATGTGTGTAAATCAGGAATTGAGGCTAAATTGGATTGATGGAAGTGACTTTTGAGTCTCGATGAAAAGAGACTTGATATACCTGTAGATGCTGATGACGTTCGTTCCTGCGTCCGAAGCTGGACGCGCCCTCCCACCTACATAATCGATAAGACTCGACCTTGGGACATGATAATCGCCAGACCTACAACCACCTTACCACAGCACACATGCAGGGCGCCGTATATGATATCCAGCAAATAGAACGTCTGCCGTTAAACGTCAGTCAGCAGTGGCAAGTTGAGCCTCAAAAGTCGTACAATGCCGCCGCATTACGGTTCGTCGGCGTAATCAGGCGCGCTGTGATTGGATCACGCGAGCATCGCCTGACTATGAGCTCCAAAGTCAGGGTCCGATACTACGTAGTTTGGAAGAGCAAGCAGCAGGCGCGAAAGGTATAAAGAAGGCTGCAATCGCTCCTGTACGCTCTGTATCACATCATCAACCTCGCAACTTCACCATCAACTCTCGGTCCACCTCACAATTTATCACCTCTAACTTTCAACCACATATCAACACTATCGAAATGGCCTGCTGCGGACGTAACAACGGCGAGTGCGTATGCGCAAAGGAGGCGACCTGCTCTTGCGGCAAGCAGCCTGCGCTCCAGTGCAGTAAGTTTAATCCGACAAATATATCTCCCTCTTCTCCATCTTATTTCGCCTACCTATGACGTAACTACCTCTGACATTCTATACAGCTTGCGACAAGGCGGTCACCGAGAACAAGCTCCCGACCAGCACATGTGCGTGCGGAAAGCGGGCTGAGGGTAAGTCAATTGAGCTTCTTGATCAACGCGAGGCGAGGCTGACAGAGTATCAGATGCATGCACCTGCAGCCGCAGCGAGAGCAACGGCTCATCAAACCTCGAGACCGACTTCACCACCAAGAAATAGACTGCGCGAAGGGATTTGGGGAGAACCTGTAATCTTTGAGGAATGGATGATACCAGATTGAGCATTGGAAGGGTGTTTCGGCGTTTGCAAAACTCCGGTGTTTTTTGAGTGGAGAATAATGAAGGATGAGCCATTAGTGAAGTTCAAGAATAAATCCAAACACATTCAAATCAACCATGTCTTTCGTCCTTTATGTTGCTGATATTGGAGAACATTTCCTTCCAGGAGCCCAGCAAAGCAAACTCTGCTTCCTCCGACTAGCCACCATTATCCCTCAAGGACTCTGTGGCTGATCCAGTGCTCCAAGGGAACTTCTGCGCACGGTATTGCATGGCATTGACACCCGGAGAGAGTATACTGTAGAGATGCGACATGGGTCAATCTGAGATTATGTGAGGTGACAGCGGAAAGAGCACTACACGGAGTTTAGGCGGGCCCACGCTAAGGTCCCTCGCTACTTGGCAGCCATTGCGAACCTCCATCACCATCCCGCCGCATCTCGCGCGTGGAGTGAACCAGCTGCACAGCGCCCGTCTGCAGCATGCAAATCTCCCCATGCTTTGGTCATTCTTCAGTCTCTCGCTCGCCTCTGCATTCGCCCCGTAACTGACCTCACTCCACCAATAGCCACCCCTTTCGCGCTCCTCGACCTCTGCATCACAGCTCGCTCACCGGCATAACCCCTACCGGTACCCGCGACCTTCGATTACGCAGACCCTCACTACAGTCACACCGTCACATTGTCAGGCTACCTGCCAGGCGGGAATCGCCCGCCCACAACCGCAGCTGTGTCTCTTCCTGCAAAGATGGCCTCGAGCGCCGGAGGAGGGCTGTTCAGCCGGAACCCCTCGGGCAATGTGCCCACCATGCGCGGGCTGGTGTCCTTCATCGCAGACCTGAGAAATGCTCGCGCACGAGAACTCGAGGAGAAGCGCATCAACAAGGAATTGGCCAACATACGTCAGAAATTCAGAGACGGTGGGCTGAACGGCTACCAGAAGAAGAAATACGTCTGCAAGCTCCTGTACATATACATCCTGGGCTGGAACGTCGATTTTGGACATCTGGAAGCCGTCAACCTCATCTCGGCCACCAAATACTCGGAAAAGCAAATCGGATACCTTGCTGTCACATTATTCCTACACGAAGAGCACGAACTGATACACCTGGTGGTCAACAGCATACGAAAGGACCTGCTTGATCACAATGAGCTCAACAACTGTCTTGCTCTGCACGCAATCGCAAACGTCGGTGGCAAGGAGCTGGGAGAGTCACTGAGCGCAGAGGTCCATCGCTTATTAATATCTCCGTCAGTGCTGCGAAATATGTGTCTGATGTGTAGCTAACGCAGAGCAGGGCCTCGAAAGCGTTTGTCAAGAAGAAGGCAGCCCTTACACTCCTGCGCCTGTACCGGAAACACCCCGGCATCATACAGAATGAATGGGCAGAGCGAATAATAGCCCTAATGGACGACCCAGATATGGGTGTCGCCCTCTCTGTCACCTCTCTAGTCACAGCGCTCGTCCAGGACAACACAGAACAATACAAGGGGAGCTATGTCAAGGCGGCAAACAGGCTCAAGCGGATAGTCGTGGACAATGAGTGCGCAGAAGGGTATTACTATTACAAGGTTCCATGTCCGTGGATACTGGTCAAGCTACTGAAGCTGCTTCAGTACTACCCACCACCTGGTCAGTAGCTCCGTAGTGAAATATGGACGATGGCTGACGAGAACAGAGGACTCCCATATTCGCAAGCTTATCCGCGAAGCGCTGCAAAAGATCATGGACTCTGCCCTTGAGATGCCGAAGAACGTTCAGCAGAACAATGCTCAGAATGCTGTCTTATTCGAAGCGATCAACCTCGTCATCCACCTTGACACCGAACAAGATTTGATGGTGCAAATTTCGCAACGACTGGGCAAATTCATCGCCTCGAGAGAGACTAACGTACGTTACCTAGGCTTGGAGGCCATGACACATCTCGCAGCACGATCGGAAACCCTCGACCCTATTAAGAAGCACCAGGCCATTATCATTGGATCATTACGGGACAGAGACATCAGTGTTCGGAGACAAGGCCTGGATCTACTTTACAGCATGTGCGACCCGTCGAATGCCCAAGCTATCGTGAGCGAGCTTCTTCGATACTTACAATCTGCCGACTATGCGATACGAGAAGAGATGGTCCTCAAGATTGCCATTTTAACCGAAAAGTATGCGACAGATGTGCAGTGGTACGTCGACATATCGCTCCGACTGATCGCTATGGCAGGAGACCACGTTAGCGATGAAGTTTGGCAAAGAGTGATCCAGATCGTGACAAACAACGAGGAGCTACAAGTTTATGCTGCTCAGACTATTCTGCACTACATCAAGACCGATTGCCACGAGACGTTAGTAAAGATTGGCGGCTACCTGCTGGGAGAATTCGGCCATTTGATCGCAGACAACAAAGGTTGCAGTCCTATCGAACAGTTCATGGCGCTGAGCGCAAAGATGCGTGGTTGTTCTGGGAGCACAAGGGCAATCTTGTTGTCATGTTACGTCAAGTTCGTAAACTTATTCCCTGAGATCAAGCCCCAGCTGCTTCAGGCCTTCCGCGCCTACAGCCATTCTCTAGACTCCGAGCTTCAGCAAAGAGCGTGCGAATACTTGACACTCGCGACAATGCCAACGGACGACCTCCTGCGAACGGTTTGCGATGAGATGCCGCCATACCCGGAACGAACGTCAGCACTACTTTCACGATTGCACCAGAAGCATGCTACAACGAGCGACAAGCGGACGTGGGTGGTCGGTGGCAAAGATGCGAATGCGGATCTCAAGGAGTTTGGTCTGGCACGGCAGAACACAACCGCTGGCTCTGGCGTCAAGCGCAGTTTTACTGAGCCTGTTCAGAAGACTGGTACGGCGACGGCGACCAATGGCACCAATGGTGTCAGCTCTATTTCAAGTGATCTAGATGGCCTAGACTTGAACATCGATACTAACAAGGTGCTCAAGGCGCCGAACCTCGCAAGTGCCGCTCATCTGAGTCCGGACTGGGAGGTTGGGTACACTCGGCTACTGCTCCGCAGCGAGGGCGTGTTGTATGAAGACCAGCAGATACAGGTCGGCCTGCGAACAGAGTACAGAGGGCAATTGGGCGCCCTCATATTCTACTTCACCAACAAGTCCTCTTTCCCAATGGGCGCTTTCACGACTACTCTGGATAACCGCTCTGCAGAGAATCTCAAGACGGACATCAAAGGCTTGCCGGACACATCGATACCGCCCGAGGGGCAAACTCAGCAAACCATCATGTTCGAATGCAAGAACGTATTTGTGGATCCGCCAACAATACGCATTTCGTATCTTGCAGGTGCACTGCAGGGTCTCACTCTTCAGCTCCCAGTCCTACTTCACAAGTACCAAGAGGGCGCCGAATTGAGCGCAGAAGATTTCTTCAAGAGATGGAAGCAGATCGGCGGCGCACCTCGTGAGGCGCAAAGCATCTTCGGGCTTGTCAGTAAGAATTGGACCATGAATAGCGACTTCGTGAAGAAGGTGGTGGCAGGTTTCAAGTGGGGCATTGTCACAGGTGTTGATCCGAACGCCAAGAATATTGTCGGCGCAACTGTGCTGCACACGAGTGAGGGCGGAAAGTTCGGGTGCTTGTTGAGGTTGGAGCCGAACTTTGACACTCAGGTACACTCGTCCAGAATGTTAGAACGAGCGTAAGACTAACGTGAAACAGATGTATCGCATCACCATCCGTGCGACCGACGAAGCTGTCCCAGCTGTGCTTCTCAAAGCCATGCAGGATCGACTGTCACAGGGCATTGAAGGCATGGCATGAAACTAGTAGGATTCTTGCAGTGTGCGCGTTCTCATGTCTTCCACTGGAGGAGCACGATAAGGAGATTTTGTGGATAAGGTAATGTGTTTTCAGCGACTTGCATGGAGCGTCCCTTAGGGGGCTATGTAGGAAGTCTGTTGCATTTGATGTGGTGAAAAGCGGGAGCATACCCTATTCTTTCTACATAGCATGAGCACACTGTATCTGAGCGTTTTGCGGGCGGCAGCCATTGACCTCTCACCAAAGTGATACTGCATAGAGCGGCACAATGATGACTATCTCGCAGGAAATGCGATATGTCGAGGGCGGCCTGTGTGGCTGCAAAAAGGGCGGATTTCATCCACGATGACTGTTCGCCGCCCACTTGAAGCTACAGCCGTGGTCTTAACTTCAGCCGCAGCAGGCTGCACTTGCGAATATAGTCAGGTACACCCGCGGCCATCAATTTTCCTACAAAGCAAGCAGTAAATCAAGACAACAACGATTCCAATAACAAGGCAAGCACAAAGCGCAAGCCCAGAAGCAAGAGCTAGACCACAGGGTGCTGCTTCCATCCATCCGTGGTTCAGCCACTACTTAGTGTACAGCAACGCCACCCAAACCAACAACATCATCGTCAAGTCGAGTCGCAAAATCCAAACGAAAAAGCGACATAGATATCTCAGGCGCTGGTATTTCTAAATCCCTTCTCTCATCCAAATCATTCATCAAATCCACATCAACAAGATCAAAATCGAAAGCTGCACAACCCAACGCACCGACCTCGCCATCAACCACAAACATAGTCATGCCGGTGACCACCATCCCAGCTTCCTCAGCTACTCCAACACCCGAGACTAGTAAACCAGTCTACTTCTGGCGCCCCAACGACGGCAACGGGTATCTCGGCCAATGGTTTTGGTCACCCTTCACGATAGACGGCGAAACATACGCCACGGCCGAGATGTGGATGATGGTGCAAAAGGCAAGGCTGTTCAAGGATGAAGATGTTGCGAGGAACATGCTTGCCACCACCGATCCCAAACAACACAAAGCACTCGGCCGGCAAGTCGACAATTTTGACGGAAAGGTGTGGGACGAGCGTAAGTTTATCATTCTCGATCTATATGTGGAATTGAATTCGGATCGCGAGTTTGATCTGGGGTTCCTGGATTGTGGTGTGTGCATAGCGTGTCCGACTAACTAATACGTCCGCAGAAAAGTTGAAGATTGTGGAGGATGGGAATTACCACAAATTCACGGCATCAGAAGACGCGGAGAACCTCAGAAAGATGTTGCTTGCGACGGGCGACAGGGAGTTGGTTGAGGCGAGTCCTTTGGATAGGATTTGGGGGGTTGGATTTGGGGAGAAGAATGCGGGGCAGAGTAGACAATGGTGGGGACAGAATTTGTTGGGGAAGGCGTTGACGAATGTTAGGGCAAGGCTGAGGGAGGAGATGGAGAGTACGAAGTAAGGAAAGCAGGAAGCGAAGGAGGCAGATGACCAGGGACGGAGCAAGACTTGTAGGCATTCTTGGAACCGTGTTTGCTACTCTTGATACCGCGCTGCTCATAGCACGACGCGGCCCCTACAGCGAGTCTTGTAGACGTAATGAATTTGGTGCTCTTCAATCTCCTTCCATGCTTTCTTGTTCGCAGGCCAGCGCATCAGAGCTGGGTAATCTGGTGCGCACTTGTCTGACACAATCTCTTCCTCGTCCCCATCTGCCTCTCCCAGCTCAACCAGTTTGTCCTCTGTAAATCTCTCACCCAGCTCATAGCGCCTCATGTATTCGACCTCGTCCTCGGTGAGCAAACGATGCTCACTGGACATGCGGTGTTTGTTCGCAGCAACCATGGCTGAAGACGCTTGCGGCGCGCACGGCGGTAGTTGTCGAGGTGTCTGTTGTCAAAGGACGGTTCCATTCGCGTAATGAGGATGACGTTCGGTACGGCTGCATCAAGTGCTGGATCGTGGATACGTTTCTGCTCCGTGCCCCGGTCCGCGAGGACGCCGAAGTTTTGTTCGAGGAAGAAGGCGGAAAGCGTGCGTCGCCAGTCGAACGAGATTTCTCGTGCAGAGCAGTCAATAGCTAGGTCTACGAGCTCGGTGTCTTGTGTGTAGCTAGGTAGCTTGATAAAGTATGGCGGTCGGTCGTCTCGGCCGATGCTCAGGTGGTCACGCAATCTAGGCTGGTAGTGGTACTCCCGACGCCAACGCTTGTCTTCGTGCTCCCACATTGGCTTGTCCTTGGTGCTGGCGCTCTTTTTGGTCACTATGGGTGTGGGTTGCCTGGTTTCATTGCAGTACTGCTCGATGAAGGGCACCCAGCCGTGGATGGAGCCATCCACATCGTTAGAATCGCGCTCCTTGAACGCGACCTGGCGAAATACAGCACGTGTGCTATCGTCTGAGAGGCGGTCAAACCTCAAGGGAACGTGGATGTAATTGTAGTAAGGTCCTGGTTGTGAGTGTATCGTGCTGTACACCAAGTCAATGACGACGTGTCGGAGAACAGCATGCCGGAAGTATTCGTCCACGCATATTCGAGTGTGTCGCGAGATATTGCGCAAGATTGACCAGAGCGTATTGTGGTCGGAGATGTAATCAAAGATAATGAACCAGACGTCAAGGGATGGCACTGTCATTGCTCGCGGAAATTCCTATACAGACCTCGGGAGCTTGAGAGGGCATTTTGAAGGCCCTGAGGCGCCCACCGTGCTGAAGTACCATGTTTTGCGCGCTGAGACCGCTCGAGATCTATGGTATGCCTCCGGTGGGCTGTGGGTGCCTCAACCGAAGCGGTGGTGGAGATGAAGACACCCCTGGTCACAATGCACGAGCGTTTGTTCCGTCCGGATCCACACGCCTCGGGCTAGCGCGTGGAGAACGCGGGGAAGAAACACGAGCATCACGTGGAAAACCTGGTCACGGCGCACCAATCTCGCACCGGCTCGTGAGAGGACAACAAGCCGTTGCGACGCCTCAGATCGCTCCTCAAGCTTCGCGATACCAGCGCTGTTCGTCAGGATGTCGTCCATGATCACATTTGCCGCGAACAATGAGTTCTTCAGGAAGCGCAAGCGTGAGTGAAATTTGCGCGGACCTCTGGAGGCAAACAATGGCTGACGCGAGCTGCAGGAGTCCATCGGGCATGCGAATCGTGCAAGAAGCGCCGCAAGAGATGCAGCCATACGTTTGATGGTGAAGATGTAAGTTCGAGACGCCCTAGAAGCCGTGGCTGCCATCTCTAAAGCCATAGCCAGGACGGAAGCTCTACCCAAAGCGGACACGTACCCAATCCAACCTCAGATCCTCGTGGATATGCTACAAATGGACACCATCACTATGATTCCAGAGGGCTTCGTGTCGACTCACACGGTCATGGCCACCCTCACGCCAGTATGGCGCCACCACAGAGCCCAGCGTCAGCAGAATCGCATTCATCAAAGACACCACCCAACTTTCTGGGTTACTTGAACCCAGAAGCTGTGCTGAGGGAGCAAGTTCACAGCGAGAAAGACAAAACAGCTGACTCGCCCATGCACCCTCCCATCGGCCAATGGATAGAAGAGGCAGAGCAAAGAAGACCCATAGCAGTGCCACCAGGTTCGGGCGCTCCTCCACGCATCAATGAGACAGGTCCGCACTCCACCCAAGAGCTGAAAATCTCTCGAGCTCTCCAGCAGTACTTAGACACAGTAGGTGTAGACATCTTGCCTTCGCGCAAGAGTCAAGAAGTCCTTCGAGACATCTACTTCGCCTACGTTCATCCACTGCTGCCAATTGTCGACAAGGAACTCTTCTACGAGCAGTATGAGATTAGTAGAGAGCCTAGGCTCTTGATGCAAGCGATATGTATCGTGGCATCAAAGCACGCAGACGCGGCCAAGTACCTTGCTCTGGGCGACGATGAGCAACCGCTTACACCACGAGACTTCTCTCAGAGGTTGTATAACGCGGTCATTATTGGTATCGAAGCTAAGCTCGAGAAGAACCGCGTCGTTCTCATACAGGTATTGGCGCTGATATCACTTCATTGCGAAGGTCCAGAGGGTGCGGAACAATCTTCGATGCACCTGGCGCAAGCGATCCACCACGCACATACGTTCGGCCTGCAATTCGGACACCAGTGGAAGAATCAAAGCTCAGAGTCGCAGGGGAATCTCGAAGACGTGTTTTGGGTTCTTTGGAGTCTTGACAAGATCAATGCGTGCATGAATGGCAGACCGCTATTGATGCATGACCGTGATAACTGCTTGCGAACACCACCAAAAGATCCAGAAAAGAGGTCGACCCCGTTCGGGATCTGGCTGCAGATTGCAGAGATGCTGGACAGAGTCATTGACTACTACAGGCCCGGGAGGAGGGAGGATGAGACTGGCTGGGAAGGCGACGACTTCTTAGGTTTCGAAGAAATGGTTGGTGATGGTGAAGACAAGCTGGAGGGCCCCTTAATGAGTAAGCACTATTATCTGGTGGTTGAAAAGGTCTAAACTAACATCGCAGGCCTCCTCTCGCTCTTCCATCACACCATGTGCATGGCCTCCCACAAATCGCTTTCCATCAACGCACCCGTTAAATCCAGCCCGTCCTACGTTCGCCAAAGTCTTTCAGCGACACGTGTGATTCATCTCCTCAATGCCGAACCTCCAGAAATGCTTCCGCCTCTACCCATCGTACCGTACGCGCTTGGTGTCGCACTCAGCGTGGTATATCGCCATTTCCGTTCTCGACGCCTCAAGGTCCACGTCAACCGTGCCACAGAAGAGCTGAAGCAATGTGTCCGTCTTCTCGATCGCCTACGCAACTCATGGTGGTCAGCAGGCACAGTAGCAGACCTAGGTCGTGCAGTTCTTAGCAACGCTGCTGGACGCAACACAAACGCAGCCAACACACCAGCAGCGATACCAGCAGAACCAGGGCAGCCTGAGACCAAGACAGAACCTGCGACCCCTATAGCCACGCAGAATGGCTCGCTACCGCCACCAAACCAGCCCCGTTGGCCACAATCATCTGTTGACAATCAAATCGATCCTCGTCTGCAGCAACAGCCATCTCTTCCACCGACTCCAATGACGAATCTCCTTAACCCAATGCCTGCCCCAACGCCAGGACAACATCCGACAAGCAGCGAGCGCGCGCCAATGCAAGCTCCTCACGGCCCCAATGGTTTCGGGTTCGCAGAGACGTCACCAGATTGGCTCAACTTCGATACTGCTTTTGAGAACTTTGAAGGGCTCTTGGGAAGCTCGGGTGCGGATCTGAGCAATGAGCTGTTTAGGCCGCTCGGGTATGAGGGATTCGAGGGGTACTTGGATCCTGCTGCGTAGGTTTGGAAGAGGGCATTGTATGATATGATGGTGCGATGCTTGATGTCTTATTGTGTTATGCTTCCGTGTTTTTTTAATATATTATCTGGATTGACAGGGTTCGATGGATGATATGGAGGGAGGGCGGCACCCGAGCTCTAGGTATGCCGAAAGTGCTTCTTGTAATGATTCTTACGGGACCAAGTTTCAAGCACATGATGTTGTTTTCTGTTTAATGTGCATCTTGAACCATGACTTTATATGCAAGCGGTAGTGCTTGCCTTGCAGGGACTAGCGGGGCGGTCGTAATGACAGTGCCCTGTCTCGGATCCAAATCTCAACACCAACAACGCAAACCTCGACCAGGCCGACCCTACGTTCTTTGGTCTCCGCCTCTCCTCTTGTCCATACTAGATGGTTTGACGTGGGACAACCCCCATTCTTGGAGGACGCTGCCCCCACCGTCGGTCAGCGCCAAGCGCCCGACCACTATATAAAGCAGACATTCGGCCATGCAATTCCAGGCATATCACGCCAGATAAGCAATCGAAGCCGTTAAAGTTCGAACAAGATGTCTATGAGTGCTCGTATATCTTTTCCATACGTTCTATTTCGGCCATTACCAGAAAGTAGTCATCGCCCTGGGGTCTGCCCCTCTTGCGTCAATCTTGACCTCGAATCGAACGGGCGGCCTTGTTATGGGGAGAGCTACATCCATGAGGCTGAGGTGTCAGACTTGATGAAGACAGCAGAAGAAGGATGCAGAACCTGTTCATTGGTGCGCTTTACGATCGAGCCGTATACCGAAAGTTGGCCCAATCGAGTGCTTCGCATGTCCCTCAAGAAATTCTACTCTGGACAACTCCTTTGCTATGTGAAAGAATACAGAGAAAGCTATCTATATGAACCCATGATGGTTGAGATTGGTAAGACGAAAAGTAATGAAAATGGTATGTGGCCACTCGAAGATCGCCGCATTCAGAGCTTCTACTATGATTAACATCAAGTTTAGCTCCTTTGCCATGGCCACGCTCCGTTCCAGTCTTTGAAGCAATTTCAGACCAGACAGGCTCACCAAAAGCAATAGCTAGAGCTCGTAGTTGGTTGAAGACATGCTTCGCCGAGCACAATTGCTCGAAGAGAGTACGCGCTACATTGCCCACGAGGGTACTGCGTATCGATGGCCCTGAACGAGTAAGATTACATATCTCAGATGGCGAAACCGGGTCTTATGCTTGCTTGAGTCATTGTTGGGGACATCAATCCGCTTCTATCTTGAAGACCACAAAGACAACCCTGGAACGACACCAGCAGGAGATACCCTGGCAAGAGCTTCCCCGAACATTCCGCGATGCTAGTCAATTCACCTATTACCTGGGACTGAACTACCTATGGATTGATAGCCTCTGCATTGTCCGAGACTTCCTCGACGATTGGAGACGCGAAGGTAGCTGCATGGCAGACATTTACGAATTTGCCTTCGTAACTCTAGCCGCCACGAAAGCACCGGGCGCAACGAGCGGCTGCTTCACAGCGTCAGACCCAGCTCATCTCTGACGGTACATGCGACTGTCAGCAAGTGAGGATGGATCACACAACACGTCAATAGAGTTTCAGGCACGTGTCCCGTTGGTGCACGACAGCCAGGTCCTCGGCCGACCTTATCCAGTCCCACTCCTTTTTAGGGCATGGTAAGCATCTTGAGCTACTTGCGAAGCGACGATAGACACTAATCCAATTCCCTCAATTGCACAAGGTTTTCCAAGAACGCAAGCTTTCTCCAAGGATTATCCACTTCACTGAGCAAGAGTTAGGTTGGGAGTGCGGCGCTAGCAGCTGGTGTGAATGCTCTATCGCCACCAATTTCTTCGAGAAGGAACACTCCCTAACCAAGGCCAGCCTTGAAGCATGGAATGTTCCGCTCGTGACCCACATGGAATGGCAACGGACCATATCTGAGTACACTGGAAAGTCTCTCAAGTACACGAAGGATATTTTTCCTGCTCTGCAAGGTCTTGCGAAAAGGTTCAGTCCACTCCTTGGCGAATACTATGCAGGGCTGTGTGAAGCAACCTTCATAGACTGCCTCACGTGGCGGTGTGCAGGCTGGAGTGGACAAGGCTCACGACCGCCAGAGTGGCGAGCGCCAACCTGGTCCTGGCCTCCATCGGCGCGAAGATTGCCTTTTCTCCACAAGCCAGCCTCTTTTCGGAGACCTATATCGATGTCCTCAGCGTCGTTACAGAACTAAAGGGCAATGATCCAACAGGAGAACTATCGACCGGTACACTTGTACTAAGAGGGAGGACTTTGCGTTGCTGCCTCAGCAAAACTAAACCGCACCATGCGAACAAGTACAAAATCCGCCTGCATGTGCTTCATTTGGGCTCCGACTATGTGTCGCTGCCCGAGGATGGCATAGACTGGCATAACAAGATCGAAGCAGAACTCTTATTGGACTACAACTTCGAAGAGCCTGGTCCGCACCATGTTCCGTACAGATCCATTGGCCTGATAATGAAAGTAGGGAAGTTGTCTCGCACATCAAAAGATGGAAGCAGCAACAGTGTGGACAAGTGGCTAGTGCTGTACAAGGTTGATGAAGATGTGGAGAAGTATGAGCGCATTGGCACTTTACACTTACCCGACGGCAACTGGCATTCTCAGCGCATCGGCGAAGCATATGAAAAGTCAGGGAAAAAGATGACAGTCACAATCGTATGACAGCTCTTGGGTCAAGTATATGCAATTATCGGTCAATCTGCTCTCGAAGCAAGAAATTGGTGTGGTCATCATCCAACGGAAGACCACTCTTGCTCTTCCGGATATTTCTCGAAACAGCATACCAGGATGTACAACCGCCATTATCCCAACTACCAAGAATATAAGCGATGTGTCAAAGACATACAAATATGCTTCCGTCTTATACAGCTTCCCCATCAATTCCTCAACAAACTCAGCCAACCGAAACACACTCCGCATAATCACGATTACGCTGACCGCCGTTGGTGTTGGCCTGCAGACATGACCGGCATGCAAGGAATGCATGCCCTGGCATTTGGGTATAAGATATTACAATACAACAAAGATCATGTTTACCAAGATGAGATGCTAATATCAAGTTGTAACAGAAAGTGTGTTGATGAAATGCGGTCCCGGATCCGTCCAGAAAGGTATGAAAGTCCTTTATGCCTATGCAGTAAGCGTAGTGGTGAGGAAATCTATACATGAACCTCGAGTTAATTTATTGTGGAGCAGAATGTTATTTCATTGCTTCATGTTGTGGCCCACTCTTTGCACATGTAGAAACATGAACGTTTCGGTCTCAGATTTGGTGCATCAAATGGTCAGTTGCTCCCCCGACGTTATCGACACGGACAATGTGGTTGTAACTCGAAAAGGTATGCGCAATGAGCGTTTGCTACGATAGATCACCGCCTCGCCTTTTCCACGAAGATGGAATCTAGACGTATTCAGTACTTCCTCAAGTGGGCGAGCACATCTCTCAGAAACGATCATGGAGAGGGTGCGAGTCACACCTCGGGATCAAACTCCTCTCCGGCTCGCTCATCCATGCTCGCGCTAATCACAACCACTGCGCATCCGTCACCGTTAGTTCAGCTCCAGCATCGCGTGGCCAACATGCGGGGCAGACATGCAGTGCATCATGTTGTGTCGAAACACAGTTCGAGATGGACTCGAGGTCTTGACGACAATTGGCCTCAAAACCTCCGATGCTGTGCTAACATGCGCATGTCATGACACAAGAACTCAAGGCCAGGTACAGCGGGCCTGATCGATTTGACGATGGGAGGCTGCATCGTTGGGTCAGTCATAGCAGATGCAAGGTGTGAGATTTGTTGGCTTGATGAATGTTTGGTCGTAGCCATATGCTGTGGATGTCGATCGGATCGATTATGGCTTCTGTGGAGGTCCCGAAAGATTGCTGTAGGGAGCGGTAGTACTGCGGACTCCCTTTGGTTTCAACATCGTAATAGTGATGAGGCATGGTCAGCATGTATCCGAAGTCGTCGGGCTATGAACCTTGAACGTCGACCCGGGCGTTGCATTGTTCGGCGCGTCGAAACATGACAGGGCTACAAATGCACCAGTCGTTGTAGTCTTATTAAGTCGGGTACGTACCGCAGGCGGTTGTGGCGAAGTCCACGAGAAAGACATTCCGAGCGTCTGCGTGTAACGCGCTTGTTGCAAGTCAACGCAATGACCGACAACTCGTCTTCTTGGTGCTGCCAATCTCGTGCACTGTTGACTGGATCATAGCTCCGAAGCAATGGGGCCGACGAGTGGACAGATACTGCAACTAAGCGTAGTCACCCATGGCTATGGGTGGGAAGTCAATTCTCTACTGCTTTCGTGCAACTCACCTGCAAGAATGCGTGACCATGCTGCTAAGGATGACCTCTCCAGCGGTCATGGGCCGACATCAAGGAGTACAAAGAGGCCGAGCTGTTGCTGCACTTGGCCAAAGGTTGCTATTGCAGCAGAATGAGAGACATCGGAACGCCAACCCGCTGTCAGTTTCACGCTCGTCCTTCGTGTGCAGCCCAGGTATAATCCGCAGCTTGCTGCACCTTTCCAAAAACATAATTCAAGGCGCCGTTCCGGGAAGGCGCTGCCAGTCACTCTCGCGGGCCGGTGACACGCGTACAGGAAGCCGCTTGTGCAAGTCGTGTGTGAACGCACAAGACGCTCCATCATATCGTACACGGTGGCAGATGTAGCAGAGCGAAACTTTGTGATACGCAAAGTAGGACCCAAATCGGGACTTTGCATACGAGACCCAGAACACCTCCGAAGCTGAGATCCAGTCTCCTTGCTAGAATGCTTGTGCTGTGCCCGGATACTAAACCGACCACATGTTGGCAGCTGGCGCTTGTCGCGCAAATTGTGGGGTCGAATGGTAATCGACCAGGACTTGTTGTGTAAGGTAAGTAGAGTGGCTGTGACGGCGGATGTTCGTCGTGGATACCGAGCTGTGTTACCATCAGCGAGCGTTGTGCCACGAGAAGTCTAATCTGGGCACATTGTAGCCAAGGCGCGCAAAGAATCACGCAGAAGTGGTCAGTATGGGCACATGCGAGACTGGAGAGGGGTTTGTGAAGCATGGAAGAAGCTACGTGGCTCGGCGAATATGAGCAGTCCATGAGACGGTACACAGTGCGTTGGCGGGTAGTGTCTTGCAAATCGTGTTTGAACGATCAGAGCGGCTGTACTGGCCTCGTGAGGCATGTACAGGCGTGTGAAGCCGTCGAAGTCAGCTGTCCTCGGCGTGACATATATTTAGGCGGCGAGCTCCGTGACGTGGTTCAAGAGTGCCGCATGGCGTCTGGAGGAGCCGCATCAATGCGTGGACGACCAGAAACTTTGCACGTTGCGGAGGTTGCTCGCTTGGCTCACGGGGCCTAACTCGTGATGCTAGAGAGCAAACACCCACAGTTCAGGCCCACGGGCCAAAAAGATGGCCACGGCACAGACCGTCTGCCCGCGAGGCTGGACTTTCGTGTGGGAAAACGATGACACGGACGCATGTCCTTGACAGACGGCATACCGTGGATCTGTAACACGGGAGGCAACACAGTGCACAATGTGCTCCTCACATTGATCAGTCATTATCGTCGAAAGCAGCAATCCCTACCCATCGAAATGTTTCCTTTCTGCCACTCAATCGCAAACATGGATTCTAGAGGGTCCGACTTGCGGATCGTTGCCCAAGGAGGCATATGAAAGATTCCGCCGGGACTTCGTCCGAGCAGAAACGGTCAAAGCGGCTTTGTGGCTTGGGAAAGCACACTTGTTGGGTATAGAAGGATGACACGAATGCGTGACTCTGCACATCGGCATCCGATGGAAACAAAGAAATGCGCAGCATTCGGTACTTTGGGCGCGCACGCTTCGTTGACGTGAATCAACAAGCTTCGCGTAGGGCCGAAGATTGGAGAATGTCGCAGAACAATCAGGGTGTCAAGCGAGCCTTGTTGCCTGCATCGCATGATCGCTGTTGTTGAGCGACAAGGTCTTTTCACCCTGAATATCGCGAAGATATCCGGAATTATGATGGACCTTGTCATAAGCTCAGAACAGGAAATGCCGAACAAGGAATCTTCCAGCATGCACCGATCGAGCGTTGCAATATATCTGAAGCACGACAAACCAGGTCATGATAGATTGTTGGTAAAGTGAGAGTCAACATTGCGCTGCAGCAAATGGAGGTCAAGACTGCAGAGTTAGCTTGCATGCCCAGCAACAGCTGATGACGGCGGCGCTGCAAAGTTGATGCGGTGATGCAAATGGATGGAGTTGAGGGATTTCTTTGATGGGTAGCGGCAGCCTGCGGGTGGTGATGATTGCCACACCGCGGGCTTGGCAGAGTCATCCTTACTTTGAGACGCTTGGACGCAAGCCATCTGCACGTTAACGAAAGCCAGCATTTGTGGTTGTGAGACACGGCGACTGCGCATTTTCTGATTCGTGAGAATCGCGATAGCCGGTCGTTGCTTTTTGATAATCATGCCTCATCAGATGACCAAGGATTGGCTGCCGCAAAAACGAATTTCCTTGTAACGGTGTCCTTTCCATGTGCGCGATCACGATTTCCGGTGACGCCTCCTGCAAATGAGCACCTGTACGTGCCTTAGTGTAGGACGCAGAGTTAGCCGACACAAGGGCAAGCTGAAGGACCATTTGGCTGTTTACTGGAGAATCAGTCCAGCCAAACTGCCAGCTGACCGGCATGGAAAGCGAGGAAAGGCATCTTCGGGAGGCGCTTGTTTGGCTGAGACATGCGCACAGCTACCTGCAAGCAATCTCATGGTATGCCTCTGACATAACGATGCTCAGAGGGCCACTTCTTGAGACCGCATTTAGCAGGAAGCAATAGTACAATACACCATCTCGAAAGTAGTAGCCTGGCACAGCCTCGTGTCGGCCATCTAACCCTACATTCGCGTGGCCCTTCGAGACCGTTCTGGTGACCCTCAACGCTTCAACAAGATCAACATCCACGATGACAGAAAGCGTGGATTCTCAACATGGGAGTCTCGATCGTGCATCCTGTCATCAAATCGCAACACCTGCATCCGCTATCCGTCCAACTTCATCCGCTTTTGCCCTTTCCGCGTCAACCTTACACATTCAATTAGTCCTCTCTCGGCTAGGGAAATCGCCGGGCGCACGCCGGCTCAATAGTCCCCGTCAAGTGAGACTACTGCACACTACACCCTCAGCACGCATAATACGTACAGGACCCGGGCTTGGTGAGACTTGTGATTTGCTGACTACCCGGGCTCACTGCGTCTATCATGATAGAGTGCTGCACAAAGTGCATGTGGGTGTTGCCCAGCCGAGACTCCTGTTGGGCTGACGGGTGGTGTGGTTGGCTGTTGATTTCGTCTCTTGCGCAAGTATACGTAGGGTTTAGGACATCTGCGTGGGAGTAACAGGGGTGTCGCAGGTTTCGTGCAGTGGTGGAGACACTTGTGTCACCATGTGTTGGCATGGGTCAGTTAGACGGGCTGCAATCTGGACGACACATCAACGTCTCATGAAGATAGAGATATCGAGAGAAAGGGCAAAGTGCTCGAGAACGGACGCAGGTGGAAGACTGAAGCTGTTGGACGGACGTCTACAACATGTTGCAACGCCCGTGATATGATATGATTGTTTACTTCTCTTCTTCGTGCTTGCTACCTAACAGTGTTGAGCAAAGCTCTGGTATCTCTTCAAACGAAAGCAAAAGACCGTCAAGGACAATGGTGTCGTGTCCAAGGTCGCTACAACTCCGTGTAAATGCCCATTGCTCCATCCCCAGTTTTCTGAGTTGAAGTATCCACACGATAATGAAACACCGTGCCATCAAGGCTTTGGTTCCCGTAGTTAAATACAATATGCCAACAAGATGGCAGGGAACATCTAAGCAACTCTATTTTGGAACGCCCAAGATTCAAGTCCGAACCAATACCTTAAAAGAAAAAAACAATATCATGTCATCATGACTTTTGACGAAAAGAAAGGTATAATAACATCGTAAGGAAGCGTAGACGAGGCAAAAGGTGCCGTATGATCGTGATGAGGTGGTTCTAGTAAACACGGACCGGCTGAGCCATCATCGAGGGCTGGAAGGACACATGCTTGACCAGATTGGCAGCCTGGATGAAGGGTTGAAACCAGTTGTTGGAGGGAGGTGGAGGAGAAACGTATGTTTGCTGAGGAACGCGCGTAGAAAACTGCTGTGTCGGAGAAGGAGACACGTTTTGGTAAGACGAAGTAGACGAGGCAGAAGACGCTGATGAGCAGGAAGAGAACACAGACTCGTTGTCTGAGTCGGAGCTTCCCGAGGATGTGGAGTGCTGGAAAAGCGCTGGTGAGTATGCGGGGCCAGGCAACGGGGCGGCTGAGGGAACAGCCTGGTTCCAAGCGGCGAAGGCAGCGTCCTGGTGGTAGTCCACTGGGCTGAAAGGAGGAGAAGGGAGTGGGCCGGAGACCGCGGACTTGGTGGCTGAGAAACCTGAGCAACGGAGAATCATCTCACGAATCTCAGGAATCGTGGCCCGCTTCGCTGAGTTGAATTCGAAGATCCTGCGTAGGAGAGCGTCCAATTCCAGGGAGATTGGAAGGATGGTGCGGAGGAAGTTGGGATCCTTCATGAACGCACGGAAAGTGCTGTCCTCAAAAGACGCTCGCTTCCACGGGTTGCGGCCACATGTCAGATTGACTAGGATAACACCGAGGCCCCAGATGTCGTTGGGAGCCGATGCGTAGCATGAGTACGCCTTGGGTGCTGATGTTTGACATTCTACGCTAGGTTAGCACGTGACTCATCTCCAGTTAGAAAAGTCTCGGACGTACCAGGTGACATGTAGAAAGTTGAGCCGCATCCAAAATCGGAGGTGACGTGGTCAGTCGTTGCCAATCCAAAGTCGGCCAGCTTGCAGGTCATGCCTTGGTCAGTGACTAGGACATTCTCCGGCTTCAGATCCCTGTGGTAGATTCCGATGGAATGGCAGTACTCCACGGCATCCAAAATCTGGAGGAAGGCTCGCTTGACAAGATCATCATTGCCAACATACTTGCCCTGCTCAGTGATGTTCGAGAACAAGTCACCTTCTGGGCAGTATTCTATTACGACATAAGTGCAGTCGGGAGCGTCCATAATCTTGACCAGGGAAACCACGTTTGGATGTGCACTGGCCTGGTGGTGAAGCTGGATCTCTCGCTGCTGGAATTTTCGTTGGCGAGGCTCAAGGCCAAGCTTGTTGAGTGCCTTCACAGCATAAGGAACATTGGTTTGGATGTCCACGGCTGTGTAGACGACTCCATATGCTCCTACACCGAGAATACCAGTGAGTTGCAGTCTTCCGGCAAGTACTTGGCCTAATCGGTCTTCCGGCGTGCAGAATCCATTGTGAGTTGGAGATGCTGGAGGCGTTGGGTACATAATGTTTGGGATGGAAAGAAGAAGTCCTCGCAGGTCCACTGAAGGCCTCAAGGACGGGATTAGAATGATCCTGAAGTGGTGAGGACTACCGTGGCCCAGATGTGAATGGATCCAGAAACCCTTCGGATGGATCGTTGAACAGAGAGAAACGTATTATACCAATGGTCCAAGACTGGGATGGTCAGGTGACAGGGTCGAATCGACAGAGTCCAAGGTTTGACGAAGAGCGATACAACCGACTAGGTCGACACGAAAGGAGCAACTGTGACTTTGACGAAGGAATGTGGGAAGAGGAGGGTAGTGGTATAGGTAGAGAGGAGATGGTGGTGGTGATGGTGATAAATCGTGAGGCGGGATATGATGTATGTTGTATGAAGACGGCTGGGCACCAGTGATAAAGACTGCCTTCACAAGAGGGCCCTGTCGACTATTGGCTCAGCTAAGGAGCCCCAGTTTTCTGTAAATATATGGGAAGGATGAGCCTGGGAGCAGCGCTATGACGAGAGAGGATGCGCCTGCGTCCCACCCATCAGCGCTGCATGCCATGCCAACGGCACGCAAGACGGACACCCACTAAAACCATCGGGTGCCACTAGCGCACACAAGGGGGCGAAATTGCATGCTAGCTTCAACAAAGAGCTACCGAACGGCGCTGGAGCCTTGATCCACTTGTCATGGGCACGCCTGGGATTCCGCAGGCGGCTGTGATGTTGACGAATCAGTGGCCTGTCACCAGTGGGACGAGCAGAGGCACGGGTGACGGTGTTCACCGATGCAGCGCGGGGCGTTGATGGTCGAATTTGTGCAGCAGCCTCGAAGCAAGCCGGAGTGCAGCAAGCCCATGGGAGGAGCGCGGCCCACTAACTCGCTCGCAAGCGCTGCTCGTCAGCTTTGCAGGCAAATTGAGGACACGGTTTGGCACCCTGTCCAAGCCTCGCGTTGCACACGAGGACTGACCGGCCGAGTGCGACCGCGCCCCAGCGCTGACCCATACAAAAGGATGAAGGGATACAGCCATGCCGTTACCGGCTAGCTTCTCTCAAACGTTACGACGCTCGCTGAACCCGACACCCATGACGAAAGCAGGGCGGAGGCGACGATCTCGTAACGCCTACGGCTTTCTGACTCCTGTTACGTTGGAAGCCGCCGGATGGCGATGTGTCCTGCCTGCCTGAATCTGGGCATTGTGGTGGCTCACACATTGTCACGTTTGCGTATCGTGCTAGTGGAGTCATCTGCGGCAAGTTCATGTCGAGCATCTTTGTTCTAAGTAATGCTCGTTTGGCGAGTTGGTTCTCCTTCGACAGAGCGCCAAAAAAGCATTGGCTGATACCTAGCACATGGCAACGAAGCCCGATTCGCTCGTCGCTCACGTCGGTCGCCTCACTGTTGATTGGCTTTCATCCAATATATTGACCAGGGATAGATGACTAACCGGGCGCTCTCTCTCATGGCTGGATCGCTCAGAATTTTCGAAGTCTGCGTCTGACGGAGATTATTCTTCGCAATGCTGCCAATCACAATCATGGGCCGCCCACAGATCCAAACGTTCTTCTGTCGCAAACAGCAGTCTTGTGATGCACAGTCAAAGCTTGAGGCTATGACTGGACAGTCCATCCACACCGGCCAGTCGTTCGTTGCGCAATAGTGAACTGACGGGCGAACTGCTCTTCGCTGAACGGAACCTGGCGGCTAGGTTGACATGGCTATGGTGTCCAGATCGAGCAGTCCGCTCGTATCTTCATTTCGTTTCTAACACCGTTGGACGAGAAACCGAGCATCCACAAGCGAAGCGCGAGCGAAGAAACTGCAGCATCTAGCGCGTACTTTCCGTCATAGCTTTCCGCAGCCTAAACTTGCGAGCGGGAGCTTGAGCGACAGGCCGCCGATCATGTCTGAGTCGAAATTGACACGCAACTTCTGTCACGCTGGCGTGGTGATGACCCTTGCTCGCGGGGCTGTTGGATTTAGAGATGCTTCCAGGGGCATGGGCATGGGTAGTGGTTGAGCCGTTTCATTGCTGCTGTGTTGTTTTGGGAGAGCGCCGACATTCTCTCCTCGGATTCAGGGCGGGTGGACGAAGTGCATCAGCTCTGTGCAGCAGTGGTGCAGTGTGAATTTGCATTATCCGCGCGGCTTCGTTCGTTAACCAGTCGCTCGACTCAGGGACTGGTGCACTGATGCTTTGTTGACCTGTCGACTTTGATGCATGCGCACTCCGCAAAGCTTGAGTAGTGCTCCAGAGAAGTGGCCGTCGAGTCTCATATTCACCGCCGATTGTCAGTTCAGGCCAAATTCGACTTAGCGCAAAGTCTTATCGATAGACGTCTGGGAAGCCAGAGTGCATGCCCCTCGGCACTGCCCCGCCATCCAACGAACAGCCACTGCCCAGATGCCTGACCCTCGAAAGACTGAGTGTACAGATCTTCGTTCATGCGCGCTTTCGGAAATCCTGGAAGTCTTCGCCTTCGAAAATGTCGTACGTGTGACTAGCAGAACATGCAACGTGGCGCTCGGAGAGTGAGGGCAAGTCGACACGATTGCCTGCGATGCCGGTGATCTTTGAGCGAAGATCGTAAGGCAGAGTCTGATCCATTCCAGACTTCCTTAGTGTGAGCCACGTTGATTGGCAGAGGACTGCGCATCAGCCTCATTCGTGTTACTGGTAGAGTGGGACTGGGTGTGGCACTCCTTGCCTCCCTCAGCCTGCAACAAATGCCGATTACCCACCATAGGTACGACATAGCCGCACCACAACGCCACTCCCTCTGGATCATGTCCACGATCTGTCCTGCGATTGGATCAGATGGAAATGCAAGCAGGCTTAGCTCAAAGTCGGTCCGAGGACTTGATACACTACGCAAAGAAGCATTGCAATGTCTATTTTCGTGAAGCAATTGAATTCGAGATTTCTGCTGACTTCATTACTTGAACAGATCTGCAATTACACAGGTCCCAGATCCACCCTGCTTGAGGAGTGTCTCGCTCGTATTAGGTCATTGGCTCACTGAAGTTTCGTGAGTCGTCCTTATGATTATCAACGGCCATCGAACGGCTACGTACTTATCCCGTTCATTACCATTGTTATGGGCCTTTGAAGCAATCTCATCATGATCAGCTGTGAATGATGGACGATGGACGATGGACGCTCTGCATCCGCTCATCTCATATCTGGACTCCGACAGTGTCCATTCTCGAGGTCAACTCTGCGAAAATGTGGTTATGGCAAAAGTTAGCTTTCGACTTTGACCACCACAAAACACGTCAGAACTGCATGTTTGAATGTCGACGGACCTTCACGCCGTCCATTTGAGTTTGATACCGTTAACATCCAGCAACAGCACACAATCGAATCTCCAGCAAATAGGTCCGACGTTGAAGGTCGGAAGGATGGACAGAAAAGACCATCAAGCCGACTTCCTATGTATCATAGCTCCTAGCCCGAATCTGATTGCCTTGATATCCAAGGGTTGATACTGCGGGATTCGCCAGCACCGCATAGTCCAAGGGACTGCAATGCCGGACGTTTGAGAATATCGTCGCTCACACTTCCATACTATCCAGCCGTCTGGCTTCCCAAAGCACTCTACAGCGAAACTTAAGTCTGCAGTAGCTGCGGTCTTTCGTGCTAAGTGAAACGTCGATCTTTGGTGGAAAGTTGGATCGTCGTGGCGGACTTCCTCCGGCCCGCTGGTTGCAGAACCACGGGTCGCAAGCTTGCCTTGATCCAGCGCGTGAACACCCGGACCAGAAAATGTCACTGGACGGTTTCGAATGAGGTCTTGCATCAAGTGTACCGCATTCGTCGTTTTCTAGAGGACAGTTTGATCCCGTATTGAGGATCGTATGCATCTGGGTGGAACAGTCACTTTACCTACGAATGTAGGTGAAATGCGTCATGGTCGTCTTCGACCTTCAGAAGAAATGAGTTCGATATCCGTGTAGAGCCGTTGCAAGATCACAAATTTACGTTCATCCTGTGTCACGTTAGTACTTTGTGGCCTAAGAAGTGATCGCTGAACAAAGTCCTATACATACTGTACCTAGGTGTGCGGGTGTTGTGGCAGTTTTGGAGGAAACACATCATGAGCAAGCGTGCGAACTGCGTACATGGTCTCGAGTATATGCTGTACAGTGCGTATGACTTCAAAAATGGAGCAATGATATCGCTGTGTGATGGCTCTGAACGTTTCTGCCAGTGCAAGCAATACCTCGATACGTCATTATTACGTGATCGAGGAATAGTGGATCCGTCTTCGACGACTCCTACCCCGTACAGCAACCACAATCCAACCTTACAGAGCGATCTTCGCATTCCACATTAAGCACAGCATCCTCTACCGGCCCACTAAACAAGTATGATTGTCAACGAGGCATAATGGTCTCACACAGTCATCCATGCTCAGCTGTCGCAAGGTCCCGCTGTCGCGCTTAGACTCGGCGGCTCCAGTATACGTAGCCACGGAATCCTCACCAACCGCCTCACAGGCCATGCAGCCACCGTCAAGAAGTTTCAAAACGTCATCTGTGCGAAACACGCTGAGCACCATCAGTGCGGCGCAGTGGGCGTGCATCTACAATCCCGAATCCTTCAAGCTGACATGATGGGTTATGTGCACAACCGAGACCTCAATCCAAGCAGAATAACAACGTTACGCCGCCAACACTTACTACGCGTTACGCCCATGATGCGGCCACTGAGGCCGTTAGCCGGATTTCGAAATCTGAATACGGGCGCGGACGCAGGTCAGCACCCTCATGCGGGGGTGGCCTAAGAAAAGATCATCTAGGTGGCCGCAGCTGTAGCCTCCAGCCTCACAAGCATTCGTAATTGTGGTAGAGTCCCTGGTCAATCAGAAGGAGCGAATAGAAGTGTCCGCGGAATGGCTACAAGCAACGTGCGTAGACGCTGGTGGCAGCAGTGTGAATGCGGCACGGCGTTGCAGCGAGTATCTTAAGCGTATATGATGCCTTTCCAAGGCATCCGCAACTGAGGTCGCCATCGGGTCGATCAATCAGCTGGACGTCTGTTACAGCAACATACACGGTTGGCTTAAAGAAAATGTGTACACGCCGATGGCTAACGCAAGGCTGCGGCGAAGCTAGGAACGGTCTACCACGGTGGTCGACATGTCGAGGCCATATGGATGATTCGCTAACCGACAGCAAGAACAGGCTTCATGATCATCTACCATCCTATCCATGCATATCAAACATCGACCACTGTCTGTATTAATGTAGACGCTGGTGGCAGCTGTGTCATCATGGTGTGGTTGAGGCCAGGCCAACGCAGAGAGCAGGTATTGCAGATGCTGATTGAATCTGCTCACCAATATCAAGCCATGAGCAGTGAAACATCCCAGAAGTCGTTCACTAACGCTGACTGTCTGGCTGAAGCGAGCTCATCAATCTCAGGCCACCAACCACACCCACTCTCTCAGACGGCACGGGCGCCTTGAATCCTGCATCCTGCATCCTGAGCACATATCCTGCACAGAAACACTACTACGAGAGCGTTGTGGAGTAGAAGGTTGCAAGATCATCAAGTCTCAACCATGCCGTCAGCAAGTGAGGACGCGATGCTATTTTGAGGTCGGGTCAAGAATTTACCGACTGCTCATGAGGCGGGCCAACTCTGCATCCACCATGCATGCATTGAAGACTGCACTATCTTTGGCGAGACAAGCTTGAACGTCCCGAACGTTGGTCACGATATGTTATGACATGGCTAAAGACGCTCACAATCAAGATGCAGCCGTGGTTTCAAGTGAAGTGCTCAGCGCTTAAGACTTCCATTTTCAAGGTCCGCTGATGGTGGACTTCTCCTCGTCACTTCACTCCTGGTGGCAGCGGCCGACCAGTTCCCGACTCTTTCTATCTCGTTCGCTGACTCCTCCTCAGCAGCTGCTTAGCACGAAGACTTCGAACTGCCTCTGCGATAGGTGTTGCCCTACTCTCTACTTCGCAGTACTGGTTCGGCCAGCTGTGCCCATTGTTTACGATGCCTTTGACCTGTACGACTTCGAAGTTGTGCGGAACAATCAGTGGCGCACTCGCATTCTTCTTCACCCTCTTGATGGCTCCCTGTGCAGCTCGTACAGTCGCTTCCCAGGCCTGTGGGTTCCTCGATGTCAATGTCCAAGGATCGTTGCTAGTCGTAGTTATGTACCAACCGAGACGTATGCAAGTTGCGTTTGGGACCAGCTTATGCAAGCGAGTCGCTAATTGTAGCTGCTCACTCCACGACTCATCGAGGCCGGCGTCGTTTAGACACGTCTGAATGATGAGCACTGAGCGCACTAGACCAACGTACAGAGACGATATGGGGATACTGGCGATATAGTGAATCTTGCCGTACCGAGTGTAGAGCTGGAATGGGCTGGCGTATAGCACGGGCGCAAACTCCGCGTGGATTTGTCGACAAGTCCTCATGATCGCACAATCTGCAAATATGGCAGGACGTTTGACAATCCTGCGTCCATTCTGAGACGTGGAGTGCCCCTCGACTATTGCTGACGCCTTGTCCGTGGAGCTTCTAGCGATCTCGCCGTCTTCTTGGCGTTGCACAGGAGCAGTTTGCTCCCACCTCAAGCCCTCTCGTTTCAGGTCTCCGGAGATCTCTTGGTAAATCATGTCACGAACTTCCTTTGGCAGGTCCAAAAAGCTCGTCCCGTTCTTGGCCTTTGGGGATGGCTCCCACTTTATGTCCACGGTTGTCTGTTGTCATTAGCCGAGTACGACCGACCTCCAACATACTACATACTACATACTAACGCATTCCTCCGCTCAGCCAACATGAACGTGATCTCTGGCGCAGAAGAGGAAGAGCGACGACATGCGACGTCAATGAAGAAGCACCGATCAGGCTCAGAAGGAAGTGTTGCGATGACGATCGGAGTCATACCAGAACCGGTCCGTTCATCGAGTTCTGCAAGCCACTGCGAAGCAGGAGCCTTTCCAGATGCCTTGATCCTGACCATGTTGCACACAGATGAAGTGTAAGTCTAGATGGATAGAGGAAGTTGGGATTGTTGTGGTTGTTATGTTTTCAAGGGATCGACGCAGGGTTCGAGAGTGTTGCTCAATCAGTTTAGGCACCTTTCGCGTGTGGCGCAGCACCCCACTAAGTTCTCTCTCGACTGGGAACAGTCATCTCCATCTTCTGCCAATGAGCAAAAAAGATCATAGATCTGGTTATAATGTTACTGTCAGCAATACAAAGCTGATACACGATCGAGTCTTGCACTGATCAATTGGGAATCAGGCGAGAACACGCCCACCTTGAACATCTTCACATGGTTGTAAGAGCTAGAAATTCATCTTCGTGGCGATATAGTCGCCATACGCTCATGCTTTGGAGTCAGAAGATTCTCCTCATTCGTCCTTATCCACAATCATCAAGTCATCCTCCGTGCCTGCAGCAACCTCTTCAACACCAGAACTCTCTTCGCCTCCAAAGCTTCCATCTCTCCATGTCCTAATGCCCTCCTCACCCGCGCCATCACTCCGTACTCTGCCCATCATCTTCCCATTCCTCTCTCCCCTTCTTGTTAGGCTCCGAACCCTCGTCTTAGGCTGCAACACCTTCCTGCTTCTCTCCCCCATCCCACCCAAATCCTCTCCCCCTCCCTTCAGCCCGCTTTGCACCTCCCCACCCACATACTCCTCCACACGCTTGAGTATCCTGCCCCTCCTCGAATCTCCCATCCCCAAACTTCCCTCCAGCCTCTCCCTCAAATCGACATAGTTGCCAAGTACATCCCTCCACCTCACCCCACCAGCTAGTCCATCTGCATCCGGCCCAACACCCACAAGGTCAAGCTCGCTCCAACGAGCTGCTACCGCATCGACGAACAACTTCCGCAGCCCATTCCCCGCCGTCGTACGCGCACACACAAACTCGACATCACTCGCGCGAATCGAACTCAAGCGCGCATTCGACCCGTTCATACGTGCCAGCGGTTCGAAAATCCTGTATAATGTGCGGAGCGCCGCGTCGGTATACGCTTTGGCGCCGAGATGTGCGCCGAGCAGGTAGGCCGTGGTGTTGGACCGGATAGCGCGATACCCTTCGACGTGCTCGTTGAGGGTGTATATCTTTGAATGCAAGTATGCGGCGAGATTGGCAAAGTCATTTGCGTCAATATGGTCTAGTGTGAATTGATCGTGCGATAGGTCCTGGCATAATTGGGCGAAGTAGGTTGAGTGTTTGGCTACAAGGGCTTTAGGGAGATGCCATACGCGTTGACCGACGGTGACGGTCAAGGTGCCGGTGGGAGGGGTAGGGCTGCGAGATGGGGCGGCAGAGCGGTATTTGCGTATTGGAGGTGCGGGTGTCTTGTTATTAGGGTCGAGGATGGCGGTTTGGAAGTATGCGTTGCGCTTGATCTTGGGCACAGGCATGCTGGAAGATGTGGAATGGTACGTTCAGCGCGATCGTATTTGAGGCGTCGAATCGATCAATATATCCGGTGGTAAAGTGTAGATTATTGCGAGAATTTGTAGTCGAGTCGCGAAATGTCAACGCGCGTTGCTGGGGGACGTTGTGTATATGTACTATGGTGATGACGCGTTCGACAAACGGAGGTTGAACCACGTGCGCGAGATGAATGACAATAAAGCACCTATTATGGGGTTGTAATCTGGATGTAGAGTAGCTGAATGGGCAAAGCGATAAAGATCTTCGCCATGAAGACAAAGGTGCAAAGATGATCCGGACTTTTAAGTCATAGAATTTGAGATTCTAGAGATAGCACAACTCACATCTATAATCTGGGCAAGCACCATACCACTCTTCTCCAAGATGATATGCGTCCTATACATTGTCTGTCTTGATCTCGCTGGCTTTGGCGACTGACTACCGCTTTTCCTCAACTTTTGCCACATTCTCTTCTGCGCGCGGTATTGCAATTGAGGAGATTTCAAATCTTTCTCTGCTCCTTCAGCGCTTTCCGTATCGATAGAAGAGCCATGGTTCAGGGGCACAAACTAGTGCAACAAATGCGAGCAGCGAGAACGCCGATCCGGCATAAAGGTTGTGATATAACTTGTTCGCGAACAACGGCGCAAACCCACGAATCAGTGAACGAAGGACAGATGCAGCGGCTATACCAGATGCAGAATGTGACGGGTAGGCATTGAGAATGTATGTGCTGGTAAAGAACTGTGGTGATCGTCAGCACAAAGCTCGATTTGTCGGAGCTATTATTCACTATAGCTGACATGGCCCCAACGACGATTATGCCCGTGCCAACAAAGGCCTAGGTCCAATGGAACCTAAAAGCTGCAGTCCAGCCATATACCAATAGCCCAACGCTGACAAGCGGCCAGAAGAAGATCATGGGTAGGAGTTGAATTGCGGGTCTCGAGTCTCCTCTGGCTGCTCTTCGCTTCACGATTCCGTCGCTAAGTCCGCCAGCTGCGACCATACCGATGAAGTTGCCTACAGTAGTACCTAAGTATGCGAGGCCGATCTCCTTGGGTGCCCATCTATATGTGACGGAAAACGTTGTTGGCAGCGTTGTGTAGAGTATGTATATCCAACCGTAACCGATTGTTATTATAAGGGAGGTCAGGAGGATCGAGGACGAGAGCATCAGTCGTAATGGCATCGACATGGCCTGGAGGAATATCGCAAGCTTTGCTAGTCCAGTTGCGACTTCCAATTGCGATCGGTGGTTCGGGTTGCCTGTCTTGCCTCGTATTTGTTTTGTCTTTCGCCGAATGAGAGCGGACTCAGATGTCTCCCACAGACATATCATACTAAGAAACGTCGCACAACCACCTAGTATGGCAATTATGTGGAAGATCCATCGCCATCCCCAGGCGTCGTTGATATACGATCCGGCGGTAGGGCTTACGGCTAGACCTATATTGTACCCAATCGCCATCAAAGCGAAACATCGCGCCTCTCCTCTTCTTGACCGTCATGTCTGCAACGCTGGACAGCACTTCAGCAAACACACTACCTCCGCCAACTCCCGCGAGGAACAGTAGTATTGCGAGCTCGGAAACGGAATGCATGGCACCGCACCGCCAGGTGCATAGTGTGAACAACACAGTGCATATGTGGTATAGAGGCGTGTGACCGTATAATTCTGATAGTGGGGAGACGAGGAGAGGACCGGAGAGGACCGAAGGCGTAGCCAAGCATGTAGACTGACAACACAAACGAGGACACATACTGATCGGTGGTCTTGAACTCGGCCATCATGTCAGGTATAGCCCGTGAGAAGACGGAGGACGTGGAAGGTCTGTGACGACATCAATGACTGTCTTCGTACATTTGGATCCAAGTCTGGTGTAGGACTTACGAGATAATGCACACCAGAAACAAAGAGCAAACGTTCATCGCTTTCTTCCATGTGGGCTAGTTGATGGGCCTTTCTCTGTCGTTCTTGTCATCCCAGTCAACGAGCCACGCATCTCCCACTCTTCCCAGGCCATCAACGGGCATGCCGGTATAGATTGGCAAGCTGAGTTCAGACTTCATATATAAACTAGGCAGCACTTCGGATTTGTAGAGTTGCAACGCATCCTTCCTGACAGCTGTACGTGCACTATCAACGCTCTCTGTGGAGAGCGTGCTAAGCGCAAACAGTGGACGCGGCGTGGAAGTCCTGGCAGATGGTTTGCTGGACAGCGTGGGCTGAGGATAAGAATTGCTCGAGTTCGCCATGTGTCAGACTCGTAGTGTCGTTACATCAACAGTCCTATGGCACGTTCGAAAGTAGCCAACTAAGCTGACACGTCAGGAGCTGATAATGCAATTTCTTGCCCGGGAGGCTGTCATGGCTTCACATATACGTGTGTGGAAATGGAATGCACGGCTCTGTGAAGTATGGCAGGAAGGACTACCCTTCACATTGAACAAGAAAACTGCAAAACGTGGAAACAGAGAACTGGAGACTCGCGACCGGAAATGATTATCTTTTCGTCTGAATAGCGGCCAGTTGAAGACATGTGAAGTATGCAGACACATTATGTAGTTGTATCTGAGGCATTGCTGTTGCCAGGACCATTTTCGACTTCGACCGGGAACTTCTCGAGACTTTCATACCACTGTATCACGCTTCCGATCAGGAAAGCCCAGCTTCCCCAGAATGTTGAGAGGCACGCTTGATACTGAGCCCAGCTTTGCTCGTCGTATCCGAAGGCAGGGCATATCGTGAAGCCAATACCACCAATGAGGTTCCAGGCGCCGATCCACCATCCGAGTGTCTTGGGTGCAGGCTTCCACCACTTTGTCTGAGTTTCCACCATGAAGAGTGTGCCAGAAATTATGAAGCCGAGACCACCGAGGACCTGCGGCGTCCAGTAAAACACGATCGTGATTGGACGCGACATGCGGTCGTATATGCCGGGCAGCGCGGTCAAGCCAGAGATCCAGAAGATGCTCGCACCGATCAGTTGAGAGAGCGACGCTAGGAAGCCCAGAGAGTGTAGGTAATGTGTGCGTAGCTCTTCCGTACAAGGCCACCACACCCATGTGCGTGTGTCTGACTGAGCACCGCTCTTCACTGCTGCCTCTGTGGAGTGACTGCCACCTTTGCCTACTAGATTGCGCTTATTTGAGTGATGGTGAGTGCAGGATGCCTTCTCAGGCTTTACACTCACAGCACCATCCTCCTTGTCGTACGAAAGTGAACGCGCTAGCGCCCAGCCAAAGCAGCCGGACCTGTTCTCATTCACAGCTTCTGCCATGAGCAGGAAGGAACCAAATTCAAAGACAGTGGCGCCGATAAATGCAGTTATACCTCCGCCGTATAGTTCCTCATTCTCAAATTCGGTGCTCGGACGAACAAGGGGCAGCCACACCAAGAAGGCGTTGATAACCCAGATCACGCTGCCCAGTGTGAAGACGAATGCAACATCATACGAGATGTCCCAGAATGGATAGTACGTAAGCATGCGCCAGACGTTGTGTGCGATGCTGCGAAACGATAATGTCGACCGAGGTGTGGACTGTTTCGGCGCGGCCGTGGCCAGGTTCGAATTGATAATGATAGCATGTCTTCCTTTTCGATTGTTTCGTGACGTCCATTTGTAGCGAACGTCTGGTCGCGCATCGTGGTGGAAGTGGGCGCGCGTGGGATTGAGGAATGGGAGAGGGCCAGTAACGCGGTGGTGCTCGAGTTGCAACGCAGGCTCCGTCGCGAACGGTTCGCTGTTTGCACGAAACGCCTCATTGCGCTTCATAGCGACGCTTACGCACTCGTAGCAGTGCGGTGGAGGTCTAGTAGTTGCTGGGCGTGACGGATCGTTGGCGTGCTATCGATGCATCAATTGATGACAGGGGCGACCGTGTTTTTGAATATGTTTGCGTCAATTGAATGGGCAGTGAGATCACACCCCTTGACGAGCGTGGTATGCTGGTTTTTTGAGGCATGTCCCTGTTCCGCGCGACGCGTAGGGCTATTTGCGTCATTGTTCTGGATGAAGATTGGGGCGTAATTGTGATGCTGAGTCATGCGCCCTAGACCACAAAAGACACCTTATAATACCGACAACAAACACTCGGCGCGTGTTTGATGATTGTTAGGGTACAATTGGTGTATGGATGACAGAGGTTTGGGGTTTGGAGTTATGGCATGCATGGCGAGTAAGATGGAAGCCATGGCACCTTGGCAAAGCTTGACCGGGCAAGAGCGCGTCAGTGTCGTAGCTTTCCGCAAACTCATTAAGTTCAGGGAAAGGTCAACAGTTATTAGAGGTCGTAAAGTTCATGTACAATTTTCGCCACGCCAGAGCTTACTACATACACTGTTACACTCGTCCTGTCTCGTCTAACATTGATCAAAGCACTAGGTATCTTGCAATCTGAACGCCTTACAGTAACATGCATCAGAACGAACGTACTATGCAAGAAGACGCTTATAAACAAAACACAAAATTGCCAGCACAGCTCTTACCGCCTTGCCGCTCAACAAGCCTGCAAGTAGTTCGACGGCACTAGACCCGGTCTTCCAGTGTTGCCTACCTTCTCTGCCTCCCACCAACCGTCGTCCTGGAGGCGAAGAACGGCAAGAATATCACCCTTCTGGAAACCGAGTTCCTCCGGGATCTGTGCGTTGTAGTTGTACATTGCGCGAGCTGCATCAGTGTTAGCCAGTCTCTATGATTCAAATTGGGTATGCTTGATAACTTACAATAATGCAAAATGATCCTTCCATCGCGGTTATACTGCTTGGGCTCCGCCAAACTCTTACTCCTCACCCGACTCTCAGCTCTCACACTACTGCCTCCACCACCGCCACCGTTGAAATTGAATTCACTCGCCCCACTACCGCCAGCGTAGTAAGAGCTCTGGGGCCTCTGTGTTCCTCTACCGCGCTGACTACCACCGTACACGCTTCCCTCACCGCGCTCACTAGGTGCGGCGATAGAGAGCGCCACCTCGCTGCCTCGCGAGCTAGATGGGCGATCATAGGACTGGCGGAAAGCGGGCTGTGGGCTAACGGCGCGGGAAGTGGGTGCTGCGCGGGAGGCAGGGCGGGACTGAGATTGTTGGGCAAAGGTTGGTTGTGGTGGTGGTTGAGGCGATGCAGCACGTGGCATGTTGACGCTTGGTGAACCGCCGCGCGCGGAGGTGTAAGAGTTACGTCCTACTGGTGTTCCATAAGCTTGAGCTGAGGCGGTCGCGGTTTGGGCGCGTGGCCTAGCAGATGGAGTGGGTGCCGGTGCAGCATAAGGGTTTGGTGACGCCGTTCGATAGCTGTTCGTCGGTGCTTGCGATTGCTGCTGTTGTGGCAGAGGTTGTTGTTGCTGCGAACGATATGTTGTTGGTGATGGGGCCTGCTGCGACGACGCTCCACGGAATGACGACGGTGACGGTTGCTGAGATGTCTGGGTGCGCAGGGCAGGCCGAGGACTAGTAGCCCGGGGTGGTGCAGGCGAAGTGGCTCTTGGAGGATCCTGCTTAGTTGGGCTCCTTGAGGAGGACTGGGCATCGGCACCGCCATTGAACACACTGGCCTTCTGTTTGACGTACATCTGCGTCGTCTTTTGCATCTGACGAGATGTATGCGCTGGCTTTGGAGCCCCAAGCCGAGACATGGGTGGCTGGTCGTAGGACGGCGGAGGAGTACCTCGCTTCGCAGCGTTGATCGCAGCATTTGCGAGAGGCGTTGGTGCACCGCCAGGCAGGTTTGCGCCTACAGCAGGTGTCGCAGGAGGTTGAGGCGTAGCGAGACCATGGTATCGGTCTGCGGACACACGCAGGGACGTCTGCTTCGTGACGCCCTTGAGCTCTTCCAGCGCTTGAGCAATGGGATCCAAGTCTTCTTGAGGTTCTTGCTGCTTTGGCTGCTTCTTCTTGTCTGGGGAAGCCACGTCGAAGACGTTGTTGCCAACGTTGAGCTGAAAGTTGGCACGAGGATCAACTGGTTCTGGGCTGGCCGAGCGAGGGGCATCCTGGATAACATTGTTGCCTCGAGATCCTCGTCCAAATGGTCTTGTCGGGCTGACATTCTCATCGTTGGCCCTCCTCGATGTAGGTGCCCATGTATTGCGGCTGGTCGGTGTAATCGTAGGTGGCTCCTTTTCGTGCCTGCTCCTCCTCCTCCCAAACGGACTGTTGAAGAAGCCTCTCTTCTTTGCTACAGAGCCATCCTCGATTGGGCTGGGCTCAGGCATTGGTGACTCGGCCATTGGCTTACCTGGTGATGCGGAACCACTTGGTGGCTCAATACTAGAGAATGATGTTGGGTTCGAGTAGTCACTTTGAGAATCTCTGCTTGATGGTCGAGCAGGGCTAGGAATAGTACTTCGGTCGGATGGTGGTCCAATCCGACAGTACTGTGTCATACCATCTGTCGGGTAGTCATTGTGTGGAATCTGGCTTTGCTGGTAGTTCTGGCGAGCCTGCTGTTGAGCTTGAATCAGGCGCGGGTCTGGCTGTATGGTCCGTTGTGATTGTGCTGGCTGAGCCGCCTGAGAAGGAGCGGCAGACTGTCGTGAAGCCACGTTGATGTGGTCTTGCGGAACCTTCTGTCCGAGTGTCACATCGATCTCGTCTTGGGATATTGGCTGCGTATCTTGCTGAAGTCCTAGCTCCTTTGCAAGCGGGTTGTTGGGATCGTGGTGTGACTCGAACATGGACGGCTGTGGTGACGACGCACGATAGGCCGGATTCATAGTCCGTGCAAACTGCGCGACGGAGTAGTTCTCGTCTTCAGATGCCTGTGATGACGTCTCTGCATCTCCGCGACAGAAGTTGATGAACTTGGGCGGATCGGGAATTTCCTGGCCGGTTCCTGAGTCCCTGATGAAGCCAGTGATGTCCTTCTCGACATCGCAGTCCTCGAGAGAAAGGCGCGTCTTCTCGCACGATGCATCGTCGCTTACACAAACCGTTGAGGCAATGTTCGCAAAGTTCCAAAGACTGCTCTTGGTGTAGTCAATGCGCTCTTCCTCAAGATCCTGGAATTTCTGGTGATCGTCAGTACACTTCCTCAGAGATGACTTGCATCATACGTACATCACACGCAGCCTTCCAGTCTCTGTTCCACCTGCCTGTTGTCTCCTCCAAGATTTTGACGGCCGCCTCGTATTCGCTGCTTGTAGTGGACAGATTGATCTGTGTCTTCTCTAGCTTTGCCTTGTTCTTTCGCTCCTCGTGACCCATGACCATGTGCGCCTGCGCCAGGAAGCCCTTGATCTTCAGGCAGTCCTGCTCGTATCGGTCGCGCGCCTTGTTCACTGTGGCTGTCTGCTGCATCTTGAGCTTGAGCAGCTTCTCGATACCGTTCTGCACGATCTTGCGACGCTCCTTCATTCCTCCGGCGAATGCAGCGAGCGGCTCTTCCAGCTCCGTCTTCATCTGTTGTGCAATACTCGAGTGCGCCTTGCCCATGGACTCGACTTCGGCACGGATGACGTCGTACGACAATTTCAGGGTACCGGACTCGGAGGAACCCAGAGGTTTGCGGGAGAGGTTGAGGAGTTTGCGAGAATATTCGTCCTCAATTGCGGCGCGTGCGGCGTAGAAGTTTTTGAGCTCGTCGTTGGCGACTTTTGCGTTGTGCATGCGATCGAGCATGGGACCGACGCCAGCGTCATCTTTACCCCAGAAGTTGTTGGCGACTTTCAGAGTTAGTTTTCAATTGCTGACTACTGACTGCAGCGTATCTTACATGAGAGAGAGACTGAGGGCGGCTCTGAGGCCGTTGTCCCGCCCATGGCGGCGGTTGTTATATCGATGCGAAAGTGGGAAGTATATTGGCGGGGAGTAGGACGTGCGAAAACGAATGCTCGGAAAAAAAGGCTCGATTTAAGATATTGATGGTCGTTCTGGGGGTACAGCGACCAGGACAGCGTGGTGAGGAGACTGGCCGGGGTGATGCGAGAGCGCCCTCTGTTTACCGGCACGTGACTGGGGTCGCCCATAGCAACGCGACTCGACGCGCTGGCGTCTGGCGATCGAACACTTCAGCTCGAGCAAGCCACCATGACGCCCTCAGTTGCAGCCACTTCTAAAGATTGTCGCTTACCTCTTACCTACCGGGAAAACAAATTTGGTGTTTACCATTGTGTGCGGTGGTCGCAGGCCCTGATCAGGCTCCACGAGCCCTAGAATACTTCAGCACTACTGTATGCATACATGCTCACCTTCCGAATGAGCGATCATCATCGTGTATAAGTTGGCATACGGATGTGCTGAAATCTTGTGCCACCGAATTGACCTTAGGAACTGAAACCTGTGAAGCACAACTCCCTCGTTTGCTCTCGCTTTCAGAATGGAACTGCCGATACTAGTCCAGCCTTGGAATGTCTCACCCTTTGACATAACGTCTGGAATTCTCGGCGGCTTATGTTGGATCATACCAGCTCGTTGATGCTTTCATCCGCTGTTGCTCGAACAGCCCCCGCCCAGCAAGCCTCGAGAACCTTGCTAATGGATATTGGGTGCATTATGTTGCTAGTTAGAACGACGAACAGATCTGCATTCGAAGGTTGGAAAGTGCAGACACGATGTTGATATCGGATAAAGCTCAGCTAGACTGGTCCATGGATAATTTCCCTCTCGTCTCGTGCTGTGATACATTTGTCGCAAGTGGCCTGGGGAAGGTGAAGCTTGGGAACAAGCAACATGTGGGGTAGAAACTCTCATCAAGGACCCTGCCCTTATTCCCTGAACGTAGGTGGTAGTCGAGCTTATTTGCAAGCCTGCATGCACGTGATGAAGACGACCTTTCACTGAGGTACGTCTCAAACATGTGCAGGACTACTCTGAAATGAACGTGGTGATGCTGTCCTGCCAGACAAAGGCGAGGTGGTAGGTGTCCCTCAATCTTTGCCAAGGCCGGTGGGTTCTTCCGTGCTGCATGTCGCGACGAGACGTCCATCACCATCAAGCCAAAACTCGTCTTACTTCCCCATCATCACCGCCTCCTCCTCTTTCGCACCGCCCACGCGCTGCTCATGGACACGCCCTTTCGATGAGCCAGCAACATCCCTGGGGTGCCCCACGACACAATCAGAGCACACGCTTGACGCCCATCTCCACTGGCTTCGCGCAAGAACAGCGCAACACGCCCTCGCCCGGTGCCTCACGTCCCGCATACTCGCCTGCAACCACCAACTTCCCTTTGCTGCCGCCAGCATCCTCGCGCCTCGTTGGCAGCCGCAAGTCGTCGGCGGCCTCTTCTACCTCGGCGCCTTTCTCGCCCGCAGGACAGCAGCTCCCCGCTAGCCAGCTGCTGTCCTCTCGCTCCAGGACCATAGCGCCCAACGCAGCCTCGCATCTGGCGTCCTCCGCCGCAGCAGCCGCTTCGCAAGGGGGTGGTGCACAATCGAGCAGCGGCGGAGGAGCCTCCAAGCTTGTCCGCGCTTCTCCCTCTCTCTCCACTTCGAGCACCGTCGGCTCGCCCAGCACGACCAGCAATCCCACGTTTGGCGCCTCATCACAGAACCTCTCACGCATTGTCATCGCCCAGATCTTCTTGGTGCTCAGCCAGTTTGGGCCGCTCAAAGACGACAAAGACCGCTCTAAGTGGGACACGCAAACCGAGCAGATCAGGAAGGTTCGTCAATTGCCCCGTTCGCGCTTGCCTCTGTTTCACCGTGCTAACGCGCTCCCAGCTGGTCGACTCCAACGGCATGGAGGTCTTCTCCAAGTACTTTCGGCGCGTGCTGCAGAACAACGCGAGCCAGGTGTTCGGCACAGGGGCCCGCAGTGCAGATCCCAATGGCAGCTACCAGATTCTCGCAACCGAAATGCAGAAGCTGCGGAAAGAGCCCGAGCAAGCAGATAAAATCGCAGAATCGATAAGCTCAAACGAGGGCGACCTCTTCCGCGACTTTGACCTTTCCACGTTCATATCGTACTTCAAGCTGGACCCGCTGGCCAAAACGATGCTCGCGCTGGCATGCAGACGGACAGACTTGCGACCGAAAGGTAAGACTGTCAGCTGTGCGTTACAGCTTCTTCGCTAACTCAAGACAGCCGACGCCATCATGTCGACCGTGGGCGACGAGCTGCTCATGACCATCGCGCAACCACAACCAGGCGACGACACGAGCCCCGAATACCTCGCCTCACTCATCGAACGACTGCTACAGGATCCACCACAAGGCTGGGACGAGGACAAAAAGATGAGCTTGGCGTACGCTGTCCAGGTGCGGTACCAGCAAAGCCTTCAAGTGCCTCTGCCTGGACTCGTCGAATCGAAGTTACTGCTCGTCGAGCTCACGGACGGCACTCGAAACCCATTGGTCAAACTTGTCCAGCGCTCTGGCCCTCATGGCACTGCTACAATAGAGGCATGCAAAGAGATGCTCGCAAAGGCCGAAACACGCGATATTGGCTATGAGCAAGTTGCGACAGTGCTGCTGTATCTTGCGCTGTCAACCGGCTATAACGCAAAGAACTTTGTAGCCGCAATGCGAGAACATCGCGTTGGACAACGACTAGACTGGCAGGAAGTCGTTACCTCGTTCGATCGAGAACATCTACGCCTCGAGAAGTCCCAATTCCTCGCCATCTACGAAGCACTGCTCCCCATCGCTCAAGAGACGGAGATATTCGACATACAAAAACTGTGGGGCGGTCACTGGAACAACGACCTGACGCATCTATATTTCTTGTTGGCATTCCTGTCCTGCACTCCACAAGAGCTGGATGTTTCCCAAATACCGCGGCTGCGGACTTCGTACTCGCTTGATACTTTCGAGAAGGCTTCGGACGTTGTGAAGGATTTTGCAGAACAAGCGGTCAAGCACCCCTTCGTGTCGCTCGATGCGACTCAAGCCCTCTTTGGTATGATCTTCCGAAGCTCAGAGACGTACAACACTGCACAACTCATGGGTATACCGGACATGGTGATTAATCCTCACACTGCCGAATTCCTCGTTGCAGCCGCTGCAGTACCAAAACCGTGGGGCGCCTTACAAGAGCAAGCGCTCAAGCAACTTTTTGATCCCTACTTCCACAAGAAGTTGCACATCTACAACTTTGTCCTGTACGGACTGTGGCATCAAGATCTGCAGTGGCTAATCGATCGTTTTGTAGATGCGTACAATGCCGATTCGATGTCTCTGACATTGATCTTAGAGCACGCTGAGACACACAACTGGCTGGAGGCCCTGATCCGGAGCAATACCGATATTAGCTTAGATCTGGCTGCACAGGCGCATGCGAGAGGTAAATTCGAAGTTGAACCTTGGTTACAGCAAACCTTCGAACAGGCTGGTCCGCTCTTCCGTCGCATACTGACTAACTTTCTGACTGCGCGTGCGGCCGAGGAGATGCAACGTGGGCGAGAGGACCATCAACCTCTGAACTTGCCCCTCGCCGTCAAGACCGTCTATCCTCTACTTTGGTTCCTTGCAGAATGCGGCCTACCAGAACAAGAGTTGCTACCTCTGCAACGAAACTGCATACAAGCTTACCCACGACTGATCAACTACGGAGAGGGCGTGGACGATGTCATTGACGCCAATGGACAGAACGGAAATGCTCTTCCAGAAGAGGCCGACAAGAAGATGCAGGAGCATTTCAAGAACATGTACAGCGGCGAGAGCGACGTGCGCGAGATCATTGGCCACCTGAAGCGATACAAGGAGTCTCGCGAGCCAGCGGATCAAGAATTGTTCGCCTGCATGATTCACGGATTGTTCGACGAATACAACTGCTTTGGCGAATACCCCTTGGAAGCCTTGGCCACAACAGCAGTGCTTTTTGGCGGAATCATCAATTACAACCTGCTCTCCAGAATTGCACTTCAGGTGGGCCTCGCGATGGTCCTCGAGGCTGTTCAAGACCACACGCCTGAAAAGTCAATGTACAAGTTCGGACTGCAGGCATTGCTACACTTCTCAGGTCGACTGTCGGAATGGCCCAATTACTGCGATCAGCTGTTGATCGTTCCAGGCCTTCATGGTACGGAAGTTTTCACCAAGGCAGAAGAGATCGTGGGCCAGCAAATCGGCGAGGTCAATGGCGACGGCCACAACGGTATCGGTATGACCAACGGCAACAGAATTGATGATGCTGTTCAGCAGGAGTCAACCGTAGCCAAGTTCACCTGTTTACATGTCGATTCACCCCTACGCCCGGATCTATACGAGGAACCTGATGAGGAAGTTCAGGATAGAGTTCTGTTCGTTCTCAACAATGTCTCCGAGCGTAACCTCAAGGATAAAATCAGGGACCTCACGGAAGCAGTCGAGGACAGATACCACCAGTGGTTCGCAAATTATCTTGTCGAGGAGCGTGCCAAGATGCAGCCAAACTTTCAACAGTTGTATCTTGACATCCTAGCGATGTTCAACGACGAGCTGCTCTGGGCCGAAGTCCTCCGCGAGACCTATGCAAGCGTCATTCGGTTACTCAACACAGATTCAACGTTGGGGTCGACGGAACGCGGCCACCTGAAGAACCTCGGATCGTGGCTGGGTTCCCTCACTATCGCCCGCGACCAGCCGATCAAGTTCCGAAACATCTCGTTCAAGGACTTGCTGATTGAAGGCTATGACAGCGACCGCCTGCTTCTGGTGATTCCATTCACCTGCAAGGTGCTGGTGCAAGCTGCTAAATCGACGGTCTTCAGACCCCCGAATCCCTGGATCACGGAGATGCTGGGTGTGCTTATGGAGTTGTATCAGTTCGCAGACCTGAAGCTGAACCAGAAGTTCGAGATCGAGGTGCTTTGCAAGGGACTTGATCTCGATCACAAGGACATTGAGCCAAGTAATAGCATTCGAGCACGACCGCCAGCCGATGAAGAGTTCCTGGGCTCTATGGTCACTGACGGATTAGAGCCTTTCGGCGACCTGTCTATCATGGGTCTTAACCGTGCTCGGGGCCCCAGCGAACGCTTCTCGTCCGCCGCAATTACGGCCGCCCTGCCTGATTTCACGAATCAGCTTCAGTATCCGCCATCGGGAAACAGCGTTGCCTCTTCAGCCACCTTGAAGAAGATCTTCCTCGCTGCAGTAACACAAGCTATCCAAGAGATCATCGCACCTGTCGTCGAACGATCAGTCACAATCGCGGCAATCTCGACATCGCAGCTTATTAGCAAGGACTTCGCCATGGAACCTGATGAGGAAAAGCTGCGCAATGCAGCTCACACAGTCGTAAAGGCTCTGTCAGGGGCTTTGGCGTTGGTGACTTGTAAGGAGCCTCTGCGCATGAGCATCCAAAACAACATACGAGTCATGGCCCGAGACCTACCTGAGCAGGCTCTACCTGAAGGACACGTTCTCATGTTTGTCAACGACAATCTTGATCTGGTCTGCAACACTGTTGAGCAAGCTGCCGAGCTGTCATCTCTAGCGGAAATAGACATGCAAATCGAGGAAGCAGTTCGCATTCGTCGCATGTTCCGCAGTACCCGTCCCAACGAACCTTTCAAGGACGCGAACATCAGCCCATGGGCATTCTACATTCCAGAGCCATACAAACAGACCACGGGCGGCTTAAATAGGGAGCAACTCGCTATCTACGAAGACTTTGGCAGACAGGCCCGAGGCGTTCCACATACGAACAATGTGTCCCAGGACAGCGGACGACAGATGCCTGACGTCCTCCAAGATCAGTTCGCTACTGTTCCAAATCTTCCAACGCCCGGAGCCGCGCCAGCTGAACCGCGCCAACCAGTACAGCCAAACCGTCTCCAGAACCTCCAGACGGCGCAGGCACCTCCTGCGCCACAGCAGCTCAATGGTTACATGGACGCACCAGGACCGGATCGAGGCCAGCGGGGTGCTGAGGAGGTCCTCCTCGAGTTCACGCGTGTGGTCAAGGAGGCTCCCGAGGAGCGCATCAGCGAGCTGCAGCCGAATAGCACTATTCACCAAGTGTTCGATCAATTGATTCAGAGCATCGATTATGCTGGCCCTCAGAAGGATACTTGGGCCTTCCGCATCGCTGGACAAGTCACAAACCATCTCTTCTCGGACTCTTTGAGCCGCTTGGAAATCGAGGTCATGGCTCACCTTCTCAGCCATTTGTGCCAATTGTCTGTTGCAACCTCCCGACAGGTACTGATGTGGCTAGCTACACTCCATGATGATGATCGCATCTTCAAAGCCACTGTCATGATTGCTCTGATGGAGGTGAGCCTCATGGACATCCACCGACTGAATACCACGATCGCAAAGGCAATTCAAGAACGACGCATGGCTGCAGTTGAGATGCTAGCAAGCTTAATGGATGAGCTCTTGCTCAACGAGCACCCAAGCGCTTTTCGTGCTGACTTCGCCTCGACTATTGATGCGCTGACAGTCTGGCTGTCAGAAGATCCGTCTTTAGAGCTTGGCAAGCGGGTGATAGCCAATCTGCAACCTTCGCCTAATGATTCAGCCCTTACGCCACCAGCAAGTGGACACAAGGACCAACTTGAATACGTTTTCGAAGAATGGGTGCATCTTCAGCATCCAGAAACGCCCAAGAAGACCATTGGTGCCTTCATCTATCAGTTTCACAAGCAGAAGGTCATGGAGACCCAGGAGAGCTCGATCGAATTTATTCGCACGTGCATCGACGCATCTGTGATGGCCTACGAGCGCGAGCACTCCCTTCCATATGGCACTGGCAATGAAGACCTGGCTACTTTGAAGATCGATGCACTGGGAAAGCTTATCGTTGATCTCGTTGTATACCAAGGAGACCACGATGGCGCTGTTCAGGAGAGCAAGGCACGATACTTGGACCAGATCCTGGTAGTAGTAGTTTTGGTGCTTTGCAACCACCACAATGTTCGCGGTGAGGGCTTCAATCAGAAGGTCTTCTTCAAGCTCTTCTCCGCGGTACTGTTCAACTTGAATGACGCCGTCAAGGACGAGGCATTGGCCGATCAGAAGGCCGATCTCTTCCTTGCCGTTGCCAGGGCTTTACTCATACTGCAGCCCAGCCACTTCCAGAGGTTCACCTTCTCTTGGCTGGCACTGCTCGCACATCGCATCCTCATTCCAGCCATGTTGGAAGAAGGCCAGAAGGATGAGCGCTGGGACGTCTATGCCAAGCTGATGGAGACCCTTCTTATCTTCACTGGGAAGCTGATCAAACCAACTGGAGAGACGCTCATGGCACAGCAGTTCTACCGCGGCGTGCTTCGCGTATTGCTCGTGATTCATCACGACTTCCCAGAGTTCCTTGTTGAGAAACACTTCAGATTCTGCAACAGCGTTCCTATGCACTGCACACAGCTTCGAAACTTGATTGTCAGCGCATACCCATCGACGATCTTGGAGATGCCCGACCCTTTCACTGCAGGGCTCAAGGTTGACCGACTCGACGACCTGCAGGCACCAGTCATTCGTGCTGACATCGAGCAAGTTCTCACTGATGCAAACATCAAGACTACCATTGACAGCTTGTTGAAGAGCTCCGATGTAAAGGAGCAGGAAGTAGAGAAGCTCTGCCAGGTCGTCTCATTTTCAGAACCCAAGACGACAACTTTTGAATTAGTGCCAACTGTTGCCGATCCTGCTTTGATGCATGCAATTACGCTATACATCGGCATCGCAAGCTTGGGTGGGAACGAGGCAAATATTTCTCCCTTCGATGCTGATGGCCCGGCTGCCAAGTTGCTGGAAAGCCTCGTCAAGACTCTCCAACCCGAGGCTCGTTTCCATTTCATCAGTGCGATCGCCAATCAGTTGCGCTTCCCAAACACGCACACCCACTTCTACAGCTACGCGCTGCTCCACCTGTTTGGCTCGCCAGATAGTGACTCGCAACAGCTTGAGATCCAGGAGACCATCACTAGAGTGTTGTTGGAGCGCCTCTTGGTCCATCGTCCTCACCCCTGGGGACTTATCATCACGCTGCTGGAGATTTTGAAGAACCGCAACTACGCATTCTGGGAGTTGCCGTTCGTCAAGGCGGCGCCTGAAGTATGTGACCCTCACTCCGATGATCATCTTGCATCGCTAATTATATCTCCCAGGTCGAGCGACTCCTCAATGCCCTCTTCACGCATGCGCAGCAGAGCCCACGACCTCTAGCTTAGTCGGCTTGGGCCAAGACATCGCAAGTCGACTGGGGCCTTTGCACCGCCAAACTTCAACACATCGAACCGCTCAACCACGCGGATATCGTTTTCGAAAGCTACTAGTTATTGCATTTACGTGCGCAACGGGGTTCATGGATCATGTTCTTCGCGTCTTCCTACTTCGCCAAGTCGCGGTCTCCTTCGCTCTCAAAGTTGATTTCTATACCACTTCATGGAGCGGCTTCCGATCACGTCATCACGGATCTTTCTCGGCTGGCAGGCACTCAAGGATCATGGTAATGCACGGGGAAAGGGAAACGCATGGGCCGGAAAGAATAGGCGAGAAGGGCTTCGGCCTCTCGGCCTCGTTGGTGACACAAAAAAGCAAGGCGTTTACGGGTTTGGGTATATTTCTATATTCGATGAAACGGTTTACTAGTTCTTACGTCTTGAAAGCGTGCGCTTCGTGTAGAATAAGCATTTGTTCGGCGAAGTCTTTGGGATATGCGGTGGCGGAGCGTTCAATCGGTCAGTCAGTGCATATACTGTAGGTGTAGGATATCATGAATGGTGTTACTGTTTTCAATTCGAGGCACTTGTGCGCCACTTTGAAGATCGCATGCGGACCGTTGGTATCGCACTCCTGCGCAAACGTATACACTAAAGTGGTAGGCCTTGACTCGGGTTAGTAACCAAACGCTCGAGTGTTCATTCACATGCCCCTGGATGCTCGGAGTACCAATGCCTCTGCCAAGTTAGTCGCGGCTCACCTTGACTTACACTGCAGCCTTTTCCCAGCGAGTCAGACACCGAGGCTCTTGTCTATTCCTCTTTCACCTTACACCACCCCACAAATCCAAGACATCGTAGCCACTTCAACAGACTCGGAACGCCCTCGACCGCAACGCAAATGGGCGACTCAACCACCCCCGACAGCAACTATCCCTTCCGCCTCTTCCTACACTCACACATCGCCGACCCCATGCACCTCCAGCGCGTGCTCAAATCCCCGGCGCCGCCAAAACTCCGCAAAGCGCGCCTCGTAGGCTACAGAGTAAGCTCGACCCCAGATACCTCCAGCATCGCCGTGTCGTTTGCTTCCTGGGGCTTTTGGTGAATGGGCGGATGAAGAGCATGTCAATGGTGCTGTGTATGTAGTTGCGAGTGCGGAGGAAGAGGGAAAGATCGGGGATTATATGGGGCTGAAGTGTAGGCTTGAGGAAGTGAGGATTAAGTGCTGTACGGGGAATGTGTTTTTGGTAAGTCGTTCACGTCCTAGTGTGTGTAGAGGGGGTGCCAATGGCTTGGTAGGGAATGCAACCAGCGGTGGCGAAGGCGTTTGTCAGGATTAGGGAGATGGGTGGGGAAGAGCGGAAGCGAGGTGTGGGTGTCAAGGGAGGCTTTATTGAGGTTGAGTGCCGTGAAGTCGAGGGCGAGGGGACTACGGTTCGTGATTGGGGCGATCCGACGAGCTAGGTATCTCGGGCTCGAGTCACATGCGCAGCAGTCGAGGAGCCCGTCGAGCATAGGACCGTGAAGGACACGCTGGCTTTCCAGGAGGAAAGGGCGAATGACCGATGATTGGAAAGATACATTCAGTAGATCAAGCATCTCGGGACCGGCGTCGGAGAAGGCTGTATCATGTCGCTAACGTCGATTGGACGTTCCGGAAACACCTTGACGGTCATTCTGCACTGAAAGAATTGCGGTTCAGAAATAAGTACATTGATATGATATTATCAAAGTAGATTCAGGCTCGGATCAGCCTATGCTCTGCCGTGATGCTTCGTTAATTGGCGTAATCGTGCCTCCTTGAATTGCAGTGAGCTCTTGCTATCTATACCCATCTCCCCTTCACTAGTTCCCTGCTCTTTTGTTCTGACCCAATACCACTTCAACTTCTAATTTCGTTGACCTGCTCAATCAATCTCCCTCTCCTCCCGCGCATAATACCTCGGCCGTCCCCTCGAACTCGGCCGTGATCTCCTCTCCCCATCGTCCTCCGAGTCCCGTCTTATGCGCATAATCTCCCTCGTCATTCCGTCGAAGGTGACGATGATATGGTCTGGTACTGGCGGCATGGACGTATCGTTTGAGTATGTTGATGAGGCTGATGGCGACGGTGATGGGGTCCGTGATGATGTTGAGTCCATGGTCGTGAATATGTGGAGGGTTGCAAGGAAGGTAGAAGTGTAGATTTGCGCAAATAGGTGGTTGGTTCCTGCGATCGACAAAATGTGTAGAAGACGGTTTGCGTCCTGGTGTTTGGATGATGTTTGTTTGTACAAGCGGTAGATTTCGCCGACCAAATCACCGCAAGGTGTATGAATTCCAGGTTTTTGACAGCGGAACGCGGCTCGTTGTCCAGGGACGAGATGCTTTGCCCGTACTAGTATGGGTTTATCTGCATGAAATGTTAGGGATCAGGCTTCTAATCATTCGGATACTCGGTTGTTTCCGTGGCGAAGGTGACATACATCCTTGCAAGTTTGTTCGCAACTCCGACTATCGAATGGCCAACGAAGAACTTGGAACCTCACAACAAACAAGCTTGCAAGTTGAGGTTGTGTGCGTGATATTCAAATCATCGAACCCCTCGAATATGAGCCTTCTTCACTCAATATATTACCTTCTCCACCATCCACGTCGGCTGTGCGACATCCTCCGCGTCAGCATGGTGACTGAGTCGTCATCGCAATGATCCGCAGGCCGCTGGGAGCTCAGGCACCTGAGACCTCTGTACGCGCAAAGATCATCTCAACAGCAAAGCGGCATGGCGCAGTCCCGTTGAGTTTTGCATTTGCGTGTTTGCTGGCTATGTTTAGGCACAAATCGCGTTTGTTTGTTGGAAGGACCAAAGCGGATGGCGGATGCGAGGCGCCAGGGGGTGGGGTGTTGCCACGTGTGGCTTGTTGGGCTAGCAAGGCTGGGAAATATGAAGCAGGAGACTTTTGGTTAGGCACAATGAGGATGATGGTGCGAGGGGAGATCTTTACTGCGCTGCGAGATCTCATAGTATCACGAGAGACGCGACAGGCCTTGTTGCACTATGCGACGCAAAGAGCATGATGATGCGGTTGATGCTGAAGGATGTGGCGTGAGGTTGTTCGTGTGGGTCGCCACACCTCGTCTCGGAAACGAGGCTGGAAAAGGAAATTCTTTGGCGCATTGTAAGCAGCAGGACCACGAGGGCTGTGAAAAGGTGATCGTGACGATGTCGCTTGCCTCGCATGATGATCTTGTCTCTGTCGTTGTACCGCTTTGGTATTCTCCGAAACGACTCGAGGGAGAATTGTAAAGCAAGGCTGTTACCTTGCCCGCACTGTGATTCTGCGTCGCGAAAATTGCAGCCTTGCACTGAAGAAGGCACGAACAATGACTTCTGAGGTATAAGGTTCATGATAGATGTGCTACGAGAATTGTATCGCAATTACAACATATACATTACTATGCCAATACGTGAAGGTCCATAATCTACAACCTAATCCACATGAACATTCCATCCCGTCTCCATCTCTACACATCAATCCCCTCAACTTCCCAAACCCTTCGCAATAGCCCCACCAATCCCCGCAATGAACGCCCCCGCACTGGCCAGTGTACCTGCTGACTGATTCTCGCCTTCTCCAGACTTCTTGTTGCCTTTCACTGGTGGCTCGCGGCCACTTAGACGGTCGTTGTTGTGTAGGTAGGCGAGGCGCGCTTCAACTTGCGCTCTGCTTTTCTCCACGGCTTGTTGTTCTGGGGTCAAAGCTGGGACATGTTAGAAGGGTTGGGGATGGTGGTTGATTGTGTCTGGGGAGGACGGACTTGATGTGGTAGAGGTGTTGGTGGGCTGCGTGTTGGAAGCGGAGTTGGGGTTTGAGGTAGACATGTTGACTGATGTGGTGACCGAGTGTTCGTGTGTTTGCGAATGCGTGCCCTCTTCAATTCCTTCTATCGTGGCTTTATGTCTTTACCCCAGGAGGTTGTATGCGATGTGATTTCATGGTCGTAGCCTCAGTCTATTGTGCAAAGAAGGCGCGGATCAGCAAGCTTCGCCATCGCCCAACGAATCAACGCAAACGCACAAAGGCCAAGTTCAATAACTATGAAGCTTAACCATAGCATCACCTAGTCTGCAAGGCGGTGTCTCGTATCCAGCACTGCGCAAGTTGGACGCCTCGCGGGCATGACGTGCACAAGTCCGGCGCTGTGGCTCCAAGGACTGCGCCTCGTCCCGTTGCAGATCATCAGCAGGAGTTGATTCCGACATCAGCCTCACACACATTCACAGTGTTGGTAGCATTAAGCTTGTAGCTCAAAGTAGTATGAACATATACCATTTGTGTGGGGTATTGATATGGATATAGTTGAGATAGATGAAAAGTGCTTCAATCAAAATGCAATCATAAACTCGGCACGATGCTTCACCTGGCACTGATAAGCCTGAAACGCCTTCGCTTTGCATAACTTCAGCCTACAGGAATCCAGCCTGATATTTTCATGTGCCGATTGTGTCTCAAACACTGCTAGCACGTCTGTTGCTGTTGCTTTACGGCGATTTGATCGTGTCGGAGCCTCCGGTCTTCAAGCCCTTGACCAACTGCCGCCCCATCATCCTCTTCAACTCCTTTGCGTAGTCGGACATGCGCATCTTGGTTTGTTCGTCCTCAGACTTGCCCTCGTACTGCTTCTCTGAGTAGGGCGGCGGAGCGTCCATGTACTCATTGCACTCGGCCTCAAGGTGGTGTAGCTTTGCATCGTCATCGTGTGCGACGGACACGGAGTTGGCAGAGTCATTACGGTCTAGTCGCTTCTCTGCTGTGTCATCTGGTGGAGGAAACGACTCGTACTGCGGTGCTGAGAGTTGACTGTTGTTCGTCTTGGTGTTTTGCGAATGTTGCTGGCCGACCTTCTTGATGGATGAAGCATTTGAATCTGAACGTGACGAACATTGACGCTCCGAGACGTTGACTTCAGGGTAGTGGTCCATATTTGGTGGATGTTTTGGGGTGTCGAGTATATTGGAAGTCGAGAGATGGGATCGTTGTACCGTCGATGAATTCGAGTTGTGTTCCTTGTTGCGAAAAGGGACGCCGACCAGTACTTAGAAGTGTGTGTGGAGGAAATGTCGATGTCGATGCCGATGGTGCACGCTACATTGCATGCAGCATCGGCGATTTTAAACACCTACTTGCTAGGCACCACTATTCGACGCTCCTCCATGCCACAATCCTGCAAGTCATACTTCGACGTCATCGCAGCGCCATCTGCCAAGTGAGCTTTGTCGATACGCGTCCGGAAGAGGCAATGATTGATGGCCAATCAGCGATCGCTGCCCAAAACTGTCCCGGGTCTGACGACTTATGACATTTCCGCACCCGAAAACCATCCTCCGCGGCAGGAAACTCAGCTTGAAACACCTCAAGCGAGCCGCGGGAGCGTTTGAGGGTCGGACGGCTGAGTGCACGTTTGCGGGCCGGGAGGGATGGTGGCGTCTAAGAGTCCACGATATGATGTCATCCGTCACGATTTTGCCGTCCCCGTTACATGGACGATGGCATGGGCATTGTTGCGAGACTGCACATGGGGAATGACAGACTTTGTTATATCATGAGGGTATCTTTGGCATGTGATGTGCAGAACTTTGGTACAATAAACCGGTATGTAAAGGGGCGTGACGGGAAGCAGATGTGCACAAACCTGTGCTGTGAAGGGAAAGTGCAACCGCGACTGGGCATCCCTGCGAGAATACGCGTAAATCGACGCCCGCTCTTTCCGGTTCTTAATTGCGGAGATGATAGTACACAGATGGAAGGTCGCCTCGAGAAATGCGCGCGCTTGTCCAACAGTGGGCTTTCACGTCCTGACCAATCCTCTGAATTTGCTTCGCAGCTTTTCCACGCCCTTCAGACTCCTTCTGTACTCGCAATCTCGTTCCACTTCCACATAGGTTGGGGCGTCGAAGTTCCCACCGAGTCGCCTGAGTTCGCCTTGCGGATATGCCAGAGATCGCCGGGGCGACAACGTATCACCAGCATGACCGTAATCCGCGCTGGAATACCGTCTTGGTTGCTGATACTCGTACGACGATCTGAGATGGACTGAGTCGTCTTTGGTTGGTGATGTATTGGCCGGCTGTCGTGATGACGGTGGAGAAGACGTGGGCTGGTGCGAATCTGCCCTTTTTCGTGATTTTGTTGATGCATGGTACCGCCGCTCCTCTGGAATGTCGCTCATGGACGCTATGTGCGCTGGGATACTGTGAGCACAAGATCGCAGGATCGAGATGGTAAGTAAAAATATCTACCTTGTTGTTGCCGTTTGGAATCATCCCATTGCTCTTGTCTTTGCTTCTTCTCGGCTCTCGTTCCACTTGGTGAAACATAGCCTGCGCCTTCGTAGAAACTCGAGTTCATTGACTTCCAAGTGCGTCTTCGGTTGGAATGCGCTTGTTACCGGACTGGTTTGTTAGGCGGTGTTGCGACTTCGATCCGTGCGTGAATTGGAGTAGTTCTCATTCCTCAAGTCCTGCACAAGGCATTATATATATGGCATTGATCCATCAGATCTCTCCCGCCTTACACGTGGTATTCGGGTCTGTAACGTCGTTGATTCGGCCTTCCCAATCAGGTGAGGATGCTCGGGTATCGGGTAGCTAAGCCCCACCCGGCGACCAGTACGATCCGCATGTGGGAACCTTGGCTTACATCGCATCTCGATAGGGTCGCATCTACTGGTGGGAGGTCAAAGGAAAGCCGACCCAACAAGGCTTGGTTGGTGAAGACGCAGGATGGGAGGGGCAATGCAGGGTATCACTAGTGTACCTGCAATCATGGCTGTGGAGATCAGCACAAGGCTGGAGTGCAGATCTGATCCACTCCAAACGCACGAGTAAGTGAACGTGAGGTATAGCGCCTGGTAATTACCCGGGCATGTTCACTTGAATGTCTACCACATCCATCATAATACAAGCTTCGTATGTCAACCTTGACCTTTCTTAAGCTGTTTACAATGTAGCAAACGAAGGTGGACTGGGCCGTCCCTTCGAAGCCGTGCATGTCAGAGTCTAGAGATCGCCGTTCTGCGTGAACTGACTCATCGCAAAATTTGCACCGTGCAGTCGTTCGGGCACTGAGGCACCGGTCTTTGGCGGTGTAGCCATCTCGGTTGACATGCATGCGAAAATCTCATGCGAAATCGCGATATTGCTGAATTGCTGGCGCCGACTTGACGAAGATGTGGTTGCAAGCCTGCGTCGAGCGTCTGAGAAAGTCTTCGGCGTATAAGAGTCCAATAAAAATAGAATCTGGGTATCTCCTCAACCTAGCGCCGACCATGACTTATGCAATGCATCCAAACGCCGTTCCGTGTACAAACCATCATTCGTAAGTGTTTTCGTACGGATCCGCGTCGTCGATATCGTCATCCTCGCCGTTGTCAAAGTATTGCTCCGCATTGTAGTCATCGTCTGATTCTTCCGAGTCTGTCGAGACGGCCGACCAATTGTCCTCTTCGTCGACCGCGTCTGGCTTGTCGTCGTCGGCCTCGACCTCTTCTTCCTCTACATCCTCGTCTAGTTCCTCTTCCGCGCGAGCTTCGGCCTCATTTGTCCGGTCCTGTTCGGCTTTGATCATGCGCTCAATCTGTGATACGGCGTTGATTTTGGTCACTTCGAGGACTCTACGCTTCTTCGACGGATTGCTGTCACCTCGACTTCCGTCCAGTATGGGGCGTAGTTCGGCAGGGAATAGGTCGGTAACTGTGACCTGCATCAGTCCTGCCTGTTTCTGTTCTTGTGTGCTTGCTCACCATATGGGCGCGCATCCAGCTTTGGTAGCCGTCTCCGTACTTTGAGGTACTTTGCGGAATATGTCTGGTTGTCGGTGAAGGGATTGAAGAGCGATGCCTCGGTAGGCGCGGGCTCATTCGCCTTCCTTTTGAGCCCATTCTTCATGCCATCATTCAGGATGGTGTAGAAGGGGCCCTCGTGTATGCGGTCGCGAGCTCTCAGATAGTGCGATACGATGCCCAGTTCATGCACAGTCGGTGGAGGTGCTTGCGGAGGGGGTGCTTCCTGCTGGCGTGTTAGTGGGTGGTTCAACGATGCGCTGCGAGTGGTGCTGGTGGCTGGCTGCGACTGCGACTGCGACTGCGACTTTGGCTGCTGGCGGGACATGGCGGCTGGAACAACATGATATGAAGCTGCGCAAAGAGATTGGAGAAGCTGCTATTGTGATGCGCTTCTAGTGTTGCGCAAGACAGGGTACAGAGGTGCGGGTGTTGCGCGATAAGACGGAAGAAGGGGTGGCTCACAGGAAAGCGCTCAGCTGGCCCCTTCTGAATGTCGAGGCCAGTCAAGTCCCAGTTCAGTTCCGTGCCAGCGATTGTGACAGTCCCACGCGCCGGATTGAATGCACCGCCTCGTCCGCCACGTCCACCACCTCTGCCTCCTCCTCGGCCCGGTGGCATCTTTATAGGACTGTGAATCTGGAATTAGATGTTTGCGGAAAGAATGTCGTAGTGCGGAAGGGTGAAGCTATGGAGTCAGAAATTATTTGGTGCAGCTCGAGCCGCGGCCCGGGGTGGGGCACCGCTAGCGAACCTCATTCACCACCCCGCCAAATCTTGCCGTAGCATTTGAGTGCTGTAGCTTGCTAGCCTAGTATAATCGATAAAGGAACAGCGTGGAATCACGCCTTGTCGGCGCCAGACATCAGCTCCTTCGAAAGGCTTGTTCAAGGTCCTCTCGCCGCCACAACGCGACAGGCTGCAGCATACGCGTCAAATCAACCTAGCCCGCCATCAGTCAACGCGCGATCACATGAGCCCAGTTCAGCGAGAACATTCTCCTAGAAGCGCATAGACGCCACACGACTGACCAACCCTCGAATCTTCAGCCCTGCTTGCTACCAACGACTCTGACCAGTCGAGCTTGGCGCCACTCTACATCAACCACACAACTCGAACAGACCTTGATATGGCAACACCAGCAGCAGTATTAACCGAGCTCTCTGCTCACCTCCAGAAGATTGAAGCAGATCCGACCACCGTACCTAACACAGAGCTGCTTGAAAAGTCAGAACTCTTCACAAGCACACCAGAGTACCGCAATGAGACTTGGAAGGAGACGCAGCCCTTGTTCCTCCAGATCGCATCACTGCTCCCAAAGCTTCAACAGGATCCCTCACCCTTGACGCACTTCATAATCAAGCTTGCTGAGCCATATCGTTTCGAAGATATTAAAGACGTCGAATTCGAAACTGGCCTCGACCTGCAAGCAGTGCCTTTCCATGGACTCATTCTCACATTGCTATGCAAAGCGACTGCCAACAGTGTCGATGCTCAGGCTCTGGCGACCCGACCAACGGTCATGTCTTCAATCGTTCGTCTATGGCTGTGCACGTCAGATGCCGGCATAGCCACACAGGCACAGGACTTGCTCACCTCGCTGTTGCAGGTCTCCAAGAATGAGCCAGCATTAGTCTCTCAGCAGGATGCGGCACATTCACATGGCACCGGCCCAGTATGGCGACGACTTTTTGGCGATCGAGATATTGCATCGCTATACTACCACTACACATCACTCAAGCAGCTCAGCTCACCACCCTTGCCCCTGCTGAACAAACGCGACAAGACCATAGCTCAGGCTCGCCTCTTGTCATGGATACCCCGAGTGGGTAAGCTGGACTGGAATGCCCTGGTATCCTCGCACGACATCGCCGTGGAGCGCGAGGTAGGGCTGCAGGAGGATCAAGGTCTGCTCCATTACGCCGCGCTCAAGATGGTCGACACAGAGGATGACATGCTGATGCACCTTACACAAATCAATTTCTTCAGCGTACTCATCACAACAGTCAATGCAAAGCCGCATCTAACGTACGTATCGAGCTAGTGCATTACAGGGGATTTGCGCTAACACAGTGTCAGCCACTACGACTCAAGTCTCTCACTAGACTTTGTAAAAAATGAAGGCATACACAAGGGTATCATAGACTTCCACATTTCCGAGAGCCCGAGCATCGAACAGTCCTTCCTCGGCAGCCGATTAGCACACTATATCAGCGAGTACGCGTCTACCTACCCAGAAAATTTCGAAAAGAGTGAAGAGATGCCCGCCATCCGAAATTTCGTCCACCGCAACATCCGTAAATGCGAACCAAGCACCCTCAGCATCATCGCCGCTATGCCTCGCTCAACACTGATCCCACGTCGAGCCACCAGCCTAGCATGGGACGAGTGCGTGATCCTCGACATGCCCATCACACGCACAAACCAAGACGCGCTCAGAACCCTAGCAACCATTTTCCACGGCCCGCCCAAGGAAGAACTCACGTTCCCCAAAGTCGAAACCGTCGGCACGGATCCCAAGCGAACGCAAATAGAAGCAGTCTTCGCACGCCTCCTCACCGCACTCGTCTACGCCCAAAAACCAACCATGTTCGCCGACATCCTGACACACATGGAAACCATCGCCATGAAGGAAAATGCACTAGCAGCACTGACTCTGGTGCGCGCACTCATAACGTCAACATGGTCCTCCGACCCCCTACCAGATATCATACCACCCAACGACCCAACCTTCTTACGCCTCATCACGTTCCCCAAGTCCGGCCTCGATCTCATCCTCGATCCAAGTCTGAGCGGCGGTGTCTTGCCATCGCTTCTCAAGCCAGCGACATCGTTTTCGAATCTAGTCGGTGGCTTTGGCGATGCCGAGAATGCGGCGTATCAGGTTGCGGTGGCCAAGTTCGAGGTGTTGAAGGCGCTGGGACGGAGGTTGGAGGAGGTGGGTGGGAGGCTGGATGTGCTTGGGATGGTAAGGAGACGGGTGGGTGAGGGGGTTTGGGGGATTGGTGGTGGTGTGGGGAGTAGGATTGGGACATTGGAGCTGTAAGGTTAGGATATGAAGCATAGTACAAGGATGAATCTCATGCGGCTTGAAAGTTCGGAAATAGGACTGAGCTTTCCCGTCCTACAGCACAAGAAGTCCTCAAGATAGCTAGTCCAAATTTCGTCCAGAACAAGGCCTGCGTATCTTCACAACACTAAAGAGATTAAATGAGGTCTCGTCGTGTTGAGCGAGTGTTGCGCTGCAGATGTTGTGATAAGCACCATATCCTTCCTTCCGACTTGCCAAGCCCCGCGAGAGAATAGATCAAACATAGCGTACTATATGGTCGACACGAAAGCAGCGAATAACAGCGCGGAAAGAAAGGAATCGCATCATTGCCGTCATGAATCCGGGAGTGGTAACCATACGATAGTGAGCGAAAAGTAGTCTGTGCGGCAATGCTCATAGTTATTCGGCTGTGTAATGCGGCGAAATATGCTGGCCCATTCAACCGTTGACCTCACTGAACACCTTCAAGATACAGTATTTTGAATCATTTTGAAATTCCAATGATTCTCTCTGTGAATGAACCTGCCAGCATAAGAAGACGATACAAAGCATGCTATATGTGCAAAAAGCGAGAGCTGAGAAGAAAAGTTGGTCACCTGCGATCCACCCATCCCAAGCAAAATTCGTGCGCAATGAATTCTCTATGTAAGGGACGCAGAACGCTAGGGAGACACAATCCTTCGCACAGCAAAAAAATCATGTAAGAAATGCGGATTCTGCAGGGAGTGCTGCACTTATCGAAGACCATTTCCGGCTAGTCAGCGATAAGACAGCGGAAGGAAGTTGGACAACGTGCGGAGGGTAAATACTCAATGTGAGCCGCGAGAAGGTGGGCAGTTGCTGCACGTTCTCCAGCTGTATTCACCAATGTAGTCAGAATGGTTCGATAGCATATAAGCTCGGCCGCGGCGTGCAGCTACACTCATCTTGAGTACCGGTCTTTACCAACCACACGCTTTCGGTCGTGGAAGGACGGAAATGAGAAGAGGAGCATTGGATGGTGACGCCTGGCTTGTGCTTCAGAACCGGTAAGAAGCGCTTGCCTTGACGACCTTCCTCATAGTCTCATTCCTCCTACAACCTATGTCGCCCCTCGATAGGATTCTATCGGGGAAATTCTGCCATCGGGGCAACATAAAATATGTTCTCTCTGTTAACGTGAGAATAAGGGCAGATACTGCCAAGGGCTAGCCACACGGCGATTGAAAGATAGGCGCTAGAGCGTCGTGCCGGCATGGGTGTCCAGCGTAAGGCACAGCTGTCGAATCAACTCCACGGAGCTGCTCAGATCATTGAATACCGTGATGATGTTGCTGATGCTTGAGCATGTTGTCTTTGCGCGTGAATCGTTTGCCGCAGTCTGATTCTGGACAGACAAATTGATGACGGTCATTTCGACCACGATGTGTTTGTTTGTGTCTTTCGAGATCCAGATTCAAGTTGAACGCTCGTGAGCAGCCGGTAAAATTGCAACAGAACCGACGATGGTGTTTGCGGTTATTGTGATCTCTGGAGGGGGACGTTAGCACTCGAGACGTTTCATGTTCGTCAAGTCCGCGATCTCCACGTACCTTAGGTCGCAACTTCGATAAAACTTCGCTTCGCAAGTGCCGCACTGGAAATTACTCGAGGCGCTGGAGCCAGATTTTGATGCGGTCGATGGTGCAGTGGCTGTGGTCGTCGAGAATTTCGGGCCTGGCAGCGTTGATGTCTCCGAGTCTGATCTTGTTGGTGGTATGGGCTGTGAAAAGGTTGACGATTGAAAGCCAAGAGACTGTGAAGAGCCGTGTTGTGATAGTACTTTTGCGGGAGTCTGAGCGGAGCGGGCCTCTAACGAAGGGTAGCTTTTGCTTTCAGACTCCTGCGGGTGCAGGGCGGCCGTCTCGAGAGGTCCTGAATTGCTCGAATTGCACGTGAAAATTGGTGGTGTCGTTGGAGGGTGGACAAAGTCGGATACTGCAATGTATGGTCGGTGAATCACCGGGTTTACGTCGAGTTCGACTTCGTATGGGCAGACAAAATTGAGATCAGAGAGAATAAACCTTGCATAAGCAGATTCGGTATTAGGAAAAGAGGAGATAAGAAGCGACTAGCGGCGAAAGCCAAAGGAGCCCTCGCCGGCAATCTGGAATGGAATTAGAAAGCGCTTTCTCTTGGGCCCCAGCACCTCAAGCCTTTTTGGCTATGGTGATGGGGCAAGGTAGCTCGAACAGGGCGTCGCAGTGCGTGTGTAAGTGAACCTACACCGAGCTGGCAGAGAGAAAGGCTTTGGCAGGAACCTGACGGCACTGTGTCGTGAGGTTATCTTATACATGACATGCTCGAGAAGGCATACAACGCTAAATTGGATTGGGAACAATTTGGCGACTTCAAGAGCGTAGAAAGGAGTAAGGCTTGGCTAGTCAGGCAAAAACCGCTCGTCCAATCGATGGTCGCTTGCAATGCATGTCAGCCACAGCTGCGGTTCATGTCTACCCGACCCAAAGTGAGCCGTGTTGTATGCCTTCCGAGAAGTGGGGACGAAGGCTTAGCGCCTAGCATACGCTTGGCACCTGCACTTGAGCGGGGACACCTTTCCCCTTCAGGATTAGACCAAATTGATTGTGTACCCCCAGCCCGCCTGATCTTCCTCCGCAATCACGACGGACAACTTCTTCCACTGTTTCCCCAATTCGCCAATGCTAGAACATGTCGCACCCCACCATATGCGCCTTCTGCTACGATTCTATCTTGCGCGTACGTTCAGCATAGAGTGTCCATCACCCAGACTTATCGTCACTTGCTAGCTCGGTCCACCAGCGATGTTCGTTCTGCAAATTGCTGCATGAAGATGTCATGCGGAATGTTCACAAAATTAAACAGTATGCCACAAAGCACGCGTCGAGCGATGACTCATTGACATGCTGGCTTACCGACGGCTCGTCCGACATCAGGAAGCCGCAATCCAAGCCCAGCAACGCAGCGTTATATCGATGGAGTGTTCGAACTCTCGGAAGAACAAGAGAGATGGGATATATCGTAGCAATATCGTTCCGTGCGATACCGAGGCCCTTGAACACTGCTAGTGATGTCAACTCGAATCTTGATCCCCACACCTTTGAACTTCCGGAACGCGTCTTCTACTGTTTTCCCGAGGATGATCTTAGGCCGCTCTTGACTCCAATAGAACTGGGGAATAGTATGAACCCGATCTCTGGAGGGCCCCAGATCGAGAAATGGAACAAAGCTCCTATTGTAGATCTGTGACATTAACAGCTTGCAACAACAACCAGGAACGCATCACGGCGAGTCGATGTTTGCCTTTGACGACGGGAGTGTGTCCGCAAGGCACGATCTGGCAGCAAGAACCTAGTCGTGTTGTCCAGATAAACCCGGTGTGTAAACCAGATGGACGGTGTTGTAAAGGAGGGTCCAGAAGTGTCTATGATGGTCCATGCTATCCGAGTGCAGGAAACACTCAGTTTCCCGTTGTGTGCTAGGTAGCTTCATATAACAACAAACCATTCGATGTCGAGTACATCATCTTCCTGAACAGAATGCTCAACACACGAAATTTCATCACGCCGACCGACAGACTTAGAAATTCCCAAAGATGTTTTGCTCGTGTCGCTAACGATGTTGTAGTTAGACAATCTATGTGGAGACAAATGCATTTCAGCCTAGATACATTGCTAGTAGACCGCTTGGTCCTGCAGTGGTGAGCGGTCTCTTGATTTAGTGCTAGGCGTGTCGCGATGGTCATAGTACGTTGAAGTCAGCCAGAAATAGCCACAGTCCCATGACTGATGCCGACGCTCTATGCCAAGACTGTCCAGTGGGGACGTATTGCGCTGCATCAGTGTTGCTGTCGTCCGTCTAAGGGGGACGGAGCGCATTGAGGTTACTCTTTTAGAGCTTATCTCGACGAATAGCGCCGATGCTGAGAGTTCTTCGACGAATGACGTCGATATTGAGTTCTCTTCGACGGATAGCGTCGATGTGTTATTGCTGTTTTGTTCTGCAATAGGCAGTACAACGGGCTCGTGTAAGCCAATCCCTGACCTAGGGATGATCGCGTCAATACACAGTATGTCGTCGCTGTTTTGATCTGCAATGGGCAGTGCAACGGGCTCGTATAAGCCAATGATCGTGTCAATATATCGTTGCCTGCTCTGCGCAGTGCAACAAGCTCGTATGAGCTACCCTGGTAGCTAGGAACGATCGTGTCAATATGTTGTTGCCGTTCTATCCTGCAATAGGCAGTGCAACGGGCTCGTATGAGCCAGACTGTTATATAGGGATGATCGCGTCGATTTGATGTTGCCTGCAACACGCATTGCAACGGGCTCGTATGGGCCGAGCCGATCTCTGATCTAGAGATGATCGCGTCGGACGTGTCTCATCATGTTGTCCTTTCTCTTGAAGGTTCTATGACAATTCGGAATTTGGCATTCAATGGTGGCTGTGTAGCCATCTGAGTGTACTGCTCGATGGTGCCGCTCTAGATCAGCCCTGAGACTGAAGGCTTGCTGTGTGCATCTGGGCATGACGCATTGGAAGCGACGGTTGTGTTTGCGATTCTTGTGTTTGCTACGGGCTTGATGTTAGCATAAGCTACAGGAGAGAGCTCAAAGATACTTGCTTCAATTCGCATTGCCTGGCGAAGGTGGCTTCACATTCCATACACTGGAAGAATGGGTTCGCCAGATATGGCGGACCTAATGATGTCTGATGAGGCTTCTTGGATTTGTCGGCTAGAGAGCAGCCAATGAAGTCCTCGGATCGGAGAGTGTCTAGGCATGTTGGTGTTGATTCGACGTCGTTGGTCAACGGTGGTGTCGAATCTGGTGTCACGGGGGAGGGCCTGGTATCCTCAAAAGAGTTTAGAGAGGCGATCTGCCTAGGCGTGGCGGGATCAGGTCGATCTGACCTATATTGCGGACCGTTAGACTCATCTGTTGTCGCCGTATAGCTGAGCAGCCCGTCATTCAGATATGGTAGGTGAATGACGGGATTGAGTCCGAGTTCAAAGTCATATGGTGAGAATATTGTTCCAGGTTGTGGATGAAGAGACGAGAAATCATGTCGCGTTTGATGTTGCCGGGCGGTATATTCGGGAGGGTGGTGTTCCTCACTGGAGTCAATGAAAGCAGGTTTTGCATATCCAGGTTGTGGATAACTCTCCGCTGTTCTTAATCCGCAGCACTGATCAGGTGCTAGATACCGGTTGGGTGTTAAATAAGTTTGGTGAACGGAAGGGAGCGTAAGAAACGATGAAGTGGCGGAAACTCGTCAAAGTTTCCGCCAACGACGAAGGAAAGAGGACCAAAGACAACCTCACGGCAGCCACCTGATAGGCGGCGCCGCGGGGAGAAGAGATGTCGCAGAGAAAAGAGTAAAGAAGCAGTGATGACGGGCCCAATTCGATCAAAAGTAGGGTTCAGAGTGAAGGACCGTAAGGCTGAATTGAGAGGCAGGAATGTGCCATACAGCCCACATTATGTATGCCTGTGCTGTTTGGAGGCATGCCATGGGCGGTGCAGCTAGCGGGGAGTGGCTTGCGGTCATGGGAAGTCCCTCGGCCAATTGAAAGGGACGGCGTGCGTGGGGTGCCTCGAGTTGCATGCAAAGTTCATGCGGTGGTGGAGCGGCGCTAAGCGATGCGCAAGGCTGAGCTCCATGGTATGCCTCCGCACTTCTCGATCCGTACACGATGAGTTTGGTGCAGCTGCGAGCTTGAGTTCGCTTCGCCCATATCACGATCATGGAACACAGGAGCAAGCATGAGGATCGTTAACAAAGCATGTATTGACTCGACTCGGTCTACAACGAACTTCCAGAGCGCATGACTCGCGAACCTTATTTTCAACAACCGCTCAATGTTCTCTTTTGACATGCCTCAGCATGTTATATCTTCTCGAGAAAGTCTTGCAACACCCTGGAACACTGCAATGTACGGCCGGCACAAGGCCGTGGACAGTATCCATATGTCGCTGCAGACCTGTTTTCAGTCCAAATGGACGCTGGGTACAGCCCTCAATTGGGCACCGGAATCTTCGGTGGTGAATGCAAACCAAGTGTGTGCTGAACGATCTCGGGTTAGCAGGACGGAATGACTAAAAGCCGAAGGAAGCTTACTTGAGATCGCACAGTCGCTCGAAAGTCGAACTGCATTGTTTGCAATCATATAGAGATACCACGGATTCGGGAGATGTGTTCAAGGGTGTCGACGTTTGATCGATGGGTGTAGAGAAAAAGGTGCTGGCCGGAGTAACAGGTTGGGTCGTCTCGGTCGTACTTGAACGTCTTTCGTTGTCCCCGGCCTGTTCGCGAGGTGGACGACTTTCGGATATCAGTTCGGCAGACGATTCAGGGCCGATCGCGAGGACTGATGGCGGCAGCTGGAATACAGAAGCAACAGTGCAAGCTTCTGTCTCTATCATGGGATTCTTGGTCGTTATTGGTGTTGTGTGAACAGGTGCCCAGAGGTTGGTGAGATATGGCAGGTGAATGTCGGGATCGATATCGAGTTCGACATCATGCTGAGAAACGTATTTTGATGTTGGATCGGTAGATACATACGTATAATTAAGTGGTCGAGAAAAGGCCGTAACGATCAGAACAAGCGGCGAAGACGGTGAAGGCCTTCGCCGTCACAAAGGAAAGATAAGAAAATAGCGCTGCAACGCCGATGCCACCGAAGGCGCGGTGGGAGGGAAATTTTGCTATCAGAAGATGTCGTAAGCTATCGTGAGGACATAGAATAAGAATATTTGAGAGAAAGGCCTCCCCAACAATCGGCCAAAGGCCGCTGTGAGAGAAATGTGGTATTCGAGATTGAGACGACGTACCCGGACTAAATAGCCAGACCGTGGGAGGCACACCATCGAAGCTCCAAGGGGCCGAAGGGCTTGTCCATTTTCGACCAATCAGTGAGGCGATATGCCTCCTCATGCAAGCTAAGCCAAGGGCGTTGTGGCTGATCGACAAAAGTGGCGCAAGGCCGAGGGACTGTATTATGTCTCCCGAAGTCGGCAAGTACCGAGTTCAACCAAAATGGGATGTCCAACTGGGACTCCACATCGAGTTAAAAAATAGTTCGAAAGTTCATGACGTCGAGTCTATTGATCCTCAGATGCACAACGCGAGCATGAGGACAGAAAGGTAGGGTAATGATTGAGTGCATTTCATTTGACCGAGGTCTCGAAATATCTATGTCATGAGGTCGCATGTTGCCTCCTTGAGTGCTGCTTGCGCATATGCCTCTTGATATTATCTTCCCTTGAGAAACGCTTTGTACATGCTGAAGCAGGACAATGATAGACAATCCTGTCTTCCTTCGTGCTGTACTTCGCGTCAATATGACGCTTAAGGTCTGCGAGGAGGCCGAACGGACTTTGCGCATGGGAACAGTCTTCGAAAGGACATCTTACACGTTTGTCGTGGACTCGAATAACGTGTTTGCTGCAGTTTCAATCAGCATAAAATTGAAGTGATTCCTTGCTAATCGATGAACTCTTCTCAAATCACAGCGTCAACGGTATGGCTCATTGCATGACCTCCAGCTGCATGAAAGTTCTCTGCTTCGACAGAAGATGGAGGCGATAATCGTGATAATGCAACCGAGATGCTAGATGGCGTATTATCCGATAACTTGTCCGTGATAGTGGTATCACGTCCGAGAGCATCTCGTTCTCCCGGAAGCATGCAAGAGGTTGGACCGCATGATAATTTGCCGGTAGCGGTGGTAGCTCCCAGAAAAGACGTGCCAGAGTGATTACTGGCTGGCGGCAGCGTTTCGAGGAAATGTGTTGCGTGATTCTCCTGAAAAATCGACCGTGAAGTCTCGGTCGTGAGATACGGCTGACGCAGTACGGGGTTGATGTTGTACTCCACCTCCAACGGAGAGACAAAGAAGAAGTCATGGTGCTCATTTAGTCGAGTTAGATGGAGATGGATGGATTCTCGCCCTTTGATATAGCCCGAACAGCCCTTGTTCTGGATATGATCGAAGTGCGGAGTGATGGAAATAGTGAATAGCTCGGACGGCGAAGACTGGTGACGGCCTTCGCCAACACTGATGAAAAGGAGAAGAGAGTAACGTTGCTCAATGCCTACAGGTCGGCGCAGCGGAATGAGTATCAGGATGTGTAGGTGACGCCGAGAGCGTCTTCAGGCGCAAAAAGTGGACGGTCTGGTTGTCGCAACGCTTGTTGTCGAGCGCTCTCAAGAGATTTGATAAAGGTCTTTGCGGTCTCAAAAGCTCGACAGATAGCCTCGCGGCTGCAGCGAGTTGGTCGTACTATCGCGCAAGCAGGCCCAGCCCCAAGGTCATATATGTCAAGTCGTCTGGGAGGCATTCCATGCCACAGGCTTGCAGGACCAAGATTGGCGGGCCACCTGTTCGTATTTCGTGCCAATCATCAACCTTAAGCAACCGAGAGGCATGCACTGCCGAGCTGAAAACGTCACGCTACAGGCCAAGACTTGTGGCGGCTCCCACACGCAAAGCTGAAGACGGACGTGGAATGCCTCCAGCGACGTTGTACCTTCCACTCTTACAAATACAAGATACCGTCTTCTAGTAATTGAGTGTTGTTTAGCGAATCAAAGCCTAAGCATCAAGATCCGCCCATGGCCTCTTACACAACCTCCCCGTCTCATCCGGCGCCCACTCCTCACTCCCCACACAACTAATGCACCAAAGCACCGGGTCCGGATCATTCACCTGCTTGATCTCATTCAGCCTCGCATAATCAGGACCATAGAAATCATACTGCCAATTCGGATCGAGGGGGTCGCCCTCATTCTGATACGCCCCACTCTCCGGCGCCATCCCTTTCAACAACTTCACCTGCTCATACGTCATCCGGTCAAACACCGGCTGAGCCTCCGTAAACTTGTCGTTATCCCTGAATCCTTCAGATATGATGAAGTGAATAACAGTATCCGCCCATGCCGGAATCACAGAGACACTACCATCTCTACCTGTCTAGTTGTTTGCGATGAGATGTGGCTGAAGTACTTGGCCTGCCATCGATTGACCTGGAGCTGGAGCTGCGAGCTCTTGCAGCACACTTGACAGGCGTTATTGGTCAGTCAAAGACCTAGCGGGACGGAGGCACGATCCGAGTGTTACACCACTGGTTGCCGCGGGTTCGTTCATGATGGTCGAATTTCAGAGAGAAGAGTAGTCCGGGTACCATGTAACGTCTGACTGGTAGTATATAACCGTTCCGTTCAGTGGATCGAGCTTCGCTTTGATGGGTGCGAAGAGTGCCTCAGAAGTGCCATTTGGTTTGTTGAAGAGGTTGAATCCCCATTCCCAGGTCCAGGAAACGGCTCCGGGTACTGCGGCTGGTGGGAGAATGAATGAGTAGCCTTCTAGTCCTGCGGCCTTCATTCGTGGCAACTCGGACATGATGTATGCCACAAGGTCCCAGAATGCAGTCTGATTGCTGGCATTAAGTCCAGATAGCGCGAAGTTGTGGCGGGTGCCTTGTGGTAATGGATAGGCCTTCATGGTCACAAATGTCATGACGCCGAAAGTACCTCTGCCTCCGCCACGAAGGGCCCAGAAGAGGTCAGAATTGACGCAAAGGTTTGCGGTGCATAGTTCTCCGTCTGGAGTGACGATCCGGACCTCGAGCACATTGTCAATGGCTAGACCGTAATCGCTTGGAAGAGGGCCATGACCTATTCGATCAATTAGGCTGACACCAGAAAGGGTGTTCACTGAAGTCAAGCGTACCACCACTACTAAAGTGTCCAACTATGCCCACTTCTTCTGGGGACCCAGCGACGACTACCGCATTGTACTTGGCGGTTGCTTCATAGACTTCGCGACCCCTCATCCCTGCTGCGATCGTAAATGCCATCTGTCTAGAGTTCCGCGGACATGACTCGGGGATGAAGTTGTCGTGGTACTGTATACCTCGCATATAGTGCGTCCATACACTGCCAATGTCAGAATTACTTCGAGCCTGAATGTCCTCATTCCTACAGCTTACGATAAGCTGCCGAACGCAGTAGTTCTACCCTGGTAACTGTGCCCTGTACTCTTGACGTTCAACCGAACATTCTTTTCCTTAGCGACCTTGATCGCAGCGACTACATGGTCCTCTGATGTTGCATTGACACTGTATACAGGGTAGCTACCGATGCTATACCCTTTGCTTCCAGCAGTCACGTCACCTGTGACACTTGTGCCGTTCGGGAAGATAGGAGGACCGGAATTGTTAGCCACCATGGGTCACCGATACTGATGGGATCCAAAGCATGGAAGGTGGAGCTGAACCAGCTACCACGAACGGTCTTGCAAGCTTCCGTATCGTCGTCAGGCTGGTCTTTGTAGCAGAGGGAGCCGAGTGGAACGGCTTGGATCAGATTGCCGGAGAGCGTGTTGTTTAGTGCATCGAAGTCGCTTTTCGAGGGCCAGCATGGGTCACCTGGAACCTAGCTAGAGTCAATCGGAGTATGAGAATGGGGCATGTGGTGACTTACGCATTTGCAGTCCTCATCGAGTGTTACAGTCGTAGGCGCGCTCCTGACATGGACGAGGAGCAGAGAAAGGAAATAATGCGAATGCATAATGGTCAGGAAAGTGAGCTCGACATGCGTTCAAGTTGGCTTCCACCCTCGTTACCTGCGATGCATTATATACGACAGCCGTACACATAGCGCTTCTTCGTAGTCATTTTCGCGTCGATCGCTTTCAGCGTTAAGCACAGCCGTGTGAAGATCAAGTATCTAGGAACCAAAGTTGTTCCCATTCCGACGGTAGCTTCGGCAAGTCGGATTACCTAGACTGGAAAGAACTAAAGAACTATGTGACAATCAATGCATCCTCATAGGCCTTCTATGTACGAAGGCGTGTTCTTTGGCCAAACAAGCATACGGCAGTACGCCTGACAACCAAGGCTTGTCCTGCGAAGCCATGCTGTGACGTACTGAGCTTAGATGCGATAGGTTGAGCCATGAACCAAAAGCGTGGCTGGGTAAAGGACTACAGGTATCCCGATTAGGTGAAGCGGTCAATCAGTGATCTGCAGAGCTCCACGATCGGATCTCGGGCAGCTGCCAAAGCTCTGTCCAATCTTAAAATCCGAATTTCATTCAAGGCTGGCGAGATTGCGCTCAATCTTTGAAAGCGCTTTGGGGAGGTTCGAGTGGATGGAATCATGGTAAGGTGCTGGCTACGGCGAAGCAGCAGAGACCAGCATGGCAGGATTTATTGCTGTACATATTCGTGAATCACGGTGACTACGTACTCGAGATGGAAACATACCTTGACGAGCTGTGTCACACCGTGTCTGTCGTCTAGCTTCTGCATCCCGAGCTGTTCATGTGTCGGTAAAGCCGCGATCTAAATGAGTTCTCGCTCCCGGCGATCATTCTCTCTCTGGTCTTCGATATCTTTAGAGGCAGCAGTCACAGCTAGAGAAACTATGTACGTTAGCTTTCTGATAGACCAATTGCTTCCTAGACGAATCTGGTTGGTGTGGAACCGCTGTCCGGGTCGAGCCAAGGGCTTTTTGATTCACGACAGTGCCTTGTCGACAGTACCAAGATGTCGAATGCGGTTGACCTCGTCGACAGCGGCTCCGTAGGTCGAATTTATGAGGGCGTGTTTATTGTCCGTGAAAACAGTGAGTTCTGCTAAGTGATGTTCACCAACGATGACATCGTGATGAAGTCCCTCCAATAGGAAGAAGTCGACGATGGCGGCCGACTTGCTCCGAGGCGCACCGTTCGAATCGAAGTGTGACCCAATTGACATGGTCGTCCGCACGAACCCGTTACAATCCACGACAGCACCGTTGGCAAGCTCTATACTCTCTTTGGCCGGGTGGAGAGTGAAACCCCTCTCCAACGCGAAGTATGGAGACATGAGGTCGACCTCTGAGCCAGAGTCTGGAGTTGCAACCGCAATTTCATGATTGATATCGCAGAAGAGGTACTTCCTCGGCTTGCCCACAAAGTATACAGACGGTGTACGCGCCAGTGGCTGCGTATTGTTAACCATCATATGCCTGTTGTTCTTCATGATCTTTGTGTCGTCAAGCGTCAAGGAGAGGCATTCCCATAACGACTGCTCGAAGTGGATATATTGATGTAACTCATCAAACATGCCATATGTGCGGTGCCAATCCCACCATTCTTTCCAGCTAAAAGCATCGTATTAGACGAGATCCTGTTCCAATAAGATATCGTACGTATCGCGCATGGTATCGGAAACTTACTAGAGGCACTCCCTGTATGTCTTCAGGTTGCCATGATGGCGGGAAAGGCACGACCATGGAGCCACCATGACCCAGGCCAGGCTTAACAGGCGTAAGGCCTGGCGACCTCGGTATACATTCGTCAGGATCATAATAATCCATTGTCATGCGTAGTCCGTAGATCATGAGAGGGCTGGAAGCTTGTGCTGGAGGAAGCTGCGCATGAAGGACTTGAACGATTGGCAAGTGGCGGGGTCAAGCTACCTGATGCTGACCGGCCAGACAGCTGCCAGCTCATCGTATGCCCTACTGCGCCTCCAAGTATGTGGACTCTCTTCTTTTTCTCCAGATTTGAGCGTCAGAGTCATTATGCCGTCCCCAGGCCTCGGTAGCAGAGAAGATGCCACCATCCATCGACTATCGGGATATCCGTCACTCGCAGCTTTTATAGCCAGCGATCGGGACCGCACAACGCTTACATATAAGCGTTTCGACGAGCTTGCGGCACGAAACCTGCTATACCTACAAAGCGAGCTAGCAGAGTTGCAGCTTCAACAATGGAACTTCGATCAAGAAGACCTTGTCGCAGATATGCACACAAAGCAATGCGGTCGCAGCTTCCAAGCCTTCAATCAAGCGATGACGGCAAATGACCAGAAACAAACAGCGCGATGGGACTTGAGACTGGAGATCCGGAAGACGATGAAGGAATATCGAGAAGCTCTTATGTTTGAGAGCACTTTAGCTACATTGCCCTTACCATCAAAGAGAACCTTGCGAGCTTTTTCAAGATGAATATCTCACCAAACAAGATGGAAAGGGCGACTTTGCTACACTAGGTGGGAGCAGCGCTGGTATATATGATGACATCAACGACCTGGTTGCCTTAAGAGTGATTGTTGCAGTGAATGCAGTGAATCAAAAGGTAACCGCGCGAAGCAGTAAGTCAAGTGTGGAACCGCGCAGGGCGGTAGATCTGAGTATCATGTGCTGTATTGTTCTGTGCTCTGTTCGTGATGACCTCTTACCAGGCCATCAGCAGCGTCTGTTTACATGACGTATTTATAATCCAGTTCAGGTAAGAGGTGCTTGATAAGATGAGGAAGCAGCATTAGACCACCAGCACGTGGCACACGTGATGCGCTTCTCTTATAAACCGTCACAGTGATCGATGGAGCCGATCGCCTGACCACCGTCGCACAAGAGCGGCTGGCGTTTATGTTCCCAGTGTGTTCCTGGTTGCGGCAGTCAAGCGCAATAGTGCAGTCCGGTGGATTCGCAAGTCTGTGACTGACGAAGCACATGTAGGATCGTAAGCGGTCCAGGACAGGCATCGCCTACGCTTCGGACCGAGCGATTAGCTCCTTCGTAGCGTGGTTCAGCACCTTCCTTGCAGCTCTTTTGCTCATTGGTGCCATCGTGGTTTTGTACAATGTACATGCTCCTGATTGGCGATTGGGCTTGATAGCGACCTTCACAACCTTGTTCGCAGGTAGTGTTGGACTGTTGACGAACGCTCGAGGAGCAGAACTGTTCACGGCAACCGCAGCGCAAGTAGAACGACATGGCTTCAACGGAGATCGGCCAGTAACGATTGGTATGCATATATGCAGCTGTGTTTGTAGTCTTTGTCAGTGGAGACCTGGGGAATAATCAGTCCAATGAGAATGGGTGAAAGGGCCATGTGCAGAAAATCATATGTTTATTTCGCCCTCACGTGCAACCAAATCGGTATATGCTGTCTCTCAGATTGTCGCAAGCCTCATACTGTCGGCTTCTTGCCTTGGAAGCTTTCTCTCCTTCCCCAATTCCTCGGCTGTCGCTTGAGGAAGGCTCCTACAGCGCCGAGGTAGCCCTCGTGTCTTAGGAAGTAGGCTTGTTTGGTTCCTTTTGACCAGAAGCGGATGGCGTAGGACAACGTGTTCATCGTTTGTGAGTGACCACCAATAAAGGAGCCACCAAAGTAGATTCGTGGTAGGCCATGCTTTTCCGCATGGAGGTACGCGATTTGACCGATGTTGTTCGAGACCGCATACAGCAGTGATCTCGAGATGTCCTCAGGTCGGAATGCCGCCGCAGAGTGTGGCAATTCAGACGAGCCCTCAACGTGTTCTGCCTCCTCACGGTGCTTCATATCGCCGTTGCAGCCATCTTCCGCATCCCTCTCCGCTGCGCGCTTCATCTTGTATACCTTGCCGAAGGACGACGCGATATGTGTGCTCTTCAACCCGATCTTGTTGTATGCTTGCCCATAGATGTCACCAACGAGCAAGTCGACTGTCGAGTTGTCGCCGTTTTCAGCAAGCTTAAGCATGTCTTCGAAGCTTCTCGCCCCAGTCAAGAGTGACAGAAGTCCCCAGAGGGTTCCACCTCCTAGCGATGTGCCCCCTACACGCTCGTATTGCTTAGGTCCCGAGACCTTGATCATCGAAACGCCAGAGCCAATGTTGACCAAGAGGTATGGGTAGATGTTCGGTGGGTCGGGCGGGTGCGGCATGAACGTCATGGGCTCTTCTTCGCTGTAGGTAAAGACTTCGTTGGGTATCTCGTTGATGAAGAAGTCGAGGCCTAGAAGTTGAAAAAATTAGTATGGCAATTCACGCTACACAGGCACATCTCATACCTATGATCAAGCACTCCATCTCATCTTCTCGAATAACCTCGACGCCCAGCGCCTTGGTTATCCTGTCATAGTACTTGAAGGCGCCGCCTCCCGTTGCCATGACACACAGTTCCTCTGGCGTTGAGACATTGTTGTGCTTGTGATCTGCTTGCAGCTTGCGCATAAACTCGATGCACGAATCAATTCGGTCCGTCTCGAACTTGACGAAGTTTAATCGGCCGCCAATGGCATCGTCGCCGGGTTCTCGGGAGAAGTATACGAGTTTCGCAAGCGAGCCACCAACCTATATAGCAACCACCAGGTTAGTCTACGGTCGTCTATGGAATGCGGGTTCTTGAGGCCTAGAAAATGTATTGAGATTCTGGTCGCGTGCTCCACCGAGAGAAGCACGCGACTCTCGGATTTGCTTACATCGACTGCAATATGACTTACGACTGCCGTATGGTTTGGCAGTCGAATATCCTTGGGATCGTGCTCATAGTCCTCGCTCTGCGGTGTGCCTGGCTGCTCTTCGTCCACAATAAAGGCCCCTTGAACGTTGATCCGAACATTGCCAGGGTGCAGGATTGCTTCCTGGATGTCACTCTGCACGGTAGGCCGCCGGGGACGTCCAGATGCGGGGGAACATGTATCTGCAAGTTGCGCACGCGATGGTTTGGGGCCGGTTTCACCCGTCGTGGGGTCCAGGTCTGTGGGCATGGATGCGGACGTCCTGTGTCTTGGCTGCAGCCTCGCTCTTTTCCTGCGATGGCGCACACTTTGCTGGCGACGGGCGACAAACTGATATTGCGATGACGATGGTTGGTAGTACGATGTGTTCGGTAGTGACGACGCTGATAGCGAAGAGACTTCCATTTGTCCGCTTTGTGATGGGTCTGAACGACTTTGGAAGACGTGATGTGAATTGCGGCGCAGAATACAGCCCAAGGAGGTCAACGGAAATTGCTATCTTCCGTTGAGCGCACAAAGAGCGGATGGGGACCATATATCAGCAGCTTCATTCTCTCGGCGCAAGGGAGTCGAGCCATTGCGAAGCGTGCTGTTTGCCGGCATCGAGGCAAGTGTTAAGCTCGGCAACTCGTCGTGAGGCATGAGTGAACAGCAACATCCGAGGATTTCCAGTCTGGGGCCCCGTGGAGAACGACAAGCTCTGACAGCCGAGAGAGGGGTATATCACCACTGAATAGTTTGTCAAAGAAGTTAAAGTATGGGAATTGAGTTGAGAAGAATGCCATTACGCATTGCGCCACTGAAATTGCGCTGCGTTGGCTGCTGCTTCCACTCCAGGCAATTCTCCACGTGCTTCAGCCGCCAAAGACTCTCACCTACGTCACGACACATGATAGCTTCGATGGAGCCTCAAACACCGAAGATGCTGAAGCTTAAGACCTCGCCGAATTACCGTGCAGTAACACCCCAGCCTGCGAAAAGCAAGGGAGATATCTCGAATTACGGCTGAGGAGGTCGATGACGTCGTGTGCCTGTTTGACCAGATCTACACATTCCAAAATCACAAATACTACCAGTTTCCGCCGAGCCATAAAGCACACGCTATCAGTCGACATCAGCAATCATTACAGCTCGCAAGCCTCAATCCATACACACGCCAGGAGAATGTCGTGGATGGACTCGTGGTCCCGACCGGGCAAGCATGCAGCCACCCCACCACCTCTTTACCTCACAGTTGGCGACTCAGTACCCTACTGTCACAGCTGCGGGCGTGTCATCAGCGAGAGAAAAAAGCACAGCGGCTCAGAAGTCAAATACTGCTCATCTCGCTGCCGCAACAACAAGCCTGGACCCATCGATCGCAAAATCGAAGCTGCTTTTGCCGCACTTCTCAACGGTGCTACACCAGAGGCACTCAAAGATGGCTCAGCAGCCGCAGAGCAAGAGAAGGCAAGAATCGAGGCATTTAAGAAAGAAGATGGCAAGAAGCACAAGAAAAAGAGCTCAAAGTCAATGAAGGGCGATCACAGACCAATCATCGAATGCCAAACCGTCGAGGGAATTGTATTTCAGCGGGAAAAAGACCCAGAGAAAGTCTATGGCCGCAGAAAGAATCGTAAGGCACGATTCGTAGTCGAGAAACCCGAAGATTGGAAGAGCGTAGACATGGTCGACAAGCCTGAGGTCACACCAAACACCACCACAGCATCAACATCAACTGCAACATCGCAAAAACCAGCTTCACTGACTAGCGACGACGACAACGACAAGCTCTCTGACTCTGACTCCGAGGAACAAGAAGGTGGAATCGTCCTCGAAACACCAAAGGCACCCAACCCAACGGCACCCAACCACAATCACAATACCAACACTACCACCAACCAGGATGAACCAGACCTCCCCGATGCAGTCGAATACGGCTACGGCTCCGGCAAAATCCGGCCCCCACAGCACGCCAACGACGTCAACGGCAGCGTCGGCGGCGAAAAAGGCTGGGCCGAACGCATCGAGGAGACGGAGGATATGAAAGCCAAGCGGCGCGAGGGCCAGAAGCGCGCCGATGAGCGAGAGATGGTGCGTAAGGCTGCGAGGCGGGGATGTGCGTTTGGATTTATTGTTGATGGCGAGGGCAACGGGGATGGGGACAAGAGGAAGTGCGAAGCGGTGATGAAAGGCACGGTTGTGGAGGCGAGTTTTGCGAAGGGGGAGTGGGGCGTACGGTGGCGGGAGAAGGTTTGACTGTGGGTGTGGGAAGGAGAAAATGAAGTGTAGAATTAGACCACGAACTGAAGCCGCAATGAAACGGTGATGGGTATCAATGAAAATTAACAAGCCACCCTTTTTGCGCCGCGAATGGGAGTCTGACCTTTTGACTTTCCCATACCATGAAGATACGAAGGTTTCACCACTCATATCCTGCATCCAAAAGCCTTTCACCATCCTTTGTATGAGGCTTAATCACGTCCTCAAACCCAGGCATAAGTCCCGTGCCAGACCTACATACGCTGTCAGTAAAAGACGTCTCCCACCAGCAAAGAAGCAGACACTTACTTGATCATGTTGATTGCCATAGTCCTCGCCTTATCCTTCAAATTGACTTGCGTGCGATCCTGCAACAGTTTATACCCTTCGTCACGATCGTGCCGCTCGATCGCTGCCCATTTGCACGGGAACATTTCCATGTACTCCGCAAATGCGTTCTCAGCCTCAGTCGTCCAGTCCGTGCGTGGTTTCCTCTCATCTATGCGAGATCTCGGAACCAGGATGTTTCGATTCTGCTTGGCAAGCTTCTTTTGATCTTGGTAGAGGGATGACGGCGGCGCTTCTTCTGTCATGTCTGGCGCTTCGGTTTCTGAGACGGATTCCTGCTCGGGCTCGGGGATGAAGTCGTCGTGAACATTTCGTCGGGGCGGTGGCTGGTGGCTGGGTGGTGCAGCAGATGATGCTGGGTCGATGCGGACTTTCTTAGTGACTGGAGCTTTTTGACGGCGCACTTGCACCCGGGCGGCGCGATCTTCGGCCTCAAAAGCATCGTCTTCGGAGTCTGAGTCGATTTCTACTGTTCTTGGTCTCTTTCTCCTAGGAGAAGGTTGGGCGCGCTGTTTGCCTTTCTGCTGCGTTGATGGCCCTGGAGTAGATTGGGTGTCAAAGCCGTCTCCAAATTCGACACGCTGGGCATGAGCTTGGCGGTCGAATATTGAGGTAGTGCGGTTCTCCTTTCCGGGATTAGACACTTTCTTGAGCGCTTGAAGCAAAGCTGCTGAGCTTGCTGGCGGACCGGCTGGCTGGGCATTGAGTTGATCCTCTGCCTCCACTACTTCATCCTCCGGATGCACGACTTCCTCACCCAAGTCGACTGGCTGTTCTTGTTCCTCTTCACCAACAATCGGTTGTCGTTCAATCAGTTGCTCGTCGGCGACAGGCAGCTCCTCTTGTGGTTCTTCGACAACAATGGGTTCTGTCGTTTGCTCTTCTTGGGCAGTTTGTGCAGAGCTGGCCGCAGAAAGTCTCTCTCTCGCTTTAAGTGCGTCAATTGCTCGTACGTCAATGGGAGCATGGGGATCAAATCTGCGGCTGGTGCGTCTCCTCTCGCCGAACGATTTTCGTTTTCGTCGAGGCGACTCTTGTGGTATCGATGCTGCTCTAGGAGGTTGAGAGGTTCGTCGTGGTTCTTCTATTTGTCGCTTGACGTTCTGAAGTATCGCCACACCTCCGCCAAGAGCCTCAATTGCTGCATGAAGTTCTCGGTGGCGCAGGCGTGCCCAGTGTAAAAGACGTAAAATTGTTGCGTCCCATGGGAAATTGGCACCTAGCCCCTCCAGATCGATGACATCGCCACTCTCTAGTGATTCGTTATCCAGAGGGAAATGTTCTCTTATCTTATTCAGGCGGGCTATGACTGAAATTCGAAATTGCGATGGTAAGGCTGAGTCTCCTCCTCCCAGTGCTGCTATGTTCCATGCACGAACGATTGCACCGATCGTCTCTTGGGACGACTCTAAGCGGAGAAAGACCTCGGTTAAGACGTCGTCGGGATTGAAGTCGCTGTCTGCACTGGATCGCTCAAGTACTAATATCGCAAGCTGTGTTCTTAGGTCCAAAGCCAGATTAAACGTGTCTTGTAGAAGCCCGCTCTCACCAGCACTTGTTGACTCTGCATCCAGGGCGCGCATGAATTGACTCGGGAAAGAATGGTCCAGCTGTCGTAGAGCGTCCCACGTCTCCTTCTCGTTCCTGTCAGAGTGTATCATCTGCTTTGCAAACACCAAAAGGTTGGCCAGATACAGTATCAAATCAAGTCCACTTTGTGCTGCAGCCACGTCGTGATTGGCATCGAACAGCGCGCGATGAGCAGCTCGAAGATGGATATAATTGTGTTCTTCGCTTTTGTAGTGTTTTAGGTGTAATTCCAGCTCCTCATTGAAATCGCGATATTCGTCTGTGAAGTCGGAATCGGGCTTCTGTATTTCGAGAATGTGGTGCATGTCGTCCTCCACGCGTCCTTGGTCGGGTGCAAGATGTTCCAAAAATTCTGACGCAGATTCGCACAGCTTTCGCAGGTGTTTTAACATCTTCTTCGGGTCCAGGAATTCCGCTTCTACCATGCTGAAAGATGAGATCGCAGTAGTGCCGGACATCTCAGAAGCTGCACCAGGTGAGCGAAAGAGATTGGCATTCTCGAGTTGCGTGCGCGTTGGTGTGCCCGGAGCTTCTTGGAGATCTATTTGTGTGTCCCCCTCCTCAACCACGGTAAGATCTGACGAGCTTGCACGTTAGTGGGCAAGTCGTCAAGGGTTGGGCCAGGCGCATCGAGAGTGATTCCACAACAAGTCGTGAGGGTCCATACATGCAAAGTGACCACGTACCTGGTGCGGCTTCCTTTGCAGGCCTTCGCTTTATCTTGCGCGTCGCTTGCGCTTCCAAATCACTTTCATCGGTCACAGCGGTGACGCTTGCTTGCCGCGCACTTCGCCGGGCTGGTTTCTGCACCTCTATCACTTGCTCTGGATCGCGACTTGCGCTCCTCGCTCCTCTTGCGCGCGCTGCGCGTCCAGCTTGTGGTGTGTTTACTTTGGAAGACGGTTGCGGGGTGGGTGTCTTGCACCTGCTTGCAGACCGCACACCTCTACGGTCAGCCATTGCGAACTCGTTCGACGCGTAGGAAGTGTTGCTAGGGCATGCGACGTGGGCTCAGTGAAAGTTGTGTTGAGGAACAATGATGATGCGCACGATGTTATGATGGTCCGAGTTCAAGGTTGCTCGCTTATCGATTACAACGCCCAGTCATGTGACCTTATCCGTTCGCGGTCTAGCCCCTGCGATCCGCCTACCTGCGTCTCGCGAGCGGGAGGCAAGGAGAAGGGGCAATGTCTGGAGAAGGCTCGAATACGGAGCCCTGAAGTGTTTTGAGAGCGCAACGGATGCAAGACAAGCCGCCATCTCCTCTGCGACCTCTCACAGTCCACAGACGAAAGCCCCTTAACTAGCGTTCTGGTGCCTGGCAAGAAGCCCTAAATATATTACGAGTGGGCTGTCTGCACGTACCCCTTGCGCGCATCTAGTAATCGTTTCGTCAAACGTAGGAGAAAACACCACATACTTATCCTCCTACACCACCACTCCACCGCTGATCGCGACCCACGTTTCTTGCCTTCACCGGCGATCTCGTCAAACTTCACTTCATCGTCGATCCTTACCACGAACCCTTATTCAAACCGCGTAACCGCCACGCTCACGACATTCACGTTCACGATACCCCTGTTCACACTTTCACACCGCAATTATGAGGTTGCGACAACCGCGGGTGCACACCCTCATCCTGCTTCTTCCCGCCCTACAAGTTCTCGCCACATCCATCGCCGCTGCAGACGATAAGCCCGTCGCACGGGCAGCGGTGCCTGCGTACCCCGATGTCAGCGCAGTACCCAACCCTTCGCTTGCGCCAACGTCGGGTCCCAAGGGCACGAAGGATGCGCCTTTCGATGGACAGGATGGCATGCCACATGAGGGGCCATACATCAATGATCAACCAGCCAGCCCAACGAAGAAAGCACCCGCAATCGTGGAAGAGTTGGGAGCCAAGAAGACCTCGATCAGCTCCTCGAAGCCCTCGACTAAAGAGGATACAGTGCTTGATGGAGATAAGAGCGTGATGCAGGACCCGGAGAGGAAGTTGGCCACCGGAAACAAGGGCACAGAAGGCGGAGTGTCAGAAAAAGACAAGGAACGTCTGGCGCATGAAGGCAAGACTGGAGAAAAGCTGGAGAAAGTGCCAGAGCCACCCAAAGAAGCGCCCCCACTGCCACATTCAGAGCAAAAGCAGTTGCATGGAGAAGTTCTTGAGGCAGAGACGAGCACACGTGCACTTGGTGCAGTGGGTCTAGAGGTGGGTTGCGACGGTGTGTCTCCAGCAGAGTTTAATTATTGACAACATGCAGAAACCCACAGGTCTCCCTGAGAGCCCACACGATATTCCGCATCCCAAGCCAGATTCGCTTTCGAACAAAGATCCGTTAGACACGACACCGAAGACCAAGACACCCGTGTCAAGTTTACCAAACGAAGAAGCTGCCGGCGTCATCCAGCCATTCCACTCCTTCATTCTCTCGTTCACCATGATTATATTCTCCGAGATTGGAGACAAGACGTTCTTGGTTGCTGCTCTGATGGCTATGCGGCACCCACGACTCCTCGTATTCTCCGCCGCTTTCTCCGCGCTCGTCGTAATGACAGTCCTGTCTGCTGTGCTGGGTCACGCAGTCCCCGCTCTGCTTTCAGAGACTTTCACGCATTTCGCTGCGGCTGCCTTATTCCTGGTGTTCGGGGTTAAGCTTGTAAGAGAAGGCCTTGCTATGAGCCCGAATGATGGCGTGGGAGAAGAGATGCGCGAGGTAGAGCAAGAACTTGAGGAGAAGGAACAACTCGCACGATCTAAGAGTGGATACCGCAAGTCGTCGGTTTCGCCATATGCACTTGAGTCCGGCCGTGGTGCACGACGCTCAAGATCGAACTCAAGATTGCCAGCCCCAGCACGCAGCCCTTCTACTTCGCCAGATCGCTCGCTGTCACCCAGTGGCTCCTCACTATCAGGTGCGCTAGGTGGGCTGAACAATCTCTTTTCTCTACTTCTCAGTCCTGCCTGGGTGCAAACATTCATAATGACATTCTTGGGCGAATGGGGCGATCGTAGCCAGATTGCGACTGTTGCAATGGCTGCAGGCTCGGACTACTGGTGGGTCACCGCCGGTGCAGTCGTTGGTCACGGACTCTGCACTGCGGGTGCCGTCATTGGCGGTCGTGCCATTGCTGGGAAGATCAGTATGCGCAATGGTAAGTCGCAGTTCAGTCATATGCACTTCGTCAAGCTGACGCATCCTAGTGACTCTCGGCGGTGCAATTGCCTTCCTCATCTTCGGCGTTATCTACCTTTTCGAAGCATTCTACCATGCGTAGACACTTCCTTTGCACGCATCGCACAGCGCATCTGGTTGGCATCACCATCATATTGACTTAAGCACTGTTACACGACATCTAATAACGGCCCATCGGCAACGCGTTGTCTCACTGTAATATTAATTGTACCTGCAACTTGTTATGGCATGGTCGAAAAGCTCATTGGCGTTTTCAGGGTTGCATAGCAGGACACGGCGGAGTTGGAATGCAATACAGCCTAGGGCATTGACAGTCATATCAGAGAATCGAATGAAACTACACGTTTACTCTATCCATCAGTTATCCTATCGTTAGTCGCGCTGGTTTCCACCTCTCGTATCATTGTACGACGCATCTTTATACGATGCCAAGACGTCGCACTGTCTGCATAGTCTGGTAGGCTTTTGATTTGGCGGGACCAGCCGTACGGTGCAGCGAAATGGTTCACGATCTTGAATAGATGAATGGTAGGCTCAGCTTGCTCTCGATGGTGTTGGGGATGGTAACCTCGTCTTGGCATGCAGGTGGGACCGATCGCCGCGGAAGAGCGCATGGGCCCCTTCATGTGGTTGCTCAAGCCTCACAATACCACGGTACAATAGTTTCACGACTTCCGCACTCACCTCCCAACCTCTCGCTTTATCACTCTCGCAACGCCTTCAGAAGCACTCCATTACGCCCGCTTCCACTCCATTTCTAGGCAGTCTAAACGTACGAGCTCCTGAAGCGAATCTACTATCGCGACCAGCAGCACTCATCAGATTTGAGATATCGTCTGCCGCAGCATAACGCCTAGCTACTCGGCTTTGCGCCGCTCGAAGCCCCCAGGATGGTGTCTACCGCCATCAACCCCGCCCAGCCACGGCGCGAAACTCCAAGACCACCTTTGCCAGCAGTCGTCGAGGCCGAGCAACAATGGATCTTCACAGAGGAGGAGCTGCTCCTGGCGCCCTCGATAACAGACGGCATGCCAGCTGAGGAGGAACGCGCGCTGCGACGAAAGGGCGTCAACTTCATCTTACAAGTCGGCATGATGCTCAAGCTGCCGCAAACCACGCTTAGCACGGCTGCCGTCTTCTTCAATCGGTACTTGATGCGCAACAGCTTGAAGCCGCGCCAAGGCTACAAGCCGCTGCATCATTACGTGGGTCTCTTGTATACTCCCGCTACGAGTATTGCTGACTCAATTCCAGCAAATTGCTGCTACTGCTCTCTTCCTCGCTACCAAAGTCGAGGAGAATTGTCGCAAGATGAAGGAGCTGGTCGTAGCATGTGTTCGAGTCGCACTCAAAGATCCCAACAAGCTCGTCGATGAGCAGACCAAGGACTTTTGGAAATGGCGAGACACGATCCTATACAGTGAAGACGTACTGTTGGAAAGTCTATGCTTCGACCTGAACGTAGAGTCGCCCTACAAGACATTGTTTTTCGACATGCTAAAATATTACGGCGTTGAGCACAACAAGAAGCTGCGAAACTCGGCTTGGGCTTTCCTGTCCGACTCCGCGTCCACACAGATGTGTCTACTCTTCACCTCGCGAACCATTGCCGCAGCATCATTATACGCTGGCGCACGCATGGCAGATGTGGAACTTGGAGAGGATGACGGCAAGCCTTGGTGGGAGATCCAACATGTCAAGCTGCGTGACATTCGTAGAGCTTGCAACCTGATGGCAGATCTCTACGAGAAGTCACCCGACAAGGATGGCGAACCCAGCATGTACGCCGGGCTCAGGACACCGGAGGATGGAATTGACTTTGGCGACACACCAAGGAGCATGGAAGGAGTTCAAAGCACAGGAGCGGATCAGATGCAAAGTCAGCCTGCAGCAAATGGTACAAGCACTGGAGGTGCGACTGAGAGAGGCAGTGAGGAAGGAGAGCTCGATGGCTAGAAGACAGGCGACGTGCCTCCCGTAACTTCCGATCCCTCTAGATTGGATGTAGCTCTTGCAGACTTGCCTGTGGCTCAGCCGCTGCAGGCTTCTGGTATCGCGCCCGTTGATGCTACAGGCCACACACTTCTGACCGTCGCAACTGAAAAACAGAGACAGAACTCTGCGCAGAGGACACGATCGCCCTCCTCCCTTGACCCTATATACGGGCCGGAGTCAGGCAGTAAGGAAGACGAGCAGGAACCGAAGACGACAGAATTACTCCCAAAATTGGATTCATCCCGGTCCATCGATATGTCCGAGAACGATCAGCTTGGCTCTGCAGCCGCAGGCGATCCGCAGATGCCCATCCTTATCATAGATGGCTCAGCGTGGTCCGACGACTCTTCTGATAGTGATACATTGATCTCGCCAATTACGCCAAACAACGACACCTACCCGCCAGAGTTCTACGCTTCGTCGGCAGTGAATGTTCCGTTGGTAGAGCTGAATGCCCTAATGGACGCTTCGACTTTATTGGAGGATGCGACACTGCAAGACCTTAGCATAATGCAGGATGAGGACCATGTTCGTGAGGATATTCTGTGATATGAAGGAGTTGAGACAGGTCTAGTGTCTTGGGTTGGCACACATGATACCACTCGGAGGGCACAGTTGAGTATATCAGCGTACAAATTATTGTTATTTGCAATCAATCACTTCTCGAGCAACCCGGAGTCTCGACGGCGAGCTACAGCTTCGTATACAAGTTCGATTGCCAGGGAAAGCCAAGGTAGGTAATTGCACAACTTCGTAAAATTCTCGAGGATGTCAAGCATATCACAGCCGCTAGACCATAGTGTATAAATACGCACGCGGGTACAAAAAAAAACCGGATACCGAAAACCACGCTAAAAAAAATGAACGTCCACAACACCAGCTTCACAACCACACATCTTTTTGAGCCCAAATTTCTATACAACACCCTATAGCTGACTGGGATAATCGTGCGCAACATGAAACACCCACTCGTGCAAAAGTCCGAGGTGCAATTAGATTCTTAGAGGCCAAAAAGATACCGTACTTCAAGCAGGACGTCTTTGATCACTTCGCCGTCTCTCACCGCCAGGGATGGGCCATGATCTCCGAAGCTTATAAGGACCGCCAACACCATAGACCTAAGGGTGAGGAGCACCGTGGCAGGCCTCGTAAAGTGACTATTTGGCATCCAAAAGAGATGGATAGAACTAGAAAAGAGGACGGCTTTGAGGCCCGAAAGATGAGCTGGCTTAAGCTTGGTTTTAAGGTAGGATTAGAGGGTATAGATGCTCGTACAACAGCTCATGCGATGGGCAATTCTATGAGTTATCACAAGTGTATTGCATGTTAAAATAGGTAGTGTAATAAGAGCACAGCGACGGCTCGTAAAGGCTTAGGCTAAGCAGATGATTAAGCGCTATCCTAAGCCAAAGGACTAGTATATTGTGCGCTTTTCTAACGAGGTGCACTAGGCTATTAGCCCCCAAGGCTCTATCTATATCGTCCGAAAGGCAGGCAAGAGATACTGCTCCGATTGTATACAAGTACGAGAGGAAAAAGATAAGCATAATAAGAACTTGAAGCGCATACATGTCTAGGCTGCCGTCGGCCACGATTTCAAGATCGAGCTCACCTTCTGCTCCATCACAAGTAAATCTAATAGTAAGATGACGCAGCGCGCTTACATGGATCAAATTCTGGAGCCTGTAGTGAAGCCTTAGCAAGAAAGAGGAGACCGCTTTGTATTGGAGGACGATGGCGACTCCAGCCATGGCCCAGGCAAAAGCAACATTGTAAGCAAATAGAAGGAGGATAACAAGCTCACAAACTACTGTAACTGCCACTCCAGCCCTAACTTTGCACCCATTGAGAATTGCTAGCAACTGTTGAGAGCAGGTGCTGCCTAGACAATCAGACGCAGCAGTCGCAAGGACCTCAGTTATGGGAGGAGCAAGTGGCTGGTAAACAGAGTACTTAGCCTCTCAACTCACCTGAGACCAATTAATAACTCTTACATCAATTTTCTACTTTAACAGCAACCACCAAAGCAGTACGTTAAGAAGTTTCCTCATTAGGGACGAGCAGCATGCGAGAGAGTTAGCGGTTGAAGGATAGGAGAAGATCTCCCAAGAGATCATCAATGAGAGAGTAGAGACTATACCACAAAAGCTAAAGGACTGCATTGAGATGGAGGGCCAGATGACTGGCTGGTGAGCTTTTTTAGTGGGGAAAACGCGAATCTCAACACCAGAAAAAGCCTGTATATACCCATCTACTGCTAAGCGAGCAGCCTCACAGAATTTAAGCTCTTACTGTTATGCTGCATCGCTGAAATCCATATATTCCTACTCTCCCTAGTAGATTTGGTAGTGTTGAGGAACGCCAAGGAAGTCGGTGTGCGGGGTTTCTTTGTACCCGTGTGATACGGTCTATACGGGCTGCAACCAGGTCGACGAGAGTGCGAAGTACGCTAGGTTGAGTAGTGCCGCACGATGCCACGCGCTTCCGCTCGCAATCATTTGACGTCAACACGGAGACTCCGGAACTTTTTCCTCTCCTTCTTGCGTTTCTGTCCCATTTCGTGTGCTTGATACCCTCATAGCTTTGTCGACTTTGTTCTTTACTACGACTTGTATAGCTTGCGTCTCTCGAGCTTTAGATAAGGGATCGATACACGAATTCATCATGGATTCCTCACCATCTGGAATGCTGAAGCTCTTGCTTCCAAAGACTCCATCCATACTGAAAACAGCACTATGGCACAGTTTGTCCATGTCTCCGACAGCCTCGAAATGGGATCTTCGAACAGCCATCACGATCAACATTATACGGGATATGATGGGCCCTAACTCGACGTCAACTTCCATTTCCGAAATTCAGCGTCTGACTACCAAGGACCCACCTGTGAAAGGAAAAGTCTGGGTCTCGAAAGTCGAACTGGCCGCAGCCGAAGAAGATGACGTCCGACAAATGCTCTTCAAAGCAATCAACGACATGGGCACAGGCGAAGAGCGATGGACTAAACCCGACACCCGCCCCCTTGAGGCAGAATGGAACGGGTACCGCTCTGATGCTCGCGATGACGAGCCCGAACCCGCCGACTTGAGCGAACAAGAAAAGTACGACAACATGATGCAGGAAACATCCTCAAAAGCGACTCTCCTCTACTTTCACGGCGGCTCAATGTATTTGATGGACCCAGCCACCTACCGCCCCGTGACATCCAAACTCGCCCGCGAAACAGGGGGCCGCGTCTTCAACGTGCGTTACCGTCTGAGTCCCCAGAACCCATTCCCCGCTGCGCTCCTGGACTGTTTCACCGCGTACCTCAGCCTCCTTCACCCACCCCCGGACGCCCCACACGCCCCAGTACCAGCGGGCGAAATCGTGTTAGCCGGCGACTCAGCGGGTGGGACATGCGCTACGGCTTTACTTCAACTCTTGTTGCAAGTTCATCGCAGCACACCTGCAGGCCAGATCCCGACAGTCCGGTTCCACGGGAAAGATGTCGAGATCCCCTTGCCAGCAGGCATCGCGCTGACGAGTCCATGGATCGACATCACGCGGGGTCTGCCTAGTATGGAAGACGCAACGCTGTATGATTACCTCCCGCCGCCTAGCACGACGGATCATCACAAGCTTCCAAAGTGCGAGGCGTGGCCTGCGGAACCGCCTCGCGCCGAGTTCTACTGCGAAACTTCGGCGCTGATGCATCCGTTAGTCTCGCCTTTATCAGCGCAAGATTGGAGTTCTAGTCCACCGGTGTTTTTCTCCGTCGGCGAAGAAATGCACCGCGATGAAGCCGCGGTGCTGGCGCAGCGCGCTGTCAAGCAGGGTATTACGGTGGTGTGGCGCGACTTTGAAGCGATGCCGCATTGTTTTGCAATGGTGTTGGAACATATTGATGGGGCGGCGGTGCATGTGGCTGAGTTTGGCAAGTTTTGTAGAGAGGTTGTGGAGGGAAAGACGGTGGTGACGAATGGGGAGTTTATTCAGGCGAAGAGCTTGGAGAGGAGGGATGTTGATGTAGCGACGGGGTTGACGAAGATCACTGAGGAGGAGGTGGAGGAGTATATGAAGAAGGGAGCGGAGAATATCGGGAGGAAAGAGGTTAGGGGTGAAGACGAGGCTAGATCCATGTTGTAAGCTGTCTAGCTTCAAGGCATTATGATTCTTCGATCGACCACATTATGGAGCAGCCTGCAGTCCCCCAAGGTATTCAAATCCCAATCCTACTTTCACAAACTACTATACACTCAACACCCACACTCCACTCATCCCACCCTTCCCTGCTCCTCTCTTAGCAACCGCAACCAATCTACCATGACCCTCTTCCCAGCACCGGAAACCACCGGGTACAAGTCTCTAAACCCGGTGGTCTCCACGGCGTGCTGCGTCTTCCAGGTCTCCGCAACACCCACCCCATCACAATCTTCACCATGAAGCGGGCACACCGGAACACGTGCATTCACCACCGCCTGGCTTCCCTGCGCCAGCTGGTCACTACCCAGCCGCGCGTTCCAAGCCTGATTGAGCGCCATGGAAGCGCGACGCGGACGGCCTGTGCCAACAGGATATTGGCGGGGAGAGGCAGGGCGCGAAAGTGTCTCGACAAGCGCAGCCATTTCGCGCGGATCGATCCAGTCTTCTGGGAATTCATTAGTTCCTGTTTCCATGGCCGTTTCACTTCTGGAAGTGATCGGGGGAGTTTTGCCTTCGGTCACGTTGGATAGGGCGCCCCCTGCCCGGGCCATCTTGTCTTCGACGAGTAAGTGGTGCAGACGCGAGGTGCTGGCGATTTGCCGGAGGGAACTCGCACTAACGCCACGCGTGGGCGAGACATGGCGCGATGTGTGTGGTGTGTTGGAACCTGACGGGAGACGCGAGCCAGGCGCCGAGTCAGCTAGGTACTGCGCACGATCGTGCGGTGTGTAGCGGGGCACAACTAGGTGCGCAAAAGATGTATACGAAGCACCGCGTGACCCAGCGCGAGAAGACACCTGGGTCGGGATCAAGGGCGTCATGGTGGACCATTTCGCTTCACCAGGGGGCTTGTGGACGCTGTGTGAGCCTGAGCGAATGATGGTCGGCATCTCCAGCACCGTGGTAGGCTCTTCTTCTTCTTCTTCTTCTTCTTCTTCTTCTTCTTCTTCTTCTTCTTCTTCTTCTTCTTCTTCTTCTTCTTCTTCTTCTTCTTCTTCTTCTTCTTCTTCTTCTTCTTCTTCAAAGACCTCTTCCTGTATGCTCTTCTCCAAAGCCTGCGTAGTCTCGCTCTTCTTCTGCTCTTCCTCCTCCTTCTGATCGTCCCAGACACGTAAGCAGCTCTTCTTCAGCGCATTGATGCTCGCCTCAGGCACGAGATTCGGGTCATTCGAAGCGTACAACGGGGCTTGACCTTGTACGGTGCCGATGATGTTGATGCCCTTTTTGGTCGAGAATGGTACAGGCTCGATCGGATTGCCAGCGGGGTAGGCATAGATGTAGTGACCGCGGTAGTGGTATGCGACGCCCGTCTCGAGAGACACCTGGCCTTGGACGTCGGAGATGTAGACGCGCTGGCCTTGGGCTTTGGCGGCGGCGATGCGGGCGTTCTGGATCTGCTTCTGAGTGCAAGACATGGTCGCAGTTGGAGTTGAGCGATCTGTGTGCGGATCTTGTGACGGCGATTGTGTTTCGATAGTGGACGAGAAGGTTTTGACAGTGGCGGTGGCGGGCACGAGACTAAACGGCCATCGTGGACAGTTTCCGCAGTGAAAGAGAGCGATATCAAAACAACAACAAACGAGTTGTTCGCGTCGGCTCAATCAAGAGTTATGATCTGTGAGGCTTTACATGCGCTGCTTGAGGAGATAACAGGAGCTGTGCTTTTATTTCACATGTGATAGGGTAGATGTGCAAGCAACCAAATGGGGACCTGGCGGTCAATTGGCGGAAGGAGTTTGACGAATGATCTACGGGGGCTATTGCCTACCTATTTGTCCTCTTTGCAATGTGCCCAGCATACAAAAAATGATGATACAAGGCTTAGCAGGGCGCATTGCGCCAGTGCATCGCTAAACACGATGAAAACTGGCGATGCGATCAGAGGTTTGTTGTTTGTACAGTGAGGAGTTCAGCGTACCGAGGAAAAGAAACCGGCGATCAATATCACGAGGAAGAGGAAGTCGAAGCGTGGTGAAAGTGATGGACAGATTGATTCATGAGAGTGCAGACATTACGAAAGAGACAGCATAGCGCCAACAACAACAAACATAAGCTCAAGTAAAGCCCCAAAATCTACTGGCGACCAGAAGAAGTGCCATCGTCACCGCCAGCGGTCAAGTCATCAATGCCCTCCTCATCGGAAGGCTCAGTGTAGGTACCAGCCTTCTTAGTGGCACCCCGGGTGCGCTCATCGAGGATGTTGCTCTCGTCAATAGCTTCATTATCGTCCTTCGCTGCATATTGTTAGCACACATATCAATGTAAAAACGGGAGACCAATCGTACCCAACTGCTCATCGGAGTCACCGCCGTTGTCATACTCGGTACTTTCAATTGCGGCTCCGTCACCCTGAACGGGGATCGCGGATTGGCCGGTGCGAGACTTGTAGTCGTCGTCAACAACATCACCTGTTGGTGCGTCGTACTGGTTGGAGCTCATATTGATGTTGATTGTGGAAGTGTTGAAGGGATTGATAGATTGCAAGTTTTGTGAAGGTGGGTTGAAGATATTGTGGATGGAGAAGATGGATATTGATACTGAGGATGCTGGAATGCATCAGACTTAAGTAGGTCCAACCGCTACGTTCTACGTCATGTTATTCGATAGTCCATGGAAGCTTATAATGGCTGATTGTCTGAAATAGAGGTACGATCAGATGTGCGATTGTACATTCTGGCGTGATCAGCCCATGACAGCATGGCTCAAGAGGAACACCCAGGCCCACAGACCGCCTTGCTGTCTGTGGGGTTAGAATAACCCGCTGGGAGACGTGCACATGGCATTTTGGCGTTCGGGGTCTCGAGCTAGACACGGGAGCTATTCGATGATACGATCGATTCGCGTTGCTTGGGAGATGTGACAGCTGCGTCATTGCGTTATCAAGACCGTCATGGACGCTGACCACGCTGTAAACTACGCTGCTGACGGCAATGGACTATCCGAACCATAAGAAGAGGAAGAGGTGCTGTACAGTAATCGGATAGCAACACCATCGGGCATTCAAAGTCGAATTCAACGATGCCTACACAACCCGCGATGTATCGACATGACTTGACCTCGATGTCATGTTACGGTGTGGGACGCGCTCGCTAGAGAGCATTGGCGATCATTGCGGCCAGCACAGACGGCCCATGCAAGGGACAAGGAGAGTCCATATGTGCCGAAGTCGACGCATTGCAGCTCAGTGCTTGGGAAAGAGTCAGACCAGACGTCAAGACAGACCATTTTGGCAGATAGCGTCAGGGGCTCTTTGTCTAGGCTTCGAGATTGGCGAGACGCTAAGGATATGCAAGATCGATCTCGTCCCGATAACATCGGATTCTGAGCAATTTCGATGATGTCGCGGCTTAAAGAGGGGAAACCTCAGGCCAATGACTGGGGGTTGACGTTAGCTCTGACGCGAAACGCGAGAACGCGAGGTCATGATATCACGAAAATCCACTTACCTTTCCGTTTGTGTACAAGTGTTTGTGCGAACGACTGAGAATTTGCGTCCCTCTGTCTGCCTTTCCATGTCATTCTGAAAGTCGCATTCGAAGCCGTCTGAGACCAGAAGATCTGAGAAGGAATGGTAGACGCAGCACGGTAGGAGCGCGTGACGTCAGCTATTTCTATTTGCAATTGCCGATGCTCGTAACGATGCGTATTCAATAGGAGGCATGATCATTGTGCGCACAGCTTTCATCTTGTGGCCGACTGAAAGGAGAATTCGGGGTACAGATTGCGGGTGGGAAATGGCGAGGTTTGTTGGAGGTCCTGTTCTGTTCCTGCCCTCTTTCGCCCCAACTACCTCGCTAGTGCATTATCAAGCACACGACAACATCACTTCTCCAGCCACTCATTTTTCTACAACGTCTGTGCATCAAGAACGGAAGGCCCGAGTCGATCATTTTCATTGATTATCCGTCACGAAGTGCAGTAGAAGTTCTGTACTCAAGCACATCCTCTTAAGTGACTGTTCTGCAGCCTTGCTTCAGATTACCCCTTTATGCCTCACCTCATCGCCTTCAAAGCCTTCAGTGATAATCTTCAGGCTTCCCGCGGTAGAAGGTAGCCCATTTCCATACTCGTATGGAGAACAGATTCAAATGGTCCAAAAAAAAGGCTAGCTGACACCTTAAATCACGGTTTGAGATTAATATCATCCTTCAATGTCCTGCAAGTGCATCTGAAACCGCATCGCACCACTGGAAGTCCAGCGTGTCGCCCCTTCTCTTGTAACAAGCTGGCGAGCTCACCACTTATTATCGAACACCTTTCCATCAATGTGGTTTATCATCTCTTTCACAGGTGCAAGTTTGTCACGACCGGCACCAAAGGCCATGCCCCTACCCATCACATTGCGATAGTTTGCACCTGGAGACACCTTGCCGAGGGTGTATTCGCGGCGGGTCTCAACACGAGTGGGCACTGGAATAGAGCGGCCGACAATAGCTTCCATAGCCTGCCAGGCAAAAGTAATGCTCTCCTTCGCGCCTGCCGGTATACCAGCTTCGTCGAGCATCATGATCTTGGTATTAGGATATGCCTGTTGGATGTATCGAGTGATGTTGGGGTTGTAAGCGCCGCCACCACACATGAAGATTTCGTCGATCTCCATACCGGCTGGCTGATAACGTCGGTAGTGGTCTACGATGGCCTGGGCGGTAATACGAGTGACTGTAGCAACGACATCGTCGGGAGACATCCCCAACTTCTCGGCTTTCGCGATGAGCTCGAAAGCAAGCGTGTCTCGGAAGACCTCGCGACCAGTCGTCTTGGGCGGGTCAAGGCCAAAGTACTTGTGTTGTAAGAACTCGTCAATAAGAGCCTGGTTAATGGTACCACGGGCGCCCATTTCTCCATCCTTGTCGTACTCGCGCTCCCCGTTGGTGTAGTGTCGGACGACAGCGTCAATGAAAACGTTGCCTGGGCCTGTGTCGAAGTCGTATGTCTCGGACACGCCGCCTTGATTGTCTGGGGGGATAAAGCAGACATTTGCAATGCCGCCGATATTTTGGCATGCACGGAGCTTAGTGGGGTGGTGGAGAAGAAGAGCATCGAAAAAGGCGATCAATGGAGCGCCCTGGCGGCCGGCTGCCTGATCTGAGACACGGAAGTCAGTCACGGTGGTGATGCCGGTCCGAGATGCGATAAAGCAGCCCTCGGCCATGGTAAGAGCGGACCGAACCCGACCCGGTTCAGGCATAGATAAAAGCCAGATGGTTTGTCCATGCGAACCGATGGCATCGATGGATGCCTTGTCAACGTTGTGCCTCTTGCAAAATTCATCGACTGCATCGGCAAACGTCTCTCCGAGGATGACATTAACTTCAGATAAACCAGAAGCGGATGTTTGATCGTGAAGGATGATGTCCAGAAGACGCTTCTTGATTGGCTGAGGTAATGGTATTTCATCGTATTTCAGGAGCTCGAAGTGCATAGGAGATTCCGGAGTCTGTTGGCGGAAGCGGCACAGAGTGCAGTCAATGCCATCCTAATAGAGTCAATATATGTTCAAAGAAAATCGGCAAGATATGAATGGACGCTGTAATATACGGACACATCACAGCATAAAGACAGGGTTAGGAATTAGAAAACACTCGGCCTCGTAACTTACCATAGAAGTACCGGAGTTCAAGCCCAAGACGGTGAGGTCGAGGGGTGTGTTTTCTTGAGCAATCATATTGAAGAGAATGAAGAGAATAGACCGTAGGAGGGCGGAAGGGGTATCTGGGTGGACGAAGAAAGGAGAGCAGAGCAGACGCTGGGGTTTCAACAGACAAGCTCTTGCTGTTTATAGATACCTCCGGGAAGTCACGCACTCACGCTGCGGTTCCGGCAACAAAATAAGACAATCTTCTGGAACGTGGAGACATGCACGCTATCCAGCTCGAGCGAGGAGTGGGTGGCGATAAACCCAGCATCGCGGCACGCACATGGTGGGCTCCCCCGACATGAGGCCAAACTACTCCCGAAAATCGGGTAGTGAGCAGCTGACACAGTATCTGTCGGGTAGAAATCCTAGGCAGGTCTTGTGGATGGTGAAATTCGGTTGGTAAATCGAAGTTGGGCTTACAAACTTCGAGGGGAGTTGGTGGTTCGGCTATTCGCCTAAGCGGCTACACGCTCTGTTAAGCGGCTAAGCGGGCTGTTAAACTGCTACGCGGTTTACGCTCTATCCATCACCCCCGGATTCGACCCAGCGTCAACGCTAGCCATCATCCGATCGTGTGTTTCCTCGCCTTCGTCCCAGCCTTTTCGCTGTCCGCACCCCGACTTGACTCCAGACCAAATGCTTGTGGCGCACACGATCCCCAGTCCGCTTGTGCCGGGTGTAGACTCGTGCTGTGGAGGCGCAAGTTAAGGGTGTTATCCCTGGATTGTGCCCTAGTTGTAGCCAGGTCCAACCTTTTATTACTACTCGCGATATGCCGGCTGATATTCTTGGCTTCGAAGACCATCCGTCTATAAGATCTGTCGATCCCCGGCGGTGGAACGAGGACAGCACGGTTTCATCTCGAGCGCCTTGCAGCAAAGCACCCGAAATCCATAGCAGGGGCTCGACTTCAACCTTTACCACTCCAAGTCATTGACAGTATCGACCTTTAGAATGGGTTACACCACTATATGGCGGAAGCTGTCACCCGCGCAGCTGAATATCGCTATCCAGATTTTCTCCTTGATCGCAATCTTCTTCGAAGGATACGATCAAGGAGTCATGGGCGGCGTCAACAGCGCCCCTCGATATGTTCAAGAAGTGGGCATTGGTACCCCTGACGGGCGCATCACCGACACACTACACGAAGGCGGTATTGTGTCGATTTACTACCTTGGTTGTATTGTTGGCTGCTTTGTAGGAGGTTGGCTAGCTGACCGTATCGGTCGCATCAACGGGTGAGTACTCTAGCACGAACTGCTCAATGACAAATGACTTACAATACACCACTTAGCCTGTGGATCGGTGCTGTTTTTGCTCTGGTTGGAGGTGCTCTCCAAGCAGCTACACAATCATCGGATTTCATCCTTGTTGCTCGAGTTGTCACAGGTCTTGGAACTGGTGCTCTGACCGGCATTACTCCTGTGCTTGTTTCTGAGACTTCTTCGGCCGACCATCGAGGCGGATATCTTGGATATGTCTTCATAGCGAACTATCTCGGCATCTCTATCGCTTACTGGCTCTCGTTCGGTCTTGCGTTCATCAACAACGGCTATTCAGATGTTCGGTGGCGTTTCCTCCTCGCCTTCCAGTGTTTTCCAGCCCTCCTCCTACTGGTTGGTGTGAAGGCACTGCCCGATTCCCCGCGATACCTTGCATCCGTCGGCCGACATGACGATGCGCGCGAAGTCCTCACTCATATCCGCGGCGAGTACACCCCGGAAGTAGAGCAAGAGTTCCTCGAAATTGTCGCCGTGGCCAAGGATAGCAAACCCAGCTCTCCTATCGAGTTTGCTAAAATCCTCGTGGGAAGAGGTGGCAAGCCTGGCACCCACTTGAGCCGCCGCGCGTGGCTCTGCTTAGCCCTGCAAATTATGGCTTCCTGGACTGGCATAACAGCTGTCACGGCATACAGTCCTACCCTACTGCGCGCCGCTGGCTACTCCACCTTGACACAGAACGGCTTGGCTGGTGGATTGAACACGGTCGGTATCATCGGCACAATCATCTCAGCCAATATCGTTGATCGCCTTGGCCGCCGTACCTGTCTAATGCTGGGCTCATTTGGACTCTTCGCTGTCAATTTGATTGCAGGATCTGTTTACGAAGCATCTCGGTCCCAGCCTCAGAATGCGTCCAAGTTCGCGCCCGCCGCTGTTGCAATGCTGTTCTTGTTCAATCTTACCTATGCGGCAACCTGGGGTACTGTTGCATTCTTGATCCCGACCGAGATCTGGAGCTCGAACATGCGCGCTCAAGGCAACGGATTTGGTATTACCGGCTGGGCTCTGGGTGTTGGTATGACGGTCTTGGTCAACCCCATCATGTTCGGACAGCTCGAAAATCGGACGTATTTCCTCTTTGCCGGCCTCAACCTGCTCTGGATTCCCGTTGTGTACCTCTTCTTTCCGGAAACAGCCGGTCGATCACTTGAGCACATTGAGGCTCTCTTCTCTACCGCCAGTCCCTTCAACTGGAACATGGAGCGTGCATATCGCGATCAAGGTGAGCTGCTGGACAGAAAGGATGTACCAGACGCGGAGGACTCCCCTTATCATGACAAAGATAGGTCTGTCGGCATTGAGTCCGTCTGAATGACTCCCGCTTGGACGTCATACGGAATGCGCGACCAGAGCAAACTCCAGAGCCGCTGGATTGGTATCGTGTAAGAGGTTCATTGCTATTACCTGCGAGCACGTGTACATAGGCGCCTGGGCGTAGAACATATTGGAACGGATGTATCATAATTTTGAGATCATCATTTGTATCGTTGAAGAACGTCGCATTGCTTATTTCCGCAGAGATTGGTGGTGTGAAGAATGCTTTGTCAGTGCGCCGAAATGACCTCGGATCATGTCCGTCCGTGCACGCTAAACTTAGTTGAGCACTCACTCTTGCCTTAAAAGTTACCTGCTGTGTGACTCTCTCGAAAGACAGTACCAACCTACTAACTGAGAGTTTCTTAAGCTTAGGAACCGTCTCGGCTAACTATCGCTGATGTCTACATCCTCTATCCCCCGTTCGTGTTCTTGAGCTGCGCTCTAAACGCCATCGAGCGAAACGTCCTTTTCGATGCCAACGGACAGGCAAGGCACGAAGAAATTCTTACGAGCAAGCAGAGCTTGTATGTATAATGCCTTCCTATCATCTTTCGAGCTTGCGACTACTTTCGAGCTCCATTTCCGCGTATCTGTCTTTGCTATAGTGAAGCATCACGGAAAACCGGTGCGCAGCAGAGAGCGCGCGAAACTTGTGCAGTGTGGCACCAGCCGTGCTTCCTACCTTCGCGGCGTGTACCGTGTTACCCCTTTGGCACACTTTCATCAAATCCTTCCGTCGCTGCTACTGTTCGTGCCGTATGGCTTCAGCATATCCTACTCGAACCTCCATCCGTCGAACATTTACTAAGCTTGCGAACAAGGCGACTTTTGTCACAAGCGTAGCATCAAGTGCCGACCAAGTGCCACGGATCAGCGCAATTGCCAGAACTGCTATGATTTTGATGTGTCATGCACATATGATCGCCCACAGAGGCGTGGACGGGCCACTTTTGTTTCCAAATCTTTCGAAGGGAGTACTACGTCCACAGCACTCAGTACTCAAGACACGCAGCAGCAGCGGCACGATCTCCACCCTGGTCAGTATCTTCAATCCGGCCAAGGTCGACTACGACCTGCAACGCAGGTCCCCAACGCGGAAGCCACAGTGAGTGCGACTGGCAGCAGCGTTAGTCCAGTGCCAAGGAGACCTGGGCTGCGCTATGCGGCATCAAGAGCGCACAAATCGAGGCTGCAAGATTTTAAGGGAGAAAAAGGACCCGAGGCAGCATGGCAGGCATTTGCAGCGGCGAGCATTGAGACTATCGAGCATCTGGTCGACGTGTACCTGCAAGTTGTTCATCCAATGTAAGTGGGAAGGCTTGCATGCCTTTATGAGAGGAGTGTACCCTTTCTGTCTTCTGCTCACATAGAGTGCAAGTCCTGTCTGAAACCGTCTTCCGTCCCCTTCCTTAAAATCCATACTGACTCTGGGACCTCCTAGATTTCCTCTTTTCCATCAGTATACGCTGCTACAGAAAGTACGTGACCACGAACACCTTCGAGACCGCGGCTTCTTCACCTCGCTGATGGCAGCGTGCGCTCTGGCATCAGCGCGAGGACGAGATGGGGCTCTATATGGCTCGAATGTGGACGCGGTCCATGCAGATACCGTACCTTCAGAGACGTTCTTCGCAGCAGCTGAAGACACCCTGCCCAAGGATTTCATCGCTGCTCGGGATTTCAACTACCTAAGAGCCTGCGCGCTCCTGGCCATTACCAGTATTCAGTACGGAGACATCGAGGCCATGCAGCTATACCTCGGCCATTATTTCACACTAGCCGGAATACACAAGTTTCATGATGAAACATGTTGGCCGAAGGGCATAACGAACATCGAGGTAGAGGAGAGGCGTCGTCTGGTAAGTCTCTTTGAGACAGTAGGCTATATGGAGTGCTGAGTCGGGTCGCAGTATTGGTCAACGTACACTCTTGACATCTATTCTTCCTTAGTATGGAACGGCAGCATCCACGCTCATGGCGCCAACGCTCGAGTACGTTACCCGACCGAAGTAGAAGATGAATTCATCACACCGTTGGCCACGTTGCCTTCTCCACAGCCTGCCAGCTCATGGTTGCGCGGGTGGAATTTCACCACAGACTTATACTTGACACTCGAACAAGCCACCAACAGGCTGCGCGCGCGATATGACCGTATCGATGACCGCATCGATGTTGCCGCCGTCTTTGGCATGTCGACTCTCCCCTCCGCCACAGTGCTCGCATCTATAAATGCGCAGTACGATACTCTGCCGACACACTTTAAGACGTTTGCATCTCCGACAGGTGATCGCGGCCGCGATATCTACGGCTTCCAAGCGGCAAACATCCAAGCTACGATATTGCTCCTGCGCATGGTCTTTCTTTGTGCGGATGATGATCGTCGAGTGTCGCCAGATGTGCAGCTCAAGTGCAACGTCGCGGCCGAGCTTCTCGCCGTCTTCCAAACGATTCCCACCGCCTACCTGTGCGGTATCTCGACACCTTTGATCTACCATCTCGCAGGCATTGGCACGATCCTTGGCTCCGTCATGGAGAGCCCGCTCTCCGAAGCTGGGTATCAGCAGGTTCGAGGCATGTTGCTCTCGATTGCAGATCTACTTGAGCGTCTCGAAAGTGGCTTGTCCCGCGCAGCCGACATCAGTAAGGGACTACGGACGCAGGTGGAGCGAATAGATGAGTACATGCGCGATCAGTGCCGGCCGGTCACCAGAGCTCAAGAACAGCCGCATGATGCGAATGCAGCAGGTCCATCCGGATCACGCCAGCATGTACAAATGGCACCCGATGACGTTGGAGGTATCGAGCAGAATGATGTCACTTACGCTGCAGGCAGCACACAAGTACCTGGACCAGCCGGGGCAGGCATGCAGGGACAAGGAGAGTTCCTCAACGAATGGATGGGCGAGCTCCAGCTCCCACCCGAGTTGCTTGAGGACTGGCCTTGGCCGTTCAATCTGCAGCCAGACAGCTGGTCGTTTCTGGGGTCCGGGTAGTACATTACCGAATCTTGCCTCTTTGGTAAGGTACACATACATATATAATGATCTACACTTCTTGGGGAATTATTTAATTGGGAAGGCATATACGCACGTGTGGAGAGGCCTGTGCCAGCTGTGTAATTTTTGCCACTAGATCGCATCGTTGGCTAGAGAAAGTTTGTGATTTCGCAGCCACTTGACTATTCATCACGTTAAGTGCATTTTCTTGTCTCCATTTCAAACTCCTGCTCGTCAACTTCTCAGCCCGGTCAAACGAAGCCAATAAGTCTCTGTCCACTCAAGAAACCTCCTACGTTCCTCTGAACGGCCTCAAATCTTACCGCACCGCACGACTCGCTCTCGAGATGATTGGACAGCGGTGCTAGAGCGCGAAACTCTCTGCCACATGCCCTGCCGGGACAGTGATATACTTTCTCCTTATGTGCAGGCGAATTGACGTGGTTGCTCAAACTCTTAAGCTCCCTGAACCCTTTGTGGCATATGTAGCATTCATAAAGACCACTATTGCGATTCCATGAAGCCGATATCGCTGTCGTGCTGGAGATAGTGTCGTGGAACGTGAGTAATTTCTTGGTGATGAGGTGGTTCGGATCGCGCCGGCGTACTTCTGTGAGAATTGTGTCGCGATTGAGTGACCGGGCATTCGGGCATGCGCCAGTTTCAAGGTGATGTGTTACCCCCGTAGCGGTCGTGAAGCCACGTTTACAGAAAGGGCAAGAGTTGTCGTTGCTTCGGTGGACGTTGCCATTCAAATGCTACATCCTGTCAGTGTGGCGTCTGCCGTCGAGTCAGCCGGCGCCTACCGCTCTCATGTTGTTCTCGCTTTCGAACCCTCGCTCGCATTCACTGCACCAGTGCTTTCTCCAGTGGCTGTTCTGATGTATATGTCGCTTGGCCTCCGCAAGTGTCTCATAGGTGTTGTTACAACCCTCGCAGTCGAATCTCGGTCGCCAATGGTCGAACTTGTCCATATGAATAGCGGCTGATTCCGATGTCCAGAATTCAGCAGTGCAGGTTTCGCATTCCCAATGACCGACAACGTCCATACGCTGCTTTGCGGCGTGCCAGTTCACGAAAGCTCGATCGCATATTTCGCAGTCGACCATTGTAAGAACAATGGATGTCTACAGCAGATTTGAGCGGGCTTGAGGTGGCTGCGCGGCGGATGTAGGCAGCAGGACGCGATATCTGTGTGCTTACGTGATTGCTCGTATCCCTTCGGCAGGGCGGTGGCAGAGATTGGAGACGTGACAAGTCGAGCGCGAGATTTACCCGCGACTGCGTACATGTTGTGGGATGCTGGTGACTACTGTGTAACATCTGGGAGTAAAGCTTCTGTGGTAAGTGACGCGCGCATCGCACGCGAAATGACGAGACCTTGTTTCTTGTGAGATAGGCATCACTGAGTAGGAAGGTACTATGATGGTGGTCCAAGGCGATAGCACAGCACAAGACCTGGCGCTTCGTGCGACAGATCCGTTGAACATAATTGTTTCCTCGTCGTGAACGGAAAGGGGTATCTATATTACGGGAACCGATAACCTTCAAAAGCTGCGTGAGCGCAAGCTGCGTATCATTCAATGTAAATGCATCTTCAAACTCTGGGTCGCAGAGGCTGTTGCACAGGCAGCAAAGGGCCCTGTATGGCCACAATCGTAAATAGCAAGAGCTGATGTCGATAGCATCAGCTTTACTCGCTAGCTGCAGCCTTCTTCCTTACCCTACGTAGAATTAGCATCCGGCTGCCAGTAACATCCAGAACAACATACCTCTTCTGGGGAACTTTCGCCTCGCCCTCAGCAGCAGCCGCCTTCCTGCCACGCTTTTGCTTCGGGGCTGGCTCTTCTTCGGCATCGGCATCCTCCTCGCTCTCCTCTCTCGGCGCAGCCTTCTTGGCCCTCGACTTCCTAGGCGCTGGGGCTGGCGCATCTTCCTCGTCCTCGTTCTTGACGACCTTCTTAGCTCTAGGCTTCTTTGGAGCAGGAGCTTCCTCTTCGTCTTCAACAAGCTCCTCTTTTGCGGCGGCCTTCTTGCCACGTGCTTTCTTAGGAGCAGGAGCTTCTTCCTCGCTGCCTTCGGCTTCCTTCTTGACAGCTTTGGCACGTTTCTTCTTGGGAGCTGGAGCCTCTTCTTCCTCGTCGTCCTCATCCTTGGTCTTGCGGGCGCGCTTCTTCTTAGGCTTCTCTTCATCCTCATCATCACCATCGCCCTTCTCCGCCTTCTTTGCGCGAGCGCGGAAGCCAGACTGACCAGGACGATTCTTCTCTGGGTCCTAAGCTGGTCAGCAAACGGTTTCGAACCTTGTTGGACAGATGAGGGTGATTTTGGCAGCTGTTCATGCTGGTTCAAGATAAATGCTACTTTGTGCAAAAAGGAAGACTTACGCCCTTCCAGTCCTCGTCAGGAACGTGACCGTTCTTAAGCGCAAATTCGACTTTCTCTTGGAACTCGGCCGGCAGTTCATCATAGCCGTCGACCAGATCCGTGTCGCCGCCGCTAGTCTCAACCAAATTCTCGATTTGCTTTGGGGTAACGCATCCCCAATGACGGTACTGCCAGCTCTGGTGCTCTTGGATGGTCACTTGGATGGCATAGCGAAATTCGCCCTTCATGATCTTGACGGCAGCCTTCTTGCATTCGGCGTTTGAACAACCAGCGCGGTTGTTCGGCGACGCCTCTAAGAAATTGTTAGTTTTGGTCGCTTAGACGATCGAAGTAACCAAGGGGAAGAGCTCTGATGTCACTCACCAACACGCGACACGACCATGATTGCGAAATGTGTCGTGATATGGAAGAAAAATGTGGGATGACGTTTTCAGCTTTCAAAGGCGCGGAGAACAGCTCTTTAAGTATGCAGGCTCTCACATTAGGCGCGGTGCTGCCTGCGGATTGTTATGGGCTTTGTTGTCGCGGCGAGGTGTTCGCGTGTTTGACGTGAGATGGTCAGAAGTGAGCTAAGGTTCAGGCAGCCGGAGCTCAGACCCTGCCTCGGCCGCTAGCGCGGCGCATCAATCATCGACGACATGACAAGGGTCTTAGCCAAAAAGTTCAGAGAACCGCCGTGAGCGGGACATTCACTCCTCCCACACCTTCGCCGCCCCTCAATGAGCACTGCGCATGTGTGCATTCGCAGCGCCTTGACCCAGGCATTCCGTCCGTCTACCCGTGGGATCGCTGCTTCCTATTCTGTAGCCTCATTCCTCATTCCATCGCTCGCCCAACCTTGTCAACGCTCCTTCTCTTCTGGAAGACGCCGCTGCAAAGAACAACAGTTGGTCACTCGGAGGACAGCAGAGAAACCACATGATGCCCCCATATACAGGATTCCTCACAAGCCTGACACCAAACCACTACGATCTCGCTTATCCCTCCCACATCCCGATCAGCGTGCGGACATTCAGAAATGGCTTGCAGTTCTCGAACCTTGCCTCCCGCCCGAGTTACGACGACATCCTATCACGACAGATGAGAAAGGCCATGCGGTGACGGCACTCGACCTCGCTTTGTTCGTCAACGCAGCTCAAGATGTTTCCGTGGATATACTAAGTCATCTTGGTGTGGAGGAGGGGCGGTGGCCAATCGTTATATGGATGACAAAAAAACTGGTAGAGGACGGACGACGCTCAATCGATTATGCTACACACTTGGATCCTTCAGCGAATATTGTCTGGCCTGACATACCGTCACGATCTCTGAAGGAGCTTACAGAAGTCCCGCTCCGCCTCGAAAGAAGTCGCCCCTCGCGCAAGCTGACGCAGAGCTTGAACGATCTCACATCTCCTCCTGAATCTATTAGTCTGCAACATGTAGCCATCAAGCGTGCACTCGGGCAGCTCTGGAGAAGCTTGGGAAGCATGATATTGGCTGGCGCTGAGCGGAATGTTGAGGAAGATCTGGTCATGCCTCATGTCCTGGAGATCATTGCTTACCTGCATCATATGGGATTCATGCCGGATTCAGTCTATACATACCGGCCCCACGAAAACTCGTATGCGCTACAACAGCCCCCAACGCTTCACATGTTGTCGACAAAGATATTGACCGCACTATCTGACGCTTCCTGGAAGGCACACGAAGCAACTGTAAAACTAGCTAAGAATGGTGCGAAGGCCTCATACTTTCTTGGACACGAAATTCCTGGCTCGGCATATAGACTCAGGGTGACTGAGGTTGCTCCTGAGCTATGGCTCGAGCTTGTACTCTGGTCTTGTCTCCATGGAGGTTGGACACTAGACGGCCTGGCGATTCTCGAGCGCTTAGCGATTCAGTCAAAGAAGCACTCCTGGGGCCTCATAAGCTGGCGGGAAATCCTCCTGGCTGAGCGGCAGCATTCGCCAGCACCTTCCAAACTTTGGAAGCTGTTTCCCATGAGTGGAGAATCTGCTGCGCAAGATTCCGATCGAGCGCGCACACGCAAGACTATCAGCAGCGAGATCGTTACTGCCTTCGTAGACGCAGCTGTCAGCGAAGTGCGGGTTGGTGTAGGGTTCCGTGGCCTTGACCCAGATCTCGTTGTAGGAAAATTGAAGACACTGAAGGGTTTTCTCGACTCAAACAATCTCAGCTTGGGATCCGCCGCTTGGGGGTCTATCATGGCGCGACTTCTCGAGTCCGGCGCATTCGTCCCAGAGAAGCGTCCTGAAGTCTTGCTCTGCCTATTTGAGCTAGCCCCTCTTTTCGGCGCTGAAGTAGGTACTGCCAATACTTCTGCGACAGCCAGTGCTGAGGTGCCATACTTCTTTGAGCCTACCACTGTACCGCTGAATCTTCTTCATCGAACCATGCGGGCCTTCATCGCCAATGGAGACATAAAGGGGGCTATGGCTACGCTGAACGCTCTACAGCAGCATACCGATGACAATAAACAGAAGTCGGTTCAACAATTTTTCGAAATGCTAAAGAATGAGATGCCGCGCAAGGAAGAGCCATTCACAAGTCACCTACCCCCTGTCGACTTCCCTGCTTTCGACATCAGCATGCCCGTACCTTTGCGGGCCAAGCTTCTAGACCTTGCTACTGAGTCCAAGATATATGACTTGGGTCGCTGGTTCCTGTTCGCGCCAGATCTGGACGGTCCGCTGATCAGCCGTGACCTATACAGCCACCGTAACGTGGCTTCATCAATCGTACGCTTTGGCACCCTTGCTGGGGAGAACGATCTCGTACTGAAGATTGTTGAGAAGGCTGGCACGTGGAATGCCAAATATCAGCAGCAACGAATGCCTGCGGAAGTCTTGACAGCACTCTTCTGCAGTCAAGTCAAACTTCAGAGGTGGAACTCTGTGCGCAGCATGCAACAATACGTGATGGAGACTTCGACGTTCAGACCTCGACCCATTGTACTCTCCGCGTTCGCTGCAGAGCTTCTGCGGACGTCTTCTGGCGCTGAGGAGGATCGTCTCAAGGCTCAAGATGCCTTCGCCGAGTTCCTGTTCGCATGGGAGAATATCATCTTCAGAAACATAAAAAATGAGCTGTATTGCATATTGGCTATCATTTCCACTGTCGATCACACTTGGAAGGAATTCTGTTCTCAATTCCTCGCTATCTCATTGCGACAGGATGTCAAGCTTTCTACAGCCGAATTCAACCACATTCTGCGAGGCATTCTCGACGGGTACGGCACTTCTAGAGGAAGGGTCGCCGTGGAGGCTTGGTGCTACACAGCGCCTGAAGCATTCGGATCCTACCGAGCTCCCGGTGGGCTTTCAAGGATGCCACATTTTCGAGTCGACCCTGGCGCAGAGTATGATGAGCGGCCGGAGGACATTGAGCTTGGGCAAGACTCTGGCGCTATACTAACTTTGCGCGGCCGAGTCCAACCCAACCGCCAAACAATCTGGGCCATCCTGCGAAAGGTGCAGGAAGAACTGGACCACCGTCGACGTCGAGGCGAGGAGCTTTCGGTAACTGAGCGTGGAGAAACACGCGACACTCTGAGGTGGGCAGCCCGCCTACTCCACTATCTGGGGTACGATTATGAGGACATCGTGCGTGATATGGGGAGCAGCCTTGCAGGGCTAGCCGAGCTAGAAGGTTTTGCGGCGGCTACGCATTCTGGGCATCTCGATGGTGCAGATCCGCGACCTGAACAGGCCGTTATTCGGCAGCTCGCATAGGCTACCGGACTTTTGTATATATTCGTTGCGTAACGGTGTCAACATCATAGGTTCGACAATCAGCGATCGCTACCGTCACGCTTGATGACAATCCTGGACAAAGGCGCTAGAGTTCATCAACGTATTTTTGGTGGTGTATCAGAATTTCCAAACCACGACCCTCAATTGACACTGCTTTCCGATGCTGCAGCTTCTACTAGACAGCTGTCACGCCTCAGACCGCTACTGAATGTGATCGTTCAATCATCTGCGTGCAATATCTGATGGATCCATTGTGCGACTCCCACAGCCGAGTTGACGTTGGAGGCCGACATAAGCGATGCCATTCATAGATGCAGATTCATACTGACCAATCAGCAGCAGGACGTAGATGGCCACGTCGAAGATCTTGCTGAAGCTGCAACGGAGTCGGGCGTCCATCCAACCAGCGCACTGTGGACCGCTTTACCAGGACCCGCCAACGGCTTGCATCATGCGGGCGGTCCTGGTGAGAGCGCAGTGCAGCCTTGCGAAGCGGCTCTGAGAAGTGTCTCAAGAAATTCAAAAAGTACGTTACCATCACCATACTGTATCCTGAAACACTACAAGATCGCACCAGTGCTCTCACATGTCTTAAAATACCTGATGCACAAGGCTCAGTTTCAGGGCCCAGAATGCTGCATTATCACCAGCAGCGGCCCGCTGCTGTGTACCTTTTGGAGAGCGGCTACGTCTGCACCGCTCTCACCGACTTTTGGCACCCGGCGCCAGCAGCCCAAAGCATATCGATAGACATTTAGTTTGACCTGGAGGGGCAAAGCTGGCGACGTCAGGCACAGAGGTAGGACCTCACGAGGGGCAGATCAATCGTGGGGACGGGTAAACTTTGTACGAGCGCCAGAAACCATCAGCGATTCCCGTGCGCAGCGTGATATTAAAGATGACGGAAGTGAGCTGATGTGGCCGCAGAGACGCGTGCAGTAATCTATGCGGGCTGTTCCAGTTCGCTGGATGATGCAGGCAGACTTGGGTTTTGCCCTCGACCAATGAGGTGCGGGGCCTTGGGCGTTCGACAACTTTTTTTCTCGCCGGTTGCTTCGTTGCTGCGACTTTTGCTGCGGTTCGAGGAATTAGCTTAGTGGGGCTTCACATTCTCGCCGAGGAGAGGCACGCGACTGCGAGCAACAGTCTGCACTCAATGCCCGACGAAGAGATGACGGTGATGGTGTAGCTGCCTATTGGCACTTGAATGAAGCACAACGATGCTCTGGTTGGCGTCCAGGATGACTCCTCGCTGTCCATTCGCGAACGTGCGGGAGTCAGAGAGGCCCTGGTCGTGTTCACCGCCAAACAGCGCTAGCGGGTTAGCCTGCCAAGCGCCTTCCTAAATTTCCATATTCTCTGTCTCTGCCCGCCTTTCGCACGCCGCAAACCACACGGACACCAAGTCGCACAGGAATCAACACAAAAGTACACTTAACACCATTCATAACCATCTTCGTCGAGACAATGCCGCAGGCAATCGCTGAGTGCTAAATCCCCTCTGGGTGGCCTGCATTTTCTTTGCAGGCCACCCAGCCGGCCAGCTCGCGAGACTTCAACTCAACGACGATACAAATCCACGATTGCGTGTAGCAGAATCTGCCCGCAACCGTCTCAATCAATTGATCATTCGTCCGGCCTGCACTGCACACTACTACCCATTGTCAGTTCACCCGGCTCACCCCACGAACACCGACGACCCGCCATCTGCTCTGCCATAGTCAAGAGCACGGCCCCTCAGTACACCACACGCCCACTCGATCGAACGCTGTCTTCCCTCGAAACCACACATTCACCCCTCACTCGACCCTCACCCTCCCGAGTCGCATCGTCCACCAGTCCTCGTCCCTCCTTCACCCAAACTTGACGCTCTCATCGCTGCCACTGGACGACACCATCACTTATGGCGCAACATACATACGCTCGATCGGCCATGTCCGACCTTGGAGGGCACCACCAGGACCGCAAGCTCATGCACGACAGCACCACTACCAAAGGATTTAGCGATCAGCGACGTACCTCGCGAGACACTGCGCCAGCAAGCATCCATCACACTGAAGGACGAGGTGACGGTCAGTCAACCACTGAAGGAACTGCAAACGAAGACGATGAAGAAGACAGCAGTACTGCGCAAGACGCTGAACAAGATGACGAAGATGAGGCAGATGTGCTCGCCCCGTCCCGTGGTCTCGGTAAGGGCAAAGGAAGGGGTAAACGCCCCGTCATCCGCGTTGAGCCTGTCGATGAAGAGGCGACAGAGGATGACGACGACGACGAGACTGCCTCCAATGGGACGGGGCTCATTCCTAGCAAGCATCCGGTGAACCAGCTGCTGATGAACAACAAAAAGCGCACGTTTAGCAATCTCTCCAGCACTTCTGTGCTTTTTGGAGACGACTCCACTGACCAAGAATTTCCTCGACGAAAGATGGCGCGGAAGCTCAGCAATGCAGTCACCAAGCCGCTACTGACTTACAGGGAGACTGACGACGAGCTCCACGAAAATGCCATTGAGAGCGACGACGATGAGGACTACAGTGCACTCAATCTCATTCCCGATGATGACGATGACATGGACATCATGGAGCGCGAAGAGGAGAGCTTCATCTTGCAAGAGGAGCAGCAGGCGACCACTTTGCTCAACGAGTTCCGTGATGCTCGAAGACTCAGCCTGGAGAGCTGTGTTAGTGACAATATCTTCGGCGTCACCGCTCCCATCGATGAGTCGTTCATCTCAAATCTACCAGACTATGGGTTCGCTCAATTCTTCGAGCCAGAGGCACTTCCTGCCTCACCTGACCCAGCCGCGAAGCGAAAATATTCAGACAGCTCCACTAAGCGAGTTCGCTTCGATGATGAAGTCCAAGTCTCAGATAGCTCTAGCTCAGAGTCTTCCGAGCTTGACAGTAGTGTCTTTCCCGACCTCTTCCTTGAACAAGATAAACTGCCTCCTATCTTGACTCAGCTTCTCGAAATCGATCATGACGATGACGATGGAGACTTTGCCTCCCCTCAGTCTGATGCATCCTTCTGGGACTTCGGCCAGGAGGAATCGCGCATTACTGAAGCTGAGAATTCGGATGATGCCGATGACTCGGGCGAGTCCAGTGGCTATGAATGTACGGTCACGTTCTCCACCAGATTTACTTTGTTTACTAACGCAAATCTGCAGCTGACATGGGTGACACCACTGATGAAGAAGACTTTGGTGATGATGCACCCCCTCGGACGCCTGTTCAGAACAGGTCTGTTCTTCGTCAGTCAGCATCTGCTCCAGGCTCGCGTGCTGCAACCCCAAATCCGTTCCAACGCAGCATTCGACCTACAGGCCGACAAATCCCACCTCCTCGTGGCGTGTTCATTCATGACGACAGTACAAAGGCTATTGCTGTCACTAGCAGGTTTACCAAGGGTGTTACGTTCTATCGACCCCGCCCAGCCATGATCCCTTGGCTTCCACTGAACGGCTATCACAGCAGTACTAGCAGCACAGCTAACAACAGTCCTCGCAACTCCATTGCGCAGCTGAATGCCAATGCTTCAGACAGTGAGGTCAGCAATGAGGTCTTCAATAACGCCCTTGCCACGGATATTATGCTTAGCGGCATTTTCGGTTCTGCTCCAGGCGGCGATTTCGCCTTTGGCAACGAAAGTGTTGGACCTCCCGAAGCCTTCTACCCCTTCGTCAGCATCGGCTCAAACGGCAACATGAACCTCATGGACGACGACGACTATGACGACTCTGAGGATTATGAGGATGATCTTAACATCACGGACTTCATGGACTTTGGCTCTGAGGGTGATGATACAGATCTCGAACAGGACAATGAAGAGACAGACGTGCCAGCAACTCCAGCGTCGTCACAGGTGGCAGTCAATGGTTCCACACCCGCCAGGCCAACACCAGCTAGCGCAACACCTCGCAAGAGGACCACATCTGACGCCATGCTGGAGCACTTTGATCGTGGAGTTGTCACTGCGTTCAGAAACAACCAAAACAGATATCGCGACGTTGCATCACTTCCACAAGACCCTGCCGCGCGCTCCGCGGTCTCTCGGCCAGTTCGGTCTGGCAAGTCCGCCGAGGCTCTCATCACGCCTCTTCGCAAGCGGTCCAAGTCGAACAGGATGACTAGAACGCCACTGCGTACTGGGCCTATCACTCAGAGCTCTCCGCTCTCTGGTGTCACTAAGGCTACCTCTCGTCTGCAACATTCGATGATGAGCGCCCCTCGTGCGCCGCCTCCAAGGATGGGCACCTTCTCATGAGGGCATTGCTTCAACTCGGAATACTCAAAGCAAGTGATGGTACATCACTACCAACATTGACTGGAGGGGTTGTTGGGGATGAGGAGGAGGGGAGGACTTACTTGAGATTTCCTGGGGAGATACACGACGTTACGATACCCACGACCTTTTGCTTTCCCGCGGTCCTGCGGCCATGTTGTTACTACGAACTTGATGATGCGTTTGCACATCTATCAGAAGTTCATGGGCTCGGTCTATGTCCAGACCAGCTCTCTAAAAGTTGGAGAGCGCTTCGATCTGTGCTCAACTGCGACAAATGTTGCGACTATTCCGACTTCCGCAATCATTTTGCAACCTACGAATCGCGTTCACTTTCTTATACCAGTTCTCTTTCGTCATGCAGAGGCCGTTCGCTCCATCGAGTGGAGGCCTGAAGGATGATACCATGTATTTGGCTGGATGATTTGATGGGTTCCACCATCTCCGGCGTTCAGATCTATGGTCGTGGATTCAGAACGGCGTTGAGATGGTGGCAGCGCATTTCGGCGTCGCGCCAGGCTTCTTTCTTTTGTTCATGGTGTCTTCAAAGTTCGGGTCATCGCGTGTGTAGGATTATGAGTCCAACGAGAGTAGTGTTTCCTAGAATGCAAAGTAATTCATAACAGTATATTGTGACAATCATATATCACCGCACACGTGACGCTTCCATATCCTTGCAAGATAGCCGATGACCGTTGTATGCATGAGCTTTCATGCGCATTTAAGCATTGTACCCCTGCAGGTGGCGTATGATCGTGGGATGCTTGGCGTGGTGAAGGGCTCGAGCGTCTGCGTCTGTGCTGAAGCTTTGGCCGAAAACGACGTCACACCATCACGCTTCAACGCATGTGACAACGAACTTCAAGCAAACACTAGAAATTCGCGACCCTAAATGTCTGCACCGCCTAGTGATGGCAGACACCAAAGATGACTACCGTGAAGACGAGTCATTCCTGCAATATGCATTAGTATGTTTCTCAGCAGTAACCTTTCTGATCTGCGCGAGAGTCGCGCGAAACTGCATCCCCACACGTTCAGTCAATTCATACTAACCACCATCTAGGATACCTTGCTGCTACCAGTACGTATCGCGACATCGCCAGCACTACTGCGAACATACCTTCGTACGATTCTTCTCTTCATCACATCTACGATCTTGTTTGGTCTCGCTGCTGTCGCGTACACGTCGTTCTACTACTCGTACATACCTGTGCGCGGCATCAGTGCCCCAGTGTATTTGCAATATGATCATGGTGGCATAACTAGATCATCCATACTGCCAGGTGACGTCTCGGCGCAGAATTGGCCGTACGGCATCGCGAACATACCAGGACTGGTGAGCAGGCAAAAATACGATGTCGTTGTTGAAATGACGGTTCCTCGGAGCAGAGTCAATCTAGAAGCGGGGAATTGGATGGTCGCCCTCGAGTTGCGTGGTCCTGCAAGTGGTGCCGCTGGCGTGAAGGGTATGCTGGGCTGGGACGAGGAGTGGAACGTTCAAGATCACAGCCAAGGAGGAATCCCGGGGACGACGGCGCAGAAAATGGGCGCGGAAGGGCTGGCGCAAAACCCGACTGTAGTCGCGAGGAGTAGGAGACCGACGATTCTGACGTACCGGAGCTACATCATCGAGCACGCATATCGGCTTCTCCGACTACCGTTGTACCTGGTCGATTGGCATACCGAGTCGGAGCATATTGAAATCAGCATGATGGAGTCTGTCGAGTTTGAAAAGGGCACACGCAACGTACCGTCCTCGGTCAAGGTTGAACTGCGTTCCAAACATCCGCTGGAGGTTTACACCGTTTCAGTACGCTTCAGTGCACGACTAGAGGGCCTGAGATGGCTTATGTACCGATACTTCCTCAGCAGCGCCGTGGCTGGTACATGTCTATTCTGGGGCGTAGAAATGGGTGTCTTACTATTCACATGGGGAATCTTCACGCTCCTCTTCGGTAAGTCATCACCTCCACACGACACCGAAGCACGAAAGCGCATAAAGCAAGAAGACGGCGACGTCACACCAAAACTTGAACCTCGGGACGGTGATACAGACCCTGGCACACCCTTATCAGATACTTCGCGCACGTTCCCGACACTGTCTTCACATCAGCCATTACATTACACATCCACTTCACCCGCGTCACCGAAGTCGGAGCGTAACACCCCTGCCCTCGAAGACATTCCGACGCGCGAAGACGCGGAAGCAGACGACGAGGAAGACGATTTCGTCCTCGATGAGCCGATTCCGCTGAGTGCGCAAAGAGACGGCGTTTTCACTGATAGTGGGATTGGGACGAGCTTTGAGAGTGAGAGGGGGTTGAGCCGAAGGAGGAGTGGGAGGATGAGAGATGGTGGGAAGGATGGTGATCGATAGCGTCGGTCGTCGTTTGTGCCTGTGCCGATTCCGAGGATTGCTGGGAGAGGGGCCGGGAGCGGTGTAGTTGGTAGAAGAGGAAGTGCTGATGGTAGTGGTAGTAGCGGCATGGTGAGGAGATGTGGGTGCATTTCATCGCATTCTCATTGATTGGAGTAAGATACCACATTTATATTCGTCATGCTTTAGCCTGCATCTAGCAAAGTCTCTACACCGTTTCGTATCCATTAATGTCGAGACCCAAGTCTTTCTCCCCTTTCGGTTCCAACATCACACCTCTCTCCTCCAAACCCTCTCTCAACCGTTTCGAAATCTCCCCAACGTCCCCATCACTCCGTACTCTGACCACCGTCCCCATCGCGCCAAACTTTTCCACCACCTCCCTCGTCGTCTCTTCAAACGTCTTGATCCGCAACTTGATCGTCTCCGGCGTGTCGTCCGCTCTACCGCGCCTAGACAAACGCTATACTAACATACCTTCGGAACACTGAAGCACCACCACACATGTCAGTGGCGCAACGACGGACTCGAAATATTCTGCCTGATCGATTCGTCGGGGAAATCCATCTAGCAAAAATGTAAACACGCCGTTCTTGACGGACTGGTCAATACGTGTCTGGAGCATTTGAGCAGTCATTTCTTTGGGACCAATTTTCCCGCTGGACATGTTGGACTTGATGATATCCGCCCAGGGACTCGACGTGTTCTTTGCCTCCTCGCGGAGGATGCCGCCGACACTGTAGTGTGTGATGTGGAAGTGTTGAGTGAGGAGGGCGCATTGTGTGCCTTTGCCGGAGCCGGGAGGGGCGAGGATGGATATGAGTTGGGGCTGTGAGGTGGCCATGGTGTGCGTTGTTTGAGTGTGTTGAACTTAGTTCTCCGTGTGAGACCGGCAGATAGGCAATGATTAGGTGGTGGGAAATTAGTTGGGACAGGTGGGATTCATGTCAGTGAGTGAATTGTGTGGGCGCAGGTGAGTATTCGACTATCACGATGTTCGTTGTGTTACTGTTGCATTGTCACCAGACTTGAGACAAGAGCTTCACAAAGCTGTTCAAATCTTCTGGACTTGGGTCAGGTCATTTGTGAAGTGGGAAGGTGCCAGTGTAGGCAGTCATAGCTTCTTCCCACGCTCGAAGGTTACCGAGCTTCTTACACCAACATCATACTATTGCTCAACATGAAATATCCCCAACTAGGTCCGCAAGTCCTCGACTTTGTCTCGCTAGGCATGGTCGTACTAGATGAGATTCGCACTCCAGGTTGGCCGCCGCTCACAGATGTCGTTGGCGGGTCTGGTAGGTGGTCCATGTACGAACTGAATGTGAGACATACACTGACTTCGTACCTCCATCTTTGCAGGCGCTTTCGGTGAGCGGGCGCCCTCGACCTTAAGCTTACTCACTTACAATTCACGATAGCTACACTCGGCGCTCGTCTTTTCAATTCCGGCATACCTGTCTCGAAAGTGCAGCCGGGCGGCTTATCGCGTCTCACATGGCCGTCCAAGAATGTGGGCTGCATGGTGCGCGCTGGACACGACTTTCCAGAGCATGTGCTGCAGGAGCTCGATAAGTAGAACATGACCCTTGAGGTAGACAAAAAAAGCGCGGGACCGAGCACCAGAGGCTTACTTGAGTACCAAGACAATACTTTTGGCCGTACGTCTTCAGGTCAAGCCATCATATTTGGCGACTGACACCTTTACAAAGCGAAAACCTTCACGTATACGACCGAGCCGCTCAAAACGAAACCGATCGATCTCATTGATACACCTTTACTCAAAGCCAAGATCTTCCACTTTCTCGCCACGCCAGATGAGATAATGCAGCTAGTGCCGCAGCTTCGAGAAGCTCGCAGAAAATATTATAGCAGCAGGGACGCAATAGTCATCTGGGAGCCGTTACCGGATTCGTGCACAGAAGACATGATGGAGCATGTGCTCTTGGCATGCGAACTTGTCCAGATCTTCTCGCCAAATCATATCGAAGCCGGCAACCTATTTGGTTACACTGGTGGCTTCGAGAAAGAGCGTATCGAGACATACGCTAAGCGATTCGTCTCGTGCATCGGGATCGACAATGAAGACACAAGGGGCATCGTTGTCATTCGGTACGCTGAACATGGGTCACTTACCGTGGATTTGGCGTGTCGTATCCCCCAGCAAACAATTCGTCAAAAGGTCTGGCTCCCACCGTTCTATCCTTCAGAAAGCCCGAAAGTCGTCGAGGCAACAGGCGCCGGGAACGCATTTCTGGGCGGCTTCGCAGTAGGACTTATTGAATCGAGGGAATGCAGAACAGCAAGTGTATACGATCATATAGCGGCAAGCTTTGCGGTAGAGCAGATTGGGCTTCCCCGATTAGAGCTGCAGATTGGTGATGATGGTGAGACAAGGCCGGAGACATGGAATGGTGTGGGTGGAAGGGGGCGGTTGGCGGACTATGAGGAAAGCTTTGTGGACGATGACCATCAATTCAACTGGTGCAGGAATAATTGCGTGCCGCCTGAGCGGGGGTAGCAACGCTTGCTCTGACTGCCAGGTATTTCCAAGGTTGAGTTACGCTGGATTCAGATATTCTTACATACTCTCAGTACGCCGCTGCGCCAGACCATGCATGCTTGTTTAAGTCACTTTACTTTTTCCTCTCTTCGTTTTGCTTCTTCAAAAACGCCGAAATCTGCTCTACATGACTTGCGAAAAAGCATCTCTTCTCGTCGCTTCTCCATACCAAAACTCCTAATGCCTCGGCATACGCCGCACAATCTCTGTACTTTTTTTCAAACTCGAATTCGCGCATCAAGTATCCGTTCGTGACCTCGACTCGCTCGCCCTCGTACTCCCACAGACGAATCTGATCCATGACTGTCGGCGGCAAAGGCGGGTTCATTTTCTGCATTTGTGGATGGGCGTAGGTGGTCAGATAGGAGATGATTTGTGCGGATGTTATCCCGGACTGCACAGCGCGGTGAACGGATTCTTTGGTCAGTTTTCCGGAGATCAGGTTGGGGAAGCGATGTTGAAGTTTTGTGAAAAGTGATAAGATGGCGATTTGTATGAGACTGTTGGTGTATGCGTAGAGCCGGTAATTGGTCTCGATGATGATGAAGCCTTTGTTCTGAGCTTTGCTGTCGCTCTTGGTGTCGGAGGTAGAAATGTCGGAGCCAGGCAGGGCGCCAGAGTCAGATGTCAGGGTTGTGGCGAGGCGCGTGGGGTAGAAAGTGCGCGAGTCTTTGGAGGAGCGGTACACGAGACCCATGGAGGAGAGGTCTTCGAGCATTTGGAGCTGGGTGGCCGAGAGCGTGGAGGTGGAGTAGTCTTGGCCTAGTTCGAGGGAGCCGAGCATGAAGAGGAATGAGAGGACTTCTGTTTCGTTCATGCCGAGCTGGGGGATCTTAGCAATGATTAACCAGACAAGGAGGATATGGGAGGGCGCTCACATCGCTCGTCATCTTTAGATATACAATCAAGAGATTCCAGACTTGCGCATTCGTCTCTTGCAGCACAAAGCTGAAACCCTCCTTCGTGATTCTTGGACTTCCATGTACCGTCCTAACGAGATCCCCGGCATGTAGGAGCTTTTTTGTGCCAGGTCCAACATCCATATTCACACTTCCAGGCTCAAAGCCCGCTGCGCCACTGACCATAAAGAATAATATGCCTTCCCATTGCGCCCTCGCATGTTGGTCCAGGAATTTAATGCTGAGCCTCTTTCCACCGCTCTCAGCTTTCGTTGCTGGCACACCGAACGAGCGATGGGTGCCTGACCCTTCTATAGCCTGGCGCAAGCTACGTTGAAACCCTGAGGAGAGCGAGTATGAAAGACTTCTATCGTCCTCGCGTTTCGAGGTAAGAATATGCAGACGGTCGAGGATCGAGAGTGCTTGTTCGCGTTCCCCGCGTGCGGACGGCTTGAACCAGGCTTCGAGGTCGGCGGCGGGGAAGGACGAGGGCATATATAGCATTGCCATTACGATTGACTTTGCTATAGTTTGTTAGACTGAGCACGTGTCTTGGCGAATTGTAGCGCACCCAAGTGCGGCAGCATGCACCGAAAGACGGCCAGCACCGTTGATGGCGCTTCATACAGCTTTCGGTGCGTATGCAGAGGAAGGCCCTGCAGGTATTCCAGAGCCTGGATGGATGATGACGCCGACATCGTGGTAGATGTGGGTTGAAAGGTTGGACGTGCTACCGTATTATCATGTTCGGGGTATAGGATATTCGACCGAGCGTAGTAGTCGCGTGTATCACGTCGATTCAGTGCGTGCGTTGGGTGAAAGAAAGTCGCATGTCAACCTAAAGTTCGATGACGCGCCAAGTGAGCGGAGCGGAGCGTGGGGCGCGCAATTCCGCTCCGCCCTTGTCCGCTTCCGAGGTTCGAAATGCAACTGCCGAGCGGAACATCAACCTAACTCCTACACGGACAGTGACAGCAATCGCAAAAATGCCAGCGTTGAAATTTGTTCGATCTGTAAGAACCAGATCAACGAGTATGATATTGACCAATCAGAATCTGACTAAATGACCAGGTCTGGGAGTCCTTTCGAGCTAACTCCGGCTTGGAACCAAGGTACAATGGTCTAGAAATTCATGGTATTGCTTTCAGCTGACGACGATCGAACGTGAAGGCTATTAGATGGTGTATGTACCGTGAGATGTTCTCACGATCAAGCGTTCACATATATACACAGTTGCGAGTTACGTCGGCAGTCCCAGGCCGTGTAAAGTTCGAGCTCGATATCCAGAAAGAGCATACGGTAGCATCACTCCTAACACAATTGCACTTGTCACAAGCTCACATTCTTTCCAGAACAGACTGAACATTCTTCATGGTGGTACCATAGCTAGCATGGGTGAGTCATATTAATTTACTTCTCTCGATACCAAACTGACTGGTTGTAGTCGATCTTGGCGGCTCTCTAGCTGTCGCTTCCAGAGGTCTATTCGCAACCGGTGTGTCAACCGACCTCAATGTTACCTATCTGTCCTCTGGAGGAAAAATTGGCGATCTAATCAAGGCCGAAGTCACTTGCGATAAGTGTATGCTATGCCAACATATTCTAGCACCGAAACTTACTAACCAGAATTATAGTTGGCAAAACACTGGCATTTACGTCAATCAGTTTCACCAATAGCAAAGGCGAGCTGTTCGCACGGGGTAGCCATACCAAATATGTGGCTCTGGCGTGGAAAGATCCGAACAATATTGTCGAAGAGTTGTCGCCAAGGGAAGAAAAGAAGCCTTGATTCTATGGTCCGAATCGCAGGATCGTGTACGTTAGACGTAAATCTCAGGTGTATGGTACAAAGTGACAGTAGCTACTAAGGGGATGAGCTATGATTAACCTTTCCATAGTGTACCGATGGTAGACAGGACCCTGTTGACCCAAGAAATGCCCCGATCTAGCTAACGGCATAGCAACCATAGAACCACCCTGCAAGATATCACTATTTGGGAGATATCAGAACTATGGTACATACAAGCGCACATGTTGTACAATTCTTATAAAAGATATGCTCCTCTTGACCTTCTCACATTTTTCGTATCCTCTCCATTCGCGCACGCACTTCTACCAAAGCATTACCACAGTTCAAGAATACTACCACAATTCACGAATAAACCATCATGGCTACCTTCGCGAGATTCAAGGACCTGCCTCTCGACGACAACTGGGCACAGCGCCCTCGCCTCCCACCAGTTCCCCTGCCGGACCTATATCCTGGCCACTGTTTCCTCAACCGCAACGGCACCCGCAAGTACGATAGCCAATTGAAGGCATTCAACAACGACTATCGGCCTCTGAGCCTACTGACCGAGCCTGTCCGCCGCCAGTGCACCGCAGACGTGCACATCAAGCAAGAAGACGACGATCTAGTCGTCAAGCAAGAAAGTCCCGTGAAGACATCCAGGACTACTATTCCGATATGTTTGCTACTCAATCCTGCCTCTGCCGCCCCCACTTCGACGGCTGCGATGAAGGAGGAGAAGCTGGTCAAGGTCGCATGCCAGGCTCTGTCGCGGATGCCCTGAAGCCGTCCGCGCACCACGTTCGGCTTTATGTGTTCACGGTGCTGGGATGACACTCCACTCATGCTAGCTTTTGTATTCATCAGTATCTAGTAATCATAAAACCCCTTGCCACTCTTCTTCCCCAACCACCCCGCATCCACCATTTTCTTCAACAACACTGCAGGCCTGTACTTCGAGTCGCCCGTGTCTTCATACAGCACGCGCATAATCGCTAAACATGTGTCGATGCCGATGAAATCTGCGAGCTGAAGTGGGCCCATGGGTACGTTGGTGCCGTTCTTCATGATGCTGTCGATATCCTCCTTGGTGCCGACGCCGGTCTCGAGACAGATGATGGCCTCGTTGATATATGGCATTAGAATGCGATTAGCGAGGAAGCCGGGTGAGTCTGCGGATTGTGAGGGGATTTTGCCCATCTTTCGGCAGAAGGCGATGGCGGTTTCAATGGTGGATTGCGAGGTTTGGAGACCGGTGATGATTTCTACGCCTTTTTGGATGGGGACCGGGTTCATGAAGTGGGTTGAGATGACGCGAGACGATGCAGATAGGTCAGTTGGGTCTTTGGTCGTGCTGGCGGCGATTTTGGTGATGCTGATAGACGAGGTGTTTGTTGCGAGAATGGCGTGGGACGGGCAGATTTGTGCAAGTTGGGCGAAGATCTTGCTCTTGAGGTCTAGGATCTCGGGGACGGCTTCAATGACGAAATCGACATCTGAAAGGTCCTCAAGCTGGGTGCTGGATGTCAATCGCTCCCGGGCGGCTGTGGCATCTTCTTTTGATATGCGGCCTTTGCCGACGTCTTTTTCGAGAAGCTTGTCGGCGAACTTAAAGCCTTTGTCGATGGAGGCTTGTGAATTGTCAATTACTCTGACGGATACACCAGCTTTCTGTGCTGCTACGAGAGCGATTCCAAGACCCTACAAATGTCAGTCGATGGATTTTGACCGCTTTCGGTCGATATCATTACCATTTGTCCAGCTCCAATGACACCAAGCTTCTTGACCTCAGCGGCAGCTCCAACGGAAGGTGTTGAGCTGAATGAACGGCATTGCTGCGTCGCTGCACGTCGGACGACCTGTCTTGAGGCGGCTGAGAACATCTTTGATGTAAGCACTCAATGCTGATTGCAAGATCCTCGAAAATCGCAAATAGAATTGAGGTTCGACATGTGCAGAGGACTAGCGTGTCCGGCCGATGAAAGCCGCCGCATGCTCTACCGAGGCACGACGCGGGGCGTACCCACCCCTGTCGCCGGAAGAGAGGCCGCGCGAGAACCTTGGCGAGTTTGCAGCATTTGTTTCACGCTCCAACCAATTTACGCGTCGCGCGACGCGACTTCGAGCAAGTGGTCGATCGTGGAAGCGGGCAGCATCCGCAACCGTCAACCACCACAATGGCCCAAACGACGCTGGACGAGTGGGCGAAGGACCCAGTGGACCCTGAGATTCGTGCTCACGTCTACAGTCTGATTACTGCTGTATGTTTCCCTGGGATGGTTGTTGTTGTTGCTAACGTTTGCAGCTTGGTGGCATTGGCGACGACGGGACATATTCGCTCGGTGACGACGCTTTGCTATGTTTGAAGGACCTACGAAAGTGGCTCAAGTTTGGCGATGGCCAGTTGAATCGACGGGATGTTGCACGATGCATGGCCGAAGCCAACCTGGTGAAGGGTGACTTATTGGAGATTCTCGCAAAGATCTCGCCCAGGGCAGTTGAGGACAAATGGAGGCACAAGCTTGCAGTCGCATCATGTATGACGAGTTGTGAACATCAAGGAATTGCTACTGATACTCGCCAGTGGAACTCCTAGTGCCGTTGACATGGCCATTCGAGATCGACCCGGCCGAAGCCACTGTAAACCACCACCGGCATGGACCATACATTCAGCTCGCACAGGTTGGCTACAAGCGAGCGATTCTTCAATTCGACCGCGACAGGACCTTGCAGACCGCCGTCAAGATCGCTTTGCCTTCGATGGCCGTACCGCTTCGCGAACGAACACCACGAGATGAGGGCATCATCCGTATCGCGCTATACTTCATTCGCAATATCGCTATGCTTGCGCCGCCAGCCAGCGCTCCGATGGACATTGACGAGGCCGAGGTGTCGAGATCAGCGACAATCGACACGTTTCAGGAGCAGGACATCTTTCAGGTGCTCTTAAGCATTGCATCGAGCATAGGAGAAGACTTTGTAACACAAGATGTCATCGTTCTCGAGATACTTTTCTTTCTCCTTAAGGGTATTGATGCAGAGAAGCTGTTCATGGAAGACAAGAAGCTGAGCAGCACGAATGCCAACGAGCTCAAGAGCCTGATGCAGAAAGAGAGAGCAATGCTCGCAGGATATGCAAGGCACGCACCAACACGCCACAATCGCTTTGGCACTATGATCTGGGTCAGGCGCGACGACGAGAAAGTGACCACCATATCTGGGCAAGATGTGCTCGGCAAAGCGCAGGCTAGCATGCAAAAGATGGATCAGACCAAGAAATGGAACAAGCCACGGCGCCCTGGCAAGAAGCTGGACGGCGAACAAGAGAGAGAGGAATTCGACTTACCAGTAGCATTGACGTCGACCGCTCAGAAGCACATCAAGGCGTTCGTCGAAGAATTCCTCGACTCCTCCTTCAATCCACTTTTCCAACACTTGCGAAAAGCAATAGAGCGGGAGACTGAGCGTGTAGAGATTCGACACTCGAGACAGTACTTTTACTTGGTATCCTGGTTCCTGCGGGCAGAATGTGCTCGACGACGCACAATGAAAGAGCGAGCAGCAGACCCTAAGAGCCCAGCAGTGTTAAGCGCCGAGGACGAGAGCTATGGTTTGGTTGCTGAGGTCATGAATCAAGAGACGTTCATCTTGTTGAACAGGTTCATGCAAAAGAGTCAGGATGAGAAAGCATGGCAGGATCTGAACGCGGGCATGAAATGCTTCACCCAGATCTTGCTTACGGTACACGAAATGTCTGAATCTGCACTCGACGACGATCAGGAAATTGCCGAGAATATCCAAAATCGCATATTTTACGAAGAGGCTACACACGACCGTGTGGTGATGATCCTTCGGTCCTACAATGGGCAAGGTTTTGGCTACCTGGATGCGGTGACGGAGCTTTCTCACGTCTTTTTGCGTATGCTAGAGCGCTACGCTAAGCAGAATGTGGACATGCAGATTCGGTCGAAGCGAAGGGCTCGCAAGATCAAAAAGAAACAAGCGCAAACGCAAGGAGGTGAAGGCGAAGAGGAGACCCACGTCTCCGAAACTGAAGATCTTCAGCAAGCACAGCGAACAGTCTCAGAACGGAAGTTCGACTTCAATCGGTTCGCTGCCAAATTTGTCAACCAAAGCAGCATCAACACCTTTGTAGCTTTCGCAAAGTATTACAGCGATCTCGACACGGAGCAGTTGAAGCGAGCGCACCGCTTCTTTCATCGTGTTGCTTTCAAGATGGAGCTTGGTGTGCTACTTTGTCGAGTCGACATCCTGCAGCTCTTCACGAAGATGATGAAGGGTCCAGGTGGTCTGGACATGGAGTCGCCTGCGTACAAAGAGTGGGATGATTTCGTGAAGCATTTCTTCAGGCAAGTGGTAAAGAAGGTGCAAGAGCGACCAGAGCTGGTAGTGGAAATGCTATTCAGCAAGATCCCAGCAACCCTCTTCTTCCTGGAACACGGCTATGGGCGAGAAGTAATCACACGAACGCCACGTGCGCCCGCCGAAATCGTGGTCAAAGCAGGCATGGAAGTGCCCGAGCAGATAGGGGTCGCCGTGGGCGTTCTTGTCAATCAGCAGAAGTCAGATGCTCTTCGTTGGGTTCGGGATGTGCTTACCTCCGCTGTGGAAGAGCGCAAAGCATGGGAAGATGAAGACGAGGCACGCAAAGCCCTCGCCGCTGCAGAGCGTCCCGAGGGCGAAGAGGTCGTGGAAAGTGTGGATGCTGAGACTCCAAAGCCTCCCTCTATTCGTGAGTATAGTCATGCTGAATATTCGAGACTAAGCTGACATGCACCAGTACTCAAGCCGGATAGCGAAGAGCGTCGAGTCGCAATGTTCAAGGACAACAAGCTGCGCCTGTTACTGACTCTCGTTGGGTTCTCCCGTCTTGGCGAAGCGCACGACCCTGACGCTACCTGGATTATTCCTTCTTCCCTCACATCGTCACAGCTGCAGGAAGCGATCGATCTCATCCGCAAGTACGAATTCGACCCACCGACGTACGAGGACGGCAAGTCCCCAGAAGATCTTCTTCGCTACAAGGCAGCTGCGACACGTAGCTCAGCTCGGCGCGTCAACTTTGACGACGACGGTGATGATGGCATCGACAATGGGTCGGACGAGGATCATGGCGAGTATGCTGCTGACAAGCCCACGGCGAGAAGGCCTGATGGGGAACGGAAGGTGCTCAAGCGACGGAGGAGAGTCGCAACGCCCGTTGAGCTCGATGACGAAGAGAAGGATCGCCGAGCGGAAGCCCGTCGCTTGAAAGCCATTGAAAAGGCGGCCAAGGAGAAGAGTACAATGTTTGTTCATGACTCAGACGACGAGGACGACACAGAGAAGGACGCGGAGTTCTTTGCTCGAGAGGAAGCACTACGCAAAGAGATGATGAGCATCTATAACAAGTCCCTGATATTAGGCAACACTGAGCCAGCGGCATCGAAGAAGAGGAGAGCCGAGGAGCCTGCTTCGAAGAGCAAGCGGCGGAAGACACCTCCAAAACGGAAGGCTCAGCCGTTCGCAGATAGTGATGATAGTGGCGATGAAGACATGGAGGATGCCAAGAGTGCGAGCAGCAGAGCTGTATCTGAGGAAGTCAGAGACGTGGTAGATGAGGAGAGCGAACAAGAGGCAACCGATACACCGCTATCATCTCAGCATGCAGCGGGTCACACGAGCGACGACGAGACACCACGGAAAATGGGCGCACTAGATATCCACAGCAGCCAGAATGCCAAAATGGCAAGCGCTGATGATGAGGACGAGGAAGATGATGTGCCTGTCGCACGAAGACCAGTGGCCCGACGTGCGTTCATCATCGACAGTGATTCGGAGTAGGCTGGAGTATTGCATTTGGCTGGTGGAGGGTCATGATTGCATAGCGTGGCGTTGTCGGTTTGACATGATGCTTTGTATACCCTCTATCTCATAGCTGAACGTGTGTTTTCTACTCTTCTTTTGTCGTCCTGACGTCCTTTCTCACATTCATTCCTTTTGAAGTCACATGTGCCGTAATGAGCGCTTTACGTGTCTGTCGTCACAGTTGCCGTTTGTCGAGTGCCTCGCACCTGCTGTGTTTACATCCCCAACTTGCTCACCTAGTGCTAACCACCATCTCACTAAAGGTAAGTGCTTCTCCACACACGTTCTATGACACGCTATAGCCATGCTAACACATCCAGACCGACAGAGATTTGAGCAGATTCGGGCTCGTTGGGAGGCTGCTCAGCCGGGCGAGGACGAGTCGGCAGACATGGTGGGTAGGAAGGTGTCCCAACAGCCGACGAGCGGTGCCACCCCATCCAATGCCGGCAGCAAGTTTCGCAGGAAGCTCATTCATGGCCTCGCCTTCATCTCCCATCCCCTTTCGCAGCGCAAGCTCACGCCTGGTCGACATGCTACCAGCAACGCCATGCTGGCAGTGACAGCACCCGCATCGAACACATTGATTCACCAGTGCGACGCGCCTCTTTCACCAACCCACAAGCCGGCATCACTAAGGCGACCGAATGGCTCCTCCGGCGAGTCTCCGACCCAAGCAGCTCATGAGAGCTTGATCGGAAACAGCGAGTCGGACGCGACCCCAAGAGCACTGCCTCGATCCCAAACCACCAGCTTCCTCCCGCGTCCCATTCGCACCGGTTCCGACGCGTCTATTCGAGCAGTGACAGATAGGACGACGAAATTGCCGCCTCTTGCAGTCATGCCTTACCCGAAGTTGTGCGCTGTGCCATCGAAGATCCCCACCCCAAGCCCTCCACTATCCGAGCGGCGCATCTCCAGTCCACGACAGTACATCCATCAACATACCACGTCACAAGTCAAGCAGATCGCCGCAAGTCAAGCGTTCGCAGCATACAGTACTGGCTCTCCAACAAAGCCTGCAATCAGGTCAAGGACCACGCCAAATCTGGTGAAGAGTATCAATTCACAGCGGCCAGCGAGCTACATGGCGCAAACAAAGGCAGGCCTCCAAAGAGTTGCAGTGGCACCAGCTGCGCAAAAGTCTCCTCTGCAAGAGAATGTACCCACAAGCAAGCGAATCAGCCATAGGCCATCCCAGATTTCGGAAAAGTCATTGCGGCCAGAGAGCCTAGCAGTTCCTACAACAATTGCGAGCAGAAGATCATTTGGGCCTGGTGCTACGCTGTCACAAGGCAAACAACCACATCAGGGCACTCCACTAACCGCAAAGAAACAATTAAGCTCAAATCTTGCGCAGCAAACACCGCTTAGCACCGCGCTCGCGCAACCTCCACGCGTTGCGAGCAGTGGTTCCATCGCACAACCTAGGCTGATGGGTCCTCGTAATGTTCCCACACCTACGCCGCCAACAGCCGAAACTCCAAGACCACCGCTGCCTCGTTCGAGCACTGAAAAAGACTTCCGAAGGAAAACGCTGGGAACGCCGAACGGTCTAGGTGGTGTTTGGAGGGCATCGCGGGCGCTGGCAGAAGCAAACTATGAGGTGAGAAGACTTCCACGCTCCTCCACTTTCCACGATTTTGGGACCAGTTCGAATTCTCTTCCACCAGTGCCACCCATCCCAAACCAGTACCGTACGCCTTCCCTATCGAGCCTCTTTCAGTCTTCCCTTTCGAAGTCCAACTTTAGGATAGTGTCGGACGCAGCGTCGTGCGAATCGATCCCGGAGGAGCCAACAGATCTGCTTGACGCCATGCCTTATATACACATTCCAACGTCCTTCCGGACGCAGGCTGATCAGTCTCCGTGCCCTCAGACGTCGGACTCGCCTACTGGTCTGGATGCGCTGCCACCGCTGCGACGCCCTGAAGGACCGAGCATATCAACACCAAGCCTAGCGCCCACGGGATCCCAGCCAAGTTTGGCATACAGTCAGAGTGACCGACCATGGTCCATCTCTGACTACCATTATGATGACAACGCTGACCTTGAGCCTCACTTACAGGTTAGAGATTACATGCCGCCTTTGTATTGGGCTGGCCGTTTCCAGGCGCGATTTGATCAGTGGCGAACCGAAGCCTTGCAGTGCGAGTTGAATCCACGACGTGAAACGCGTGCTGAAGGCCGGCTCATCGAGTGTCGTTTGAACCAGGAGAAGCTCGCTACCCACCATATCTTCCTAGACCTCCGAGATCTGTGCCTCACAGCCCAGGCTGCTGACAGTCTTTGGGTACGTGCTGAACTAATTGTTTCTCTGCGATTCACTTATGCTCACACTCTCGTAGGAATTCGAGTTCAAGTACCGCAAGGACAACAAGCTACTCAACAACCCCGAGTACCCAGTAGCACCACCCCGTAAGCACGACAATCAAGAGACTCACAAAGGAGCCTTCGGAAGAGCTGTCAGGAAGCTAACGCCGCGGAAGAGTAGCTTTGTGAACCTGCTGAAGGGCAAGGGTTGGGGCAAGACTGACGATGCCAAGGCACATGAGGCGCCGGAGCAGAGTGTGGAGACATCTTCGGGTAGCTCTTGACTGTCACATCACTGGAAGCGAAATGTCATCAACATGTGTATCAATACCATATGAACAACGAGCATATCTGATCTCATCGCACCCTTGCAAAGAGACTCGAAACACGTCATATCATCCCCCTTCCTCCCGATCCTATCAAATCCTCCCATCCACATCCCCGTCCTTATTCTCGTCTGACCGCACCTGAACCACTGGATCTAACTCATCCCCAAATTGCGCTCTCTCCCGCATCCATCGCTCTACCAAGCACTCTCTGGAAAAGTCCTCCTTCAATTATTTCACCTCGGGCATCTGCATGCGCAGCTTGTTAGTTAGGAAGATATCGTCCTTGTAGATCCCTTGCACCGCGGTTGTTGTATGGACCGGGTGTTCTCGCAATAGCTTGTGGAGCCGAGCGGATTTGGTGGTCGGAGCCCCCTGAAGTAACGGTTGAGTTTCAGTGGATGGATAGTGCTGGAGTAATGCGGGCACGAGGGTCGGAGAGGGTGATGGGATGGCGAGGGTGAGATTTGTTGTCTGTGCAGGCGGGTTTGTGGTGGTTGTAGTGGCTTCGCGTTGCCCTGGAAAAGGCCGCTTGCGGGTGTTGGGCGCGGAGTCGTGCAGCGCCGGAGCAGTTTGTGAGATGGGGCGCTTTAGTGTGGACATTTTTTTTGACATGTTGAGGATATTCAAGGTGGTGTGTCGCGTATTTTGCTTGAGTTTGTGCGATGCGGTGGAAAGTGAGCTGGGCTATGATATGGTGTAGTACTTTAGGCTCTTGTATCGCGATCCTTTGAGCTTATACAGAAAACAAGTTCAAGGTCGAGGAATAGACGTATTAAACACATACATTTGTTCATAACTGGTTGCGTTGGGAAGGGTCCTGTCCCAGATACGCTAGTGTTATTCTTCCTCGGATTCCTCTTCCTCGCTACCAAACCTCAACTTCTCGCACCCACACGGCCAGAGATGGTTCACCTGATTCCCGGGATATTTGGCGCGAAATGAGGTAAAATAACGCTCCATGTCGTTCCATGCATCCCGAGTATCCTGGTTGACTTCCTCTCCTGGCTTGATTTTTGGATAGGTAGGGTAGTGTTGCAGGATCTTACCGCGCACATCCAGATACTTCGCGTACGTGACCTCGTTCTCACGCGACAGTTGATGGCCGCGTCCCGTCCTACGATTTTGGTCGATTCCACAATTGCCGTGACGGCCGTGGGTGCCTTCGTTCAAGAAGGGCGGCTGGTTGTGTGGTTTGGGAGGCTTCCGGTCCCTTGGGTTATGCGCGATGGGTGTATCGTGCAGTGTCGGACGCAGGGCGTGTGAGCCTTCGATTGGCTTGCGCTGCCAGCTTGCTGTGAGGACCCTGTCCTCTCGATTTTCGGGAATTTGGACCACCCTTGAGGTTTCAGAGGTTTCTTGGACGTCCGGGTAGAGTTGCACATCGTTCATAAAAGCAAAGAGGTTTGCCTCTCGTTCTGCGTTTATCTGGTCTAGAAAGGTTCGCTTTGCGTTGCTTACCTGGAGAACACGATGTTCTGCGTGCAAGTTGTCTTCTATATGCGCTACCTTTGATTGCTGTGGCAGCTGTTCTTCTGCTGGTTGGGACTTCTGCTTCTTTGTCGTTTGTGGTGAGTACGGCGTTGGTATGTATTTTCGCCTGGGTCGCTTCCGTTTACCTATGGAGCGTATGTTAATAGACCTGATATACAATATATGTCAACGAAGGGTGAAAGCGCATGTGGCGCTGCATATATGTGACCTTTTAGTGTGACTTACTTGGTGCGTGACCGGCGCTTTGCTGGCTGGCCAACTTCACTTTGGAGCTGGTCACTGGGGCGACCTCGTCTTCATCGGAAGAGTCTGCTACAGTTTTTAGCGCTGTTTCAATATATCCTCAACCACGCATTACTGACCTTGTCCTAGCTTGCTGTCGGGGTTTGGTCCCATAGCAATCGTCTCCGCTTGCTCGATCCAATCAGCAATATACTTTTTGTCCCTCTCCTCTGCCTCAATTTGCTTCCTCTTGTCTGCGCCAGCATAGTCCTCGACGATATCCAGTAACTGGTCTCTGTTTCTGAGAAGAATGGCAGAAGACAGCCGGGCATATGGGCGGTTCCGGCCGTCTATATCGTAGAGAGGTACTCTTATTCCGTCTCCGTCAAAGTATTCTTGTCTTTCGTGTGCCATTATGGCCGCAGATGTTGTTTTCGTATTGCTGGCCACACCTGGTGCAACTGCGAGTTTGGACACTTCGAATCTCTTCTTTGGTATCGGTTTTGCCTGCGTACGACGTGAGAGATTGTGCGGACTATGTGGCTGAAATGTCACAGCCTTCTTCTTCTTCTGTGGCTTCTTGCGCTGTCCCTGTTGGGCGAGTGCAATTGCTTCGAAGTCATCGATAATGTTGGTCTGCCGGGCCTTGTTCTTGCTAGGATCCATGTCAGTGGCTGTGACCAATAGAGCAAAAGGTCCAGAGATGGGAGAACGGTAAAAAAAAGACAAAGACACAATGAGTGGCTTGAAATTAAGGTGAGACTTTCGTTTGTCTCAAATCCAACACAATGTGGTAATTGTAGAACTAGGACGCATTCTTGCAAAACGGCCAATACAATGTAGGCCTCGCAGCCATGAGTGAATGCATTACTTTGGAATCGCCTACATCGTCCGCATGCTGAAATTTGACCGATTGTAATCAGTGAAGTGCTCAACGTGGAGGCGCTTCGTGCGCTCAGACAATCTAGGAGAAGGACTTCTTGTTCGTGTCTCAACCATGCAAATCCTGAGACTAGAATCGCAATCTGACCGTGCTCATACGTAGGACTTAAGGACTGAGAATCTGTAATGATGATCTGATAAAGTGAAAGAGGCATGAACTCCTAGTCAGGCTACTGACCTTTTGCCAGAGGACAGAAGGCACTTTAAGTCTGATGATATGCCCAGATACATATTTACGATGCTAAGGAGATGCTTGCGTTTGTGTACCGACAGTCTGCCCGTGGATCCAGTCATCAGCGAGGGTGACGAACAGGTGAGGGAGCAGGCTAGACTGGACTGTTACGGGATGCTAGAACCATACATAACAAAAAGAATGCAGTCGGGCGAGATAAGATGTATGCATACTCGTTTCGAATCGAATGTGATAGAAAAAGAAAAGACAGGAAAGGCGGACATGGTGAAGAATGGTCGCATAAATAGAATGAAGTCTGGCACGACGCTTGATAACTCGACGCAGCGATTGTATATAACACATCGACTTCCAACAGATAAACAACATCACAAGAGCACTGTACATGTCGGCTTGATTCTCCTAGTGCACGTCTTGTCATGCAGTCCAAGGTGAACTACATTGGCAGATTGGAGGCTGGCTGTTTCGTATACAACATCACCAGGGTATGATTTTATACCCTTTCGAACCCGGTAGTAAAGTTGCGATGCCAAAGTGTGGTACTATCTCGTGAAAGTTTGCGCAGATTGAGGTTGAAAGAAGCGAGGCACGTGGTATGAGCGGAGCCGGAAGTGCCTCGGCATGTCCAACCCCAGCCATTCGGTTCGTCATATCGCGACTCGGTCGGCCCTCAACTTTCCTTCATCGAGACCTCCACGAGCCATTCCATCTGCCAGTGAGCAGCAAGTAGTCACCATGGTCCGCGAGGACCTCATAACGTCTGCCGTAAGTATTGCAGTCATTAATAGAAGCACGCACTAACTCGCAGCAGGTATCTTGTATGTCGCGACACCACCGCGCTCATGGCATGTGCTGATCTCCTATAGTTCTACAAGATCCGTCGGTCGCCAGTGCACCTCTGGAGAAGCGCATCGCCTTCTTGCAGTCGAAAAACCTCACACAAGAGGAAGTAGACGTCTCTCTTGCACGCGCCGCCGCCGAAGATCCCAGCCAGCCATCGCCTCCACCGCCCACCTCCGCACCACCAAACTATGCTTACAACAGGCCTCCGCCAGCAGCACCAGCATATGGCTATCCGTCACAGGGCTACTGGCAGCAGCCGCCACCGCCAGAGTAAGATGGCTTTGTTACACGTGAAGTTTGGCAATACTGACGCGGACGCAGACCTCCCAAGCGCGACTGGCGAGACTACTTCATAATGGCGACAGTGATGGGAGGTGTAGGATATGGCCTATATTTCACCGCGAAGCGATACATAGTCCCTCTCATACAACCGCCGACACCACCACAATTGGAGCAAGACAAGGCTTTCGTCGATGAAGAGTTCAAGCGCGCCTTCGATCTCCTGGAACAGCTCAATACCGACACAGCCGCGCTCAAGGCATCGGAAGAGGCAAGGACAACAAGACTAGATAATGCGCTCGGCGAAGTTGAGAGTGTATTAGCCAGCCTGAAAGAGTCGTCGAAGCGACAAGGAGATGACAACAGGCGCATTGAGGATGACGTGCGCGGCCTCCGAGACTTGATCCCGAAGGCACTAGACGCACAAAAAGAGTCGGCAGATATAAGGCTGAGGGAGCTCTCGACTGAGCTCAAGAGCCTGAAGACCCTCGTCGGAAACCGTATGAACACAGGCACCCCTCGCCCCCCGACTACTACCCCTAGCTACTACGGCATGAACCAGTCACAGAGCGCCACACCAACACCGAACGTCAATAGCACATCTGGCACATCGACACCAGCCCCACAACCGTCCTCGACCCCTGCTGCTACCGAACAGACCAACGGAAGCAACGCAGCCGAGCCGCAAGGAAGCAGCACACCTGCGGCTTCAGCTTCGACGCCATCGACCGAGAAACCGGCCCCATCATACGGCAGGCTACCAGCTGGTCGAGCTGCGATTCCAGCGTGGCAGATGGCGGCGCAGAAGAAGAATGAGGAGGCGGCCAAGAAGGATACAAGTGAAAGCGGTACAGCCGTTGATGCTAGCACATAAGTCGCTAAATACCTCTGAAGCATGTTTGAGGAGTCTGAAGGACTTCAGAGGCTAGCAGGGCGGTTTGATGAAACAACTTGGACCTGTTTGTCGCAAGAATGTGCAGTCCTAAGCACTTCCATATCTGGCGATTTTTTCGACATATGTATTATTTGAGCTTGCAAAGAGCGACTGAACATAAGCGTTTGTAACGTTTTCCAAGATATTAACAATCTTTTGGAGTCTGTTTTTAGCCCTTTTTCGCATAGGTGGCTCACTTGCAGTTGCCTCTACTAGAACGCTACTGCGCTACGTACGCGTCTTGGTTTACAACTGTACGTCATCATGATTGATTTCCCCTACATCACCTTCACTCCCATGCCGCTCACAGAAGCTCTTCTTCACATCTGCCCCGTTCTCACTCTTTCAATTAACCGCATGTTTATCATCACCTACACGTCATCACCTGCGTCGTCCTTCTATGTACACAAATAGCTCAGCCTTTCTTAATCTGATGCGGGCTTTGACACCATCATAGGCGGTAGCGTGATACATCCGGCTTGAGAGCATACGTTCTACCTAGCTTTCCAAGTGGTGTGACGTGGTCGGCTAGAGCAGTATTGAAAAAATGCAGTAATCACATAACTGCTCATTCACCCACTTCAGCAACGAGAGCCTGAACAAGACGTCGAGCCATCTCATCTTTTTTACATCAGTCTCATCTTCACTTGGCCAGTATGGGCGACAACCCTCAGACCCACGGTCCTTTTCAAGTGTCCACATGATTGGCATCTTTTCATGGAAGCTGATTACTTCCAAGCCAATAGCATGCAGAGTCCGACAGAATACTTCACATGGCGATAAGGTATAATCCGGCTCCAGACGCGCCCGCTCTTCCTTGGTCGCCATTCCAACAAGCGCGTAGACCTTGTCCCTTGGATCTGATGCTAGACTTAAATCCGTAAAAGCAAGCATTTGGTGCATAGAAATTCGGCGCGCTGGTTCGAAAGGATCCTGCGTGATTGCTTCCTCGACTTTCCGCAGATAGCATGTTTTGGCGAAATCAGATGTGCCCAATCCCCATGCGACCAAGGTGCTATATGCGTGTTCGACCATAACAATGCTGTTCCCCAGAAGCAAGACGACCGACGTGGCGAGAACAAATTCCTGCGCTATCCAGATGCGACCCCAGTACGTGCTGCCATCTGATGGATTTTTTCAACTCGTCATCGTCTGGATCCTCTTTGCTGGGCCATCTTCTTGGTCCAAGCCAGCATACAATATGATGTGCAGAGGAGTAGACATATCTCATCATAGAAACCTGGTGGCCCTTCTCCCTTAAGTCGACTTGATTTATGCATAAAGCATCCACCAACAGAACATCGAATTGGTTGCTTCGCAAAGCCAGTAGCGCAAGGCGAAGATTTCTCCGGATCCATACTTCGTGACCATTAACATGAATAGCTACGGGATCGTCGCAGCTGCCTCACTCGTATGAAAGAGCTGTGTAATATGGGGGATTGAGAAGATGATGTTGATGTCGACCCGGATGTACCCAGGTGGCAGTGCAGCTGCATGAACTCAGGCAACGTGACGTACAGAAGAAGGCTGAAGAGAGCAACGAGCCAATAGCAAGACGTAAATCTCGATGATCGTTGATGCGAAGAAGGATGAAATAGATGTCACCGTACAACTTCTCAGCCTGGACATTCACATTTATTCCACCTTAGATAGTTTCGTGCAATCAACGAATCGGTCGATAGCAAGGCGTAAATCGCAACAACAAATGATATAGCGAATAGCAAACCCTACTTCACCACCCAAACTTCTCAACCTGAACATTCACATCCCTCCCACGCCAGATCATCCTCGCACAAACATTCCTAACATCCCTCACCAACCCATCCGGCCCAGACACGACCACCCCGGAGCTCTCGCGCTCATCACAAACCCACTCCCTTACAATACCCTTAACATCAGGCCGACCAGCAAGCGCCGTCGGCGGCGGAATATGCACATCCAATCCCCAAGCCTCCAGCTCCTGCATCTTCGCCTCCGGGATCCAAAGTCTATGAGTCGGCGCGTGCGTGATCCAGAGGAGTTTGACTTTCCTCTTGGATGTCTTTGACGCTGCTTCTGGATCTGATGGCTTGGGACATAACAGCGCGTAGAGAAGGGGGTATGCAACTGCTATTCCCGACCCGCCTGCGATGAGAACTGCTGTTGATGGCGATTCGAGAATGTCGAGGGCGTGTGAGGAGCCATATGGGCCATCGAGACGGATGCGTGTTTGGGGGTGTTGACGTGCGTGGTGGAGGAGGTAGTGTGTGAAACCTGATGCGGATTGAGCGCGGATGAGGAGTGAGAACCATGCGTGTTTGTTCTCATCATCTTGTGCAGACGTGGCTGATGGTGCGGCGGAGAAAATTGTGAAGGGATGTGATTGAATTGCGTGTTTCTTGGACAGTGCGGGCACTGTGATGAAGATGTGTTCGTTAGGGTTCCAGCCGTTTCGCATGTTCTTAGATAGCAGTGTGTTTTTCTTGTTTGCGACTTCCCAGTTCGCAGAGAGTAGGATTGTTTCGTCGTCTTCGAGCACAGTCATGGTGGCTGGGTGTGTGCTTGACTTCAGCCATAGTCGATATACTAGGCGATCGGTCAGGAAAATGGCCATTGAGATGCCAACGTACGGCCGCGATGTGTAGTGATGGAACCATAGGAATACCAAGCCGCCAAACTGGAGCACGATATGCAAACCAAGAAAGACCTCGTACCAGCGTTGTCGGAAACTTCCAAGTGAGGTGAAGTATATGAGCTCGTAGGCAATGAACGCCGCCAGTCCTAGTAGCACCACACGGTTGAAGATGAATCTAGTCAGCGTAAAGCCGAGGTGGCGCAGCAAGCCAAACCAGACTGCGAACATGCCCAAGCAGTGGAGCAGTGCCTCCAAGCACATGACTTCGCCAGCCCTACGGTGGAAAATGTTCAAGCTCTCATATGAGTATCCGGTCAACAGTTTTATTGGCTGGTTCTTCGCAGCGAGGAGATAGAGCAGCGGGAGGTTCGAAATAAAGATGATGCCACATCGATCGGCGAACACGAAGAGGTAGAAGAAGTTCAAGGGCATGCGGTAAAGGTTGTAGAATAGTGTGAGGGCCAGCCATGCGACAACGAGTAATGATACGGCGTTGGTGGGAAGTGTTTTGCTGATGATAGGTATTGGCGGTGGTTGATACTGCAGTATCGACTTGATGGCGTAGTATGCGCGCCAGAGCAAGGGGATTTTGCGCGTCGTTCTCGTAGAAGATAGTAGTGGGCTGGTTTCATTCGCCTCGTCCACTTTCCGCTGTCCAGCAGTTTCCGGTGGTGTTGCATTTCCCTCGACCGTGCTGCTCGAACTACTCCAGGCGTCCTCATCTGTACTTCCTCTTTCTGCAACTTGCTTGTTGCCACCAGTCGTCCGTCTCTTCTTCTTATGCAAGGCCAGCGTCTCGCCCCAGTGCCACGCTGTGAACGCTGCGAGCACACCCAGCAGCACCAGATTGTACGTCTTCAAAAACCTCCGACCGAACAATATCACTTCCACCATCTTCCGAAACCTCGGGTCTTTTCCAGGGTCATCTGGGTCTACGAGTTCGCCTCCGCCAGCGGATGCTCGCACGTCTTCGAGCCATGGTACTTCGGTTGTTGCGGTCGCGGTGAGAGCGAAGCGGAACAGATTACGGAGCCATGGTGTGTCGTCCATGGCAGCGGCGCATGGAGGTCATGGAAGTGAGCGGAGGAAGAACATTGTCAAATGGTGGATGGGAGGACGGTGCCATGGCATGGTCCCCACGTGCTCGCGTCATTTACATAGGGGTGTAAGATCGGTGTGCTGGGATAAGCTCGCGGATGAGGATACCGAGGCACGCGATGCTCGACTGGGAAATATGGAGTTTGAATGCACGATGGCTTTCTCGTGAGATTCTTAAGAGGACTAAAATTGTGAATGATGTTTTTTTGACGACTGGAGTTGCATTGGCGTCATGCTGTGCGACTGTGGGCTTTTGTTGCAAGTGGCTTTGTGTTGCTCAGACTTGGCAACGACTTGCGCGTGAGTTGGATATTACTTTCGACATATGGCATTTTATGTGCATTGCTTTCATGACTTCATTGCCTCTACTGGTTTTTCCACTCTGGCTTCTGCTTCGCCGCAAATGCTGCCATTCCAATCTTCTGGTCCTGGCTTCCGAATAAGCCATGGAATACTCTTCTCTCATACTCCACACCTTCCCTGATGCCCAAATCTTGGCTCTTGTTCACGACGTCCTTGCATGCCTTGACAGCGACCTGGCTGTAAGATGCGATCTTCTCTGCCGTCGCCAGTGCGCCGTCCACGCACTCCTCTGGTGTCTCAAACACCTTCGCGACCAGTCCCCACTCACCCGCCTGCTTCGCTGAAATGTTGTCGCCAGTCAGAATTGTTTCCATGGCTCTTGACTTTCCAATTGCTTTGGTGAGCCTTTGCGAGCCTCCTGCACCAGGGATGACACCCAGCTTGATTTCAGGCTGGCCAAATACTGCCTTCGGTCCTGCGTACATGATGTCGCCCATCATAGCAAGCTCACAGCCTCCGCCCAGCGCGTACCCGTTTATGGCCGTAATCAACGGCTTCTTCAGGAACGTGACAAGGTCTGACCAAGCTTCTATAAAGTCGTTGCCGTATGCATCGCTGAACGTGAGATCCTTCATTTCCTTGATGTCTGCACCAGCTGCAAAAGCTTTCTCCGAGCCGGTCAGAACTATGGCACCAATCTGCTTGTCGGCTTGGAATTCGCGAAGGGCTTGGTTGACCTCGAGGATGAGGGGCGTGGAGAGAGCATTGAGTGCTTTGGGACGATTGAGCTGAACTGGATGATGTCAGTGGTTGTGGATCGAAGGTAATGGTGAAATGAGTGAAGGTTTTCACAATCTCATCGGGACTGCCTCCTCATAACCGGGTAGCTTACTGAATCCAACGCCAGGCTTTGGGGTCGATACTAGCAAATGCTCGTACTCGTAGCTCTTCGCGGAAGAGTATCCCCGCGCATATCTGGGAAGGCCTGTAGGCCTGAATTGTGAAGCAAGGCGCGCTGTTGACCTAAATGCCTGCATCTTGGAAGTTGGATCAATTGATCTTTATAAAAGACACAATTGAGATATGAAGAAACTACATCGAAGTGTATTGAAGCTCAAGAGCTGGTGGGTAGCATCGGCGAACCTCGGTAGTGACTGCCGCCGGAAGTCTCCCGCTTGCTGCTCCAGCCCGCTATGCTGCGTGCGTCCTAGCGCGCTTTCCAGCTTAGCGGCGGGCTGGGCTCGAAGTATGGCGCAGCCTTGCGACACTCGAGTTAACTTTTTGACACGACGCCTCAACAACACCGCCCCCGGCCAACCATCCCATCTCCACGCCGCAGCCCGTTCTTTGGAATCTGTCGATCCCGGGCATCAGAGAAGGAAGAAAAACAAGCGCAATCGCAACGATGGACTCCCCAGAGCCAGATACCCCTTTCGCGGCCGTTACGGCGCAAACCACAAAGTATGGACGGGTAGGTTATACGAGGACAGCCTGGCGCGTTAGACTCCCTGCTGCTCTTTGGAGTCTTTAAGATGCGCCAGGATGTAGAGGACCGGCACATACTAACGTGCGGCAGATGTTCCAATCATACCTCGATAAGTCGACACCATACACACCATACCGATGGACAGGCACCGCAGTACTGTTTGTCCTTTTCGGTCTGCGCATATTCTTCGCGCAAGGATGGTATATTGGTACGCTCCTCCAGACACACAATTGTGCCTCGTTTCCACCGCCCTTCCCCCAGCCCGCCATGTCCAAAGGCACCAGCGCAATCATCCCACTAACACCTTGTAGTCGCATATTCGCTCGGAATCTACCTCCTGAACCTCTTCCTCGCCTTCCTCTCCCCGAAATTTGACCCCGCGCTGGAACAAGATGAGGGTATGGAAGATGGCACCGCTGGTGGCCTTCCCACAAAGGAGGACCAGGAGTTCCGGCCTTTCGTCCGCAGGCTACCAGAGTTCAAGTTCTGGTACTCGACGACCAAGGCCATCGCGATCGGCTTCTTTTGCAGCTGGTTCGAGCTTTTCAACCTGCCGGTCTTCTGGCCGGTATTGGTGGTGTACTGGTTGATTCTGTTTGGGCTGACAAGTGAGTCTCTGAACACATGTCTGTGGACTGTGGCCTGGCTAACAATCGCAGTGCGACGACAAATTCAGCACATGATCAAGTACCGCTACGTTCCCTTCACTGTCGGGAAGACGCGTTACCAGAACAAATGAGTTGCTCACGAGCCTGACTGGTTTCTTCTTCATTGCGTGCGGAATGGGGTGGCGCACAACTGCTGAATTGGCATAGCGGCTTCCGCATTTAGGCGCGCATATAGCGATAGATTGGGACTTCATCGCTCTGTACCGTTGTAACGAGGAAGACTACGGCAATCGCTCAATGCTACAACAGCTATACACGTACCATCACCAAGACCGAGACGTTCATGTCTTTAATTTGCATGGAGAAGCGAGCGCGTATCAATTGAATGAACGAATTGCATCACTGGGGACAGTTCAAGTGCTCTAGGTCAGTGTTTCTGCGTCTACTAACGCACATGTCCAGCTCGGACGGGACGCGATGGCCGTCCTTTTGATTGCGATGCTGGGGGCTGTGTGAAGGTATACGCGCAAGTCCGAGAAACTAATCGCGTGTAGAACCAGATGCTAAGAGGTCTTCAACACATTAAAATTTGTCAACAGCCTAGTCTACATGCACGAGAGCTTTCAGCTGTATCCCTTCGGAGATGAAAAAGGCGCAGTAAATTTCATCAAAGTTTAGGTATCGGCGTCGCGTATCATGCGGAAAAGAAATCGGCACCGACACCCTAAGATCATGCAAGACAACGAGAGCGCGAAAGACAAAGACCACCGGCATGCTGTCCCCGCCTCGAATCATGCAATCTACTCCATACGCATAGCAGGTCCCCCGAGCCTCAATTCCGCCAACGAAGTCTTCCTCGAATGCGCCTTAACATCATCCTGTTCAATCCCAACTTCCTTCGTACATATCCACGTGGACGCATACATATTAACCCTGCCTCACAATTAGCAAACAACCCACCACAAGACTAACAGGGGACTTACCGATCAATACAACTCCCAGGCACCCTGACCGCAACCCTCTTGCACGTAAACCCACACTCGCCAAACACCTTGAGATACCACGGTTCGAGCCCCGCACTGCGCAGCATAACGCGTCCGCGAACTTTGAGGGCGCGATTGAGTGCGCGGATCTGTTTTAGTGCTTGTGTACCTTGGGGTGGGAACCAGTCCATGCTGTCCATGACGACTACGATAGTCAGTGTAGCGGGACGCATTCTAGAGATGACCTCGCTGATCTCGTCGGTGTGGATGCGCAGGCCGTTGAAAGCGTTTGGCTTGCTGAGCTTAACATGTGACTTGGGACTGAGGTATGTAGGATGAGATTGCGGCGTGTAGTGGCCGAGGAGAGTGAGCAGGTAGTAGTGATTACTAGTGCTAAGGAGCGTGGTGTTGATGACGGGTTCGAAGGTGTTGAGGACGTATTCGTAGATGGCGTTTCCGCTTTCGGATTTGAGCGCGTCGTCGGAGGGTTCTTCGTGGAAGGCCATGTAGTCGTCGCCAGCGCTTTTTTGCACAGTCTTTTTCTCGTCAAAGTCGCTTTGCTTTTTGAAGTCAGCCTCGATGACGGCGCGCTGCGCTGGGGGGACGCCGAGGGCTTTCCAGAGCCACTTTTCGTTACCGAGGACGGCCCATGTGAGGATCTTGGAGTGCAGGAGGTTCTTGATGCTGCGTTGCCAGATCTCGCGCTGTTCGTTGAGAGTTTGTGCGGCGCAGAGTTTCTTGACGTCTTCGGTCATACCCAGGAGACGGAAAAGCCAGCCGGCAATGGACAGGGCGTATCCGGAGCCTCCAGAGTAGTAAAGACCCTTGGACGAAGAAGATGAGAACACTAAAGGGCCGTTGTGCAGCCAAAACTGGAAGGCTTCAGACGAGAGGTGAGGGCTAAGCTTCTGGATCAGGATGTTGTGAAAGTCGACGTGTCTGCCTTCGCCGAACAGCTTCCAGACATCTTTGTAACCAAGTGCGGTGAAAGCGGCAACTTTGAGCTCGAGGAGGTGGTTCTGGGAGGGATTCAGATCGACAGCATGAACACGGCGGCAGTTCTCTAAGCAGAAAGCAAGAATGTTGTCGCCGGCTGAGCCAATGGCAAGCACGACGTCGTTGTGGTTCGGCTTCAGAAGACGCATGTCCGCTACATCGTCTTCCCAAGTAAAAGCATAGATGTACGAGTCGTTGAAGCGAGTGTGCTTGGGGAGAGAAGAGTCGTAGTGAATACGCCAGTGGTGATTTTGGTACCATGTCGCAGGTAGCGGCAAGCTGGACTGGAGGTTGACGATAGCGGACTCATATGCCTTGGAGTGAACTTCGATGTCAGTCTGCGCGCCTCCGCTCTGCAGATCTAAGGCACACAGATAAGGCGACTCAGTAGCAACGGCATCGATCTCAGCAAGCTTTTGGGTTGAAGCTCCACTGTCCTTCGAACAGCCTACCCAGATATAGTATGGAAGCTTGATGCCCGTGTTAAAGAAGTTGTTCCTGGCATTTATGCTGAGTACGGTACCGAAGCGATACTCAAGGTAGTCTCGCCTTGCGGGGTCCAAATTCACGCGGTCAATCTCACTGAAATAGAAGTCAGTAACAGTTTTGCCATAAGACCTCACATCGCCACTCACAACCACGTTCGCCAGAAGACACGCGATATCCACATGCAATGGCGGTCTATGGCACCGCCCATATAGTTCCGTCCGCGGAAGTCGACCTGGTTCTGTACGTAGAAATCGACGACGCCAATAACACCATTGGGACTCAGGAGACTGTCGATCGAATCGATGGCTGAATAGAATTCTGGAATCATGGACAGAGCATAGCTCATGGTAACGAGCTCCGCGCCGCCAGCATCGGCATTCTCATCGAGATCGCGAACTGCCTGGCCTTGCGAGACTATCTGCTTGCGCTGATAGGCCTCTGGTTCATGCTCGTGCAGACGGAAAGCCCGCGCATCTTGACAGATGACCTTGACATTTGTCCATCCTAGGCGAGTGAAGCGCTTGCGAGCCATGTCGCAGAGGCTAGGTGATAGATCGACGACATCTAAACTAATCAGGACGGAGCGAACGTGTAGATGGGTGTTCCATACAAACTGCGCGGAAGAAGTCTGGCACGGAGACGAAGTTATTCATTTGCTCGACGCTAGGTTGTGTCAGAATGTGACGTGCAGGCGCTTGTGGGCATTTACTTGTGACCTGTTCCGCCACCGATCTGGGAATGTCAACTTAAGGCCTACTTGTTTCGATTTTAACACGTACATCGACCCAAATGGGGCGTTGCGTTATGAGACCAGCTTCTGCGCGATGCTTCAACTGTGCTGCAACAAGACCCAGCAAGTCTTCTCGACCGCGAAGGAGGCGAAGTCGGGTAGCATCGTATACGTCTGCTTGTGCTTTGTAGAAACTTTCCTGTGATTTTTAGCTCACTTTCTCTGTGGTACAAGGCAGAAGCGTACAAGGGCGTCTTGTTGGCTGCCAGAGCCGTCTCCAGTGTGTGGTTTTAAGAAGCATCCGTAGATAAACTTGAGATATGCTTCGACTGTGCTGACAGAGCGCTCCTTTCTCTTCGGCTTCGCAGCATACACAAAGACTGTGGTGATTAGGATACCAACGAAGCAAAGAGCTATCGCCAGCTGATAGAACGGGTCACGAGGGACGAAAGACGAAAGTCCCAGCATGGCGGTGACTGTGAGGATAATACAAGACAAAGGGAGAGGCGGAGGGAGCACAAGAAAAAAGTCAACAGAGCCCCTCACAGCTTATATGAGCCCCTTCAGAAAGTGTTCCGAAGCATCATTCCGACTTCGGTGCGTCACAACAATGTTCCACATGATGCTAAAGATCTAGTGGATGCGTCAGGCTTCGTCGTGTCTTCTCGGGGAGTCTACTGGCCAATAGAGCTCGCCACATGCTTTGAAGATCTGAAGCCAGCGTAGAGAGTCCCAGGCACGCGCGAAGTGGGATGTCGGTTGGAAGTCCCCTCCAACGCGCTCGAGCGATCGCTTAAGGCGGTTATGCAGGGCCCAGTAGAGCCGAGACTTTCTCCAGATCTTCTGGTGACTATGAAGCACAAAGAGACGGGGGAGCCTATCACATTGTATGGTCTCTGCGCGTGCGTGGGTAGAGGCGTGGTGTTGAGGCTTTGAGGTTGAGGTTCGTTGTTGTCCCGGTAGCCAATGAGACGAGAGTTCGCAGAGGCGTGCTAGTATCTGAGGCTCGATGCAGGGACGTGTTTGGATCGGCAAAACCACGAAAGTGACTTGCAGGTGGCCGAGAACTGCTGCGCTGTGCTCGTCCGTGGATGATGCCGGGCGACGTCGGTAGTAGTTGTTGCGCAATGCTGCTATGCTTTCGCTTTTGATATTGTAGCAAGCAAGCTCACCGTCACAGGAAGAGCAGGCGCGAATGACATCATTGCATTGCAGCCTTGCAATCAAAAAAGTCTAAAATGTGATTGCTCTGTTGATGCCATCGGACAACGCTATGCGTTCATCTTGACTTCGTCAAATAGATACTCGGTAGCAACGGTGTGGCGTTCCGAAGTCGGATCAGCATCGCGTATATTCAGATTAGCAATGCTGCACTCTCGATCAAAGTGCTCACAATGAAAATGCTCACAATGAAAATGCTCACAATGAAAATGCTCACAATGAAAATGCTCATTATGCTCTTATTGGCGAGACCATATCATTGAACCAGCTAGCCATGCTGATGCTCTATCTGATCTTACACAGGCGAATTTGAATCGCGCGACTGCAACCGTTGCTCCAAGACAAGCCACCACAAACGCAGACGCATTATGCGTAGAAGTTGACGGTGTCCTTCTTTTTGGCCTGAGGAAAGGTCAGTAATTGTTGAACGGAATTGGCGATGGCGCGAGACACGTACCTGTACTTCTGATATAGCATCGACGTAGTGCTCGTGGCTGATCTTGTGTTGACCATTTCGAAGGGCGATCATGCCAGCCTCCACGCACACGGCCTTCAGCTGCGCACCGCCAAACTCGTCAGTGCTGCGCGCCAATTCCTGCCAGTTTACCCCCTCATCCACGGTCATCTTTCTTGAGTGAATGCGCATGATCTGTGCGCGAGCCTCCTCGTTCGGTAGGGGAAACTCGATCTTCCTGTCGAGACGGCCGGAACGAAGCAGGGCAGGATCGAGGACATCGACACGATTCGTAGCAGCCAGGACCTTGACGCGATCATCCGAGGCGAATCCATCTAGTTGATTGAGGAGCTCCAGCATAGTTCGCTGCACCTCTCTGTCACCAGATTTCTCGGAGTCGAAACGCTTTGTGCCAACTGCATCCAACTCATCAATGAAGATGATTGATGGTGCCTTCTCTTTTGCCAGAGCAAAGCAGTCACGCACAAGCTTGGCACCATCACCAATGAACATTTGCACGAGTTGAGGTCCAGCAAGTTTGAGGAAGGTGGCGTCGGTTTGTGCTGCGCAAGCTCGAGCTAGCAGGGTCTTGCCAGTACCGGGAGGACCATACATGAGCGCGCCTGTGCATGTTAGTATAACTTCCGCTTATGTAGCAGATGGCATGCGTACCCTTTGGGGCCTTGATGCCGATCTTCTTGAAACGCTCGGCCTCCTTCATTGGCCACACGACAGCCTCTACGAGCTCCTCGATCTGCTTGTCTAGACCTCCCACATCAGTGTACTTTTCCGTCGGCTTCTCGTCAACCTCCATGGCCTTCACGCGGCTGTCGTATTCGGCGGGAAGGGTATCGAGAACGAGGTATGAATCCTTATTGACACCGATAAGATCACCAGGCTTGAGCTTCTCATGGTCCACTAGACCGATCAGAGGCAGGAAGATGGTTTGTCTGGTCGATGTCTTGATGACCGCGGATTTGCCAACACGAGTCGCATCTAGATCGATGTTTGCACCTTCCTCGGCCGCTTCAGCAGTGACGTCGAGATCCAGTATTTCCACGACGTTACCGACGAGGTAGGGAAGTTGCCTGCCTGATGTTAGAAAGGACCGAGACTGACCGCCACACTTGAGTGGTGGGGCGAGAGCCGTTGACCATACCTGTTGTTTTCAATCTTCTCCAGATTGTCCTTAATCTTCTCATTCATGGTCGCCTTCTCATGCGTGAGACGTTGGAACTCGCTCTTCATGATGCGCATGTCGTTCTCCAATAACCGCCGCCGCGCGATGATGTCTCGTGTGCTTGAGTTCAGGATCTCCTCGTCTAGCTGCTCCTCTTCGGGCTCCGCATCTTGCATCTCCGCATCTCCATCGGCCTTCTTGCCACCATCGCCATCTTTCTTCTTGTCGTCGTCCTTCTCCTCCTTCTCATGGCGCTCAAGGTCGTCAAGATCTTCGAGAGTCGACATAGTGGCGGTGTCTGGCGGGTAAGAAAACTAGATCGTGGTGGGGTGTAGACGCGAGAAGATATATGTGAGCGAGCACGGTTTGACGTCGACAGAAAGGTAGTAGCTATGCGGAGAATGTGGGCTGTTGTTTGGAGGCAGCTGCTGGATTACGAACAGTGAAGCTCCCCGGCCCGCTACTAGCGTCGGCTTGGCGTGGTCGGAGCTTCTATGCGGACCTCCGACGCTCTATTTCACCTCACTGCCATTAAGTCCAGAAGTGACTGTTCTGCGATAATGGCGTTTTCCGTGTGCAATATAAGATGTATGACCAGCTGCATATGGCGTGGAGGTCTCGATGGAGCTGTTGCGAAAATTGCAAGGCGTGACCAGACTTCGGCGGAAGGACGTTCGCATAACCTATCATATTTTTTCCCGTCCAGCAAGACACACCTTCTGCTATTCATCAGAATCCTTCAATGCTGCGCGAAGGTATACGCACGCTGTTGAAGCCCCCAATGTACGTCAAACGTAGTCTCCAGACGTTCTTCAACGCTTTGAGGATTTTGTGTCGGCGTGATAGGGGCTAGTGAGAACCTCCAGCTGCGTCCAAACGAAGATGGAAAGGTGAAGTACCTTGCAAGGTCATGGTGGGACTCGCAGCCCACAAGTGCGGGGTAAAAACCCACAATACAGTGAGAGGGCAAAACGCATCTGTAGACTGGCAAATGTGATGTCCGGTCATCCACTTGCAATGGCGCTCAATTGTTAGACGTAATATTTAACATCTAATTTGCCGTATTTTTTATCAAGTCCTTGAAAAAATTGATTCATGGCACCATGGCCTAATGGTAAGGCGTTGCTTTCCGGTGGCAAAGATTGTGGGTTCGAGTCCCACTGGTGTCGCTTTTTGGCAGTTCTTTTGCTTCTTCCTGCTCATTTCGCTCATTGTTCCTGGTTGGGGCATGTTCTGATCTGGACCGAGGTTTCGTAGATCGTCTGAGGTGCGATCCGCCGTCGCTCCACCACCACGAACACTCTCAAGGTTTTAGGGCGTCGCTGGGCGCACACTTGTCAATAACGCTCTTTTTAGGCCATAAAAGTCTCTCTTTCAATACTCGCTCATATCGGCGTACTTTCAACATTGCGAAACATGGCTATATCACATAATGCCCGCCAAATGCGTTCCTTCACTGCACGGTAGGTCACGAGATCTTTTCTCCAGACAACTGAGTCCTGAACCTGCACAGACTATCCTATCCGAATGCAATTCTACACACACCGCTTCCACTTAGTCATGTCAGTAGACCTGTAGACTCTCACAGGCAAATCCTCATCATTAGCAGGCGTCATGCCGCTCCAGCTCTGCAGTTGCACAACCACTCGACGTTCCAAGCACCATTGAGGGTGAATATACCAAAGCAAACAAAGGTCAACGAAATCTACCACAGTATTGGACTCCAAAGCTCGACGAAATAGTCGGAATAAATTGGACATTGACGGCCAAGGGCATCCAGTCAGAGATGAATAAGCTTACCGCCGAGCTTCAAAAGATTTATCGTCAAAGACATAGCCTAGATACAAGTTTTGGAGCCTCTGCATATGTATGTACAAGTCAGGTCTTCCAGTATTCCGATACTTTAATCAAGGTCATGCCGTACTGATTCATCATAGCATGTGCGAACCGATGCAATGTACCGTACCTCGACTCATGCCATCAGAACGGAAGGTGATAAAGTTATCATTGCAGGAAATAGAGTGTGAGTCGTGCTTGACTCGTTTCTGATTGAGCAACGACTGACTCCTACCTAGACCGAATATTTGGCTGAGGTACTGTTACAAGGAGGAACGAATGTATATTGAGCTAATGCACCTGTGTAGAGATAATTGCCAGTGTGCCAACTGTGTGCATTATTCGACAAAACAAAGACTCCTTGATACGTTTTCGGTACGTTCGACCCACGCCCAATTAGTCAAGATTGCTCACTTGAACTAGATTCCCCATGACATAAGCGTGAAATCGTCTCATTTGTTGAAGGACAATATCCTCACTATCGAGTGTAAGTTCCTCGACCATCATGTTCGTCAGGCTTAAGCTAAATGGGCATACGTAGGGAGTGATGGACATTCAAGTACATACACTCGAGAATTTCTCTCACTAACGGCCGAGAATATGGCGCAAAGAGCTGTCGTACGGCAAGGACTGACAAGGTAACAACGCCAGCAATTGTCTCACGACTCTGTCTGACTGACACGCATGAAGCTTGGCATTATGGGACGCCTCCATTCAGCGCCACCCTCCTCGAGTTGTAGCAAGTCCTGATCTCAAAGTCAACGCCCTACTGCGTCGAATCGTATGGTCTCCCTCTCTTTCCGATCAACCCGACTAACACCAGACACAGCGAAAATATGGCTTCTGCTACATCGACTCGGTCGACCACTCCACCCCAATCGCCACCGAAGAACTCCTCAAGAGCATCTCCTTCATCCGCGAAACCCACTACGGCGGCTTCTACGACTTCACCGCCGACCTCGCCTCGCAAGACACGGCGTACACCAACATCGCTCTCGAAGCACACACCGACACAACCTACTTCTCCGACCCAGCAGGTCTGCAAGCGTTCCACCTACTCTCGCACACTGATGGCGAAGGCGGAGCAAGTCTGCTTGTCGATGGATTCAAAGTTGCGCAGGAACTTTGTGAGACGGACAAGGAAGCTTACAAGATTTTGTCAACGGTAAATGTGCACTGCCATGCCTCGGGTAACGAGGGTATCTCGATCCAACCATATCGCGGCTTCCCCGTCCTCGAACACGATCTCGCAACAGGTGCTTTGCTACGCGTCCGATGGAACAGCTCTGATCGCGCGTCCATCGAGCTGCCCATCTATGAAGTCGAGACGTGGTACAATGCCGCGCGGAAATTCGACGCGCTCTTGAAGAAGAAGGAAAATGAGTACTGGGAGCAATTGACGCCGGGCAGGGTGCTGATATTCGACAATTGGAGGGTGCTGCATGGAAGGAGTGCATTTACGGGGAAAAGGAGGATTTGTGGTGGGTATATTAACAGGGATGATTGGATTAGCAAGTATAAGATGGAGGACATGGGGAGGGAGAGGGTTCTGGGGGCTTTGGCTTCTGGGTAGCATGCGTGTTGCGAACAAATCGAGTATTGATGGACCTGTCTTGGCGTAGTAAGACTTATATACAGCTCCCGTGGCTCCTTGAAAGACTCCTCTCTAGCATTCCATTTTCGTGCATACCCCACCCCGCTCATGATCCTCCCTGTGCGCCCCTCTCCTGCTCCAGCTCCAATTCTGCTTGTCGGTAGTACTTTGCTGTGTCGACGCCGTGGTAAGGGTGGTTGACGAAGTTCGGCCATGCAAGTACGTGCCCGAATGTGGCCGCGTACCGCGAGTTTCTGTGCGCTACACCCTGCATGTATTCGGTCATCTCGGAGGTGCCATACAGCGGCTCTCCCTTCTTGACTTTGTCGACCATCTCCCGCATATCCATCTCGACCTCACGGCGATTCTCTCGGGCGCCGTAAAAGCGCACTGTGAACGGTGATTAGTGTTTAGGCCCAAAATACCTCAACTGCTTGAGGAATGGCGGTAACATACTTGATGACCGGGAGTACGCGAAAAAGAAAGCTCCAGTGACACCAATAGCACCACTCAATCGCATGATCGGCGCGAAACCACCCTTGCCAACGAACGAAGGTGAGACCTTCTCCCAGTATAGCATCAAAGCCGGGCTAAGAGCACCGACCGCCGCACCGTAGGCCCAGTCGGAAGGACGGGTATACTGAATCACTCGCTTGAAATGTCTACATCCTTGGTGAGTACTCGTGCGCGATTGCAGCGTTCAGGGAGCGTACGGGTCATTGTCGATGAGCTGCACATTGTTAGCCATATCATGCCATTGCGCGCGACCTTGGGGACCAATTGCTTACGGGATACTCTCCGTTGGGTATCTTGTCTGGCACAACTGCCTGGTGCCTGACGGCGTGGTCCTGCGAGGTCGACATGGCGCTGGTGGGACGTCGGACTGTGGAGGCCCTCAGTCAGTACGAAGTGAGGTTGACGATTGGTCGATGGGTCCGTGCGTCAGAAGCTCCTCCGCCGGGCAGTCGCGCTCGTCGCTCCTGCAACTTTTCTCTTGGCGCGTCTATGCGACCGATGAAACCGCGACAGCAATGACCGCGCAACCCAATCCTTGCGCCCTACACCTCCACTCGCTTTAGTACCTGGAAGGAGACCGGAAGAATGGAGGGCACCAACCAACGAGGCGCCTCGAGCGCGCAGAACGACGCCAGCACTGCGCATGCGACCGAATCGTCGAGCCTGCACGCCCGTCCTACTGTCGCCGAGTTGCACGGAGATAACCACTTCGCGCAGGTCGCGAGGAAACATTGGTTAACAGCAAAGAAGACGCCAAAGGTGCGGCCAGAGGTTGTCAAGAAAGAGCTATGGGACGAGCTGGAGACGGCCGACTTTGCATACTCCTCGTTGCTTGTATTGGAAAACCTGCAGCTGTTGGAGAGGTATCTGTGGCCAGGCTTCGGCGAGGAAGCCTCAAATTACCACCATCTGCTGCTTGCGCTCATGGTCAATGTCAAGAGGAGGGAGAATTTACCTTCATGGGGTAAGACCACTCGCCTCACGAACCTGCGCAACCCATCGCTGACATATTGCAGAACACTTCGCGACCAAGCCTACCGAGTTCTCGGCCTTCTTCCGTCGCATTCTGTCTATGACTGTCGACCCTGCGCAGCCTTCCAAGATCCGCACGCAGCTCGTATCCTTCGTCATTGGCGCTTTCCAGTCGCTAGACAGCGGCTTGGTGCGAAAAGAGTGCGCCCCGCTGGTCGGCATCTCAATATGGCATAACTTGCACTCGGACACTGTACGAGATAAGCTGTTCGAAGAGCACCAGTTGCTGCGCAAAGCATGGAGGGCCACCTCGAAGCGATACGATGCGGGTGATGAAGCACTACAAGCGAGACTGCGCTTCGAACGATCATGGTTGTACACACTACTCCTAGACTTCATCGACCGGCTATACAATAGCACTACCAAGGACGAGATCAGGGACAACTTGGCGTATTGCGAGCGCTTTATGGAGCTACTAACAGATCTTGAGAGCCAGCTGCCGACAAGGAGATATGTGAACACACTTCTTCGGGATCTGAACCTGCTCCCGGCCATCAGATTATCGCCAATGTACACCGACGAGGACGACGGCTTGTTCCGAGACCTCTACGGCCTCTTGGACCATTTCACCAACTTTCCTGTCGAGGACCAAACTAGTAGGCAGCTCTCGAAGCTGGAGTACGACCAGAAGCACTATGATGTTCTTGCAAGACTTCAGCGGACTGGATATGCGGCGTTCCAGGACAAGTTACAACTGATGGCTCTTGTCAACTACGGAAGCATTGGCAACCGGGAAGAACTGGACGGCCATCTGCGAGCGCTAAGTGATGACGAGCTGGTCCAACTCTGCTCACTAATGGGACTCCGAACAGACTATCCAAGCTCTACATACCTGGTCCGAGATCGAAGCTTCTACATGGAGGCTTTGCTCTCCCTAGTCGAGCAGCGGCCGACGTTCAAGGACACCGTTCGTGATATGCCAATCTTGCCAACGGAAAAGATCCTGTATGAAAGGACTTTCCTTCGAAATGAATCCTACAACGGCTCAAGACCACTTGCGATACCGAAGCTGAACCTCCAATACCTCACCATGGGCGATTTTCTCTGGAGGTCTTTCATCCTGTACCGTGCGGAGGCGTTATATGGTATTCGTAAGGACATGGAGGATGTCGCAAAGAAGGTCAAGCCGCGAGGCAAGGGCATCAACTCGAGGTTTGGTGGTGTGTCGAAAATGTCATTGCCGATCATGAAGCCGGCTGTGGTCGATGTCGCTCCCCCGAAGGTTGGCGAAGATCACCCGGCATACGTACGAGCAGAGATCATCCTCGATGTAAGCCGTCTACAGCACGGGGTCCGAAAAGAATGGGAGCAACTCAAGACCGATGATGTGGTCTTCCTTGTTGCAATTGAAGGCCACGATGATGTGCCCATGAGCAATGGTCACCATGACGAGCTGAACCCCGGAGAGCAACTGGGCCTTCACAAGCTCAGGTGTGCACAGGTCGTTCAAGTTCTTGACGAGAATGGCCGTCAGCTTCGCGACCATGTGAACACAGATGGCTTTGCTCCTCGAGCTCGCCAACGGCGGCTTCTCGTGAACATTGACACAAAGCAGTACAAGCACGACATGGACAACACTGCCGAAGGTCGACCTAACGTTTACGAGCACATCAACCACATTGTCCGCCGGCGAGGGCGGGAAAACAATTTCATGCCCATCCTTGAGTCCATTAAGCGCCTTACGCTTTCGGACATCCCAGCGCCATCATGGCTGCAGGAAGTCTTCCTAGGCTATGGCGATCCTGCATCGGCATCATACCAGCGTCTGCCTAACCGACTGAATTCGATAGACTTTCGTGACACGTTTCTGGATTGGCAACACCTCGTCGAGTCCCTGCCCGGCAAATCCATCGAACCCCACGAGGAAGCACAGACATCCTTTGGGCCTCCATACATTGTGCAGTATCCTGCAGCAGTGGAACCAGAGATCGCCCCTGCGAAACCATCGAAAAAGCGGCGTCGCGATCAGGTCGAGGTTGCACAACCTCTGCATGAGTCGTTGCATGTCTCCACATACAAACCACCGAACATGGGTCCATATCCTACCGATGCACCCAAGCTGAACACAATCAGGTTCACCCCGGCACAGGTTGAAGCCATCACGTCTGGCACGCAGCCTGGTCTGACCGTGGTGCTCGGACCTCCTGGCACCGGAAAGACGGACGTTGCGACCCAGATTATATCCAATATATATCACAACTTTCCGGACCAACGGACATTACTTGTCGCGCACAGCAACCAGGCGCTGAACCAGCTCTTTCAGAAGATTGTGGCGCTTGACATCGACGAGCGGCATCTGTTGCGGCTCGGTCATGGTGAAGAAGACCTCCTGACAGAAGCCAGCTACAGCAAGCATGGTAGGGTCGAGTCTTTCCTCGAGAGAGGTCAGTACTACTTGTCCGAGGTAGACCGCCTTGCGAAGAACTTTGGTGCGCCCGGTGCTCATGGCAGCTCGTGCGAGACTGCAGATTACTTCAATCTTGTCTATGTGAAGCCTGCATGGACGCAATACTGGGACAGTGTCTCATCTGAGGACTCGAGCGTTGAACAAATAGTCTCCGAGTTCCCACTCAGAGACTACTTCTCCAACACGCCTCAGCCTCTCTTCCCACCAGCAGCAGATCGTAGCCAAATTTTGGACATCGCACAAGGCTGCTATCACCATGTCGAGAAGATCTTCACCGAGCTCGAGGATATTCGTCCATTTGAAATCCTGCGGAATCCGCGCGACAAGGCGAACTACCTCTTGATCAAGGAGGCTCGCATCATCGCGATGACTTCAACGCATGCCGCAATGCGCCGGCAGGAGATAGCTTCGCTCGGTTTCCACTATGACAACGTGATCATGGAAGAAGCAGCTCAAATCACGGAGATTGAGAATTTCATTCCACTTGCCATGCAGAACCCGCAAAATGGCGAACTACCTCTGCAGCGCATCGTCCTCGTCGGTGACCATCTTCAGAACTCGCCTATCATCCAAAACCTTGCCTTTAGGCAATATGCTAATCTTGAACAATCTCTCTTCCAGCGCCTTGTGCGTCTCGGGGTCCCTACCATCATGCTCGATCAGCAAGGTCGCGCACGCGCTTCCCTCGCAGAGCTCTACAAGTGGCGCTACCCCAGGCTCGACAACCTGCCTTCCGTCCTCACAAACCCAGAGTTCCAGACCGCCAATGCAGGCTTCAAGTATGACTACCAGTTCATCGACGTTCCGGACTACAAGGGCAAAGGCGAGCAAGAAGTCTCGCCACATGTCCTTGCCAATGAAGGTGAAGCGGAATACGCCGTCGCCATATTCCAGTACATGCGCCTACTTGGGTACCCGGCGAACAAGATATCGATACTGACAACGTACGCGGGTCAAAAGGCGCTGATCAATGAAGTCCTGGCACGGAGGTGTAAGGGCAATCCGCTTACGGGTATGCCGCGGATCGTAGCGACTGTAGACAAGTACCAGGGCGAGCAAAATGACTGTAAGTACAACCGACACATCTTTTCCTCGACCTGGCGACTAACACCCACTAGATGTCATTCTCTCCCTGGTCCGCACCAAGTCCATCGGCTACTTGCGTGATATCCGCCGTCTTACTGTCGCACTCTCCCGCGCCCGTCTGGGTCTGTACATCCTTGGCCGCCGTGCTGTCTTCGAATCCGTGTTCGAGCTCAAGCACGCCTTTGACATTCTATCTCAACGCCCAGACAAACTCGCTCTCGTGATAGATGAGATGTACGACGAGACGACACGCCTCGCGGCTACAGAAGATGTGCAGGGCGAAGCGGTCATGGAGGGCGTCGAGCATCTGGGCAAGTACGTATATGACATGCAAAACGCAAAGTTCGAGGCGCTGAAGGCGAATGGTGGACAATTGCCCACAAGGGAGGTCAAGATGATTGATGCGAATGGAGCAGCAGCAGCAGATGATGAGGATGGTGAGGAGATTGTGCTCATTCCTGAGGATGCGGCCGAGAATTTTGATGATGACGATGAGGAAGAGCCGGACGTGCAGAATACGGGAAGGCATTTGGAAGTTGAAGCGACGAGTAGTGTAAAATTAGCATAGCCGGTGTGGAGAGAGCATTAGGTTCGTTTGTATAGATTAGATACCAAAGCAAGGCGCGTTCATGGCATATTGATCCTGTGCCAAACGCACGTGTAGGCCAGAGAACTTTGCATGGATTACGTGAGCCTTGGCAACACATCTCTTCACACAGCGATCCACGACCAAACCCCGAAGTCATCTGACATGCATGTATTTTGAGTGGTGTTTGAGTCCACACTGCAAAGATGAGCCATCGCCAGGTCATCTGTCCCTTTTCTTGTTGTAAAGTTCAGCGGGCTGTGGGAACAGAGAGTACTCGCACAACCTGAACGAGGGTAGATTATACAATGCGACCTCGCCAAGTGCTCTACCTCCAACGACCAAGGAAGAGAAAAGATGGACATCCATTCAGCATGGCATTATTTTCGTTCCCGTTATGGGGAAGATGCGTGACTTTTGCTGCGCAAGAGAGCACATTCAGTTTTCGTGTTGACATTTCGGGTCCTGAGAAAAGACATAAGATCATGCCTCGTACTTTTGAAGTCAAGATTGCTGCTACTGTCGGATCTCCGCATTACAGGAGATACTGTGATGTCCCTTCCCGTGTATGATAACACGAGGCACTGCTTCCACAATCTTTCTTGGTCGCTGATGCTTGCGATTTATCCGGTGATGTTAAGACGTGGTCAGAAGTTGGAAATATGTCTCCGCCCGAGCCGTATGTATGATCAGCCCTGATCTCTGCGCGGACAGGTCTCCACATAGAACAACAATCAAGTCCTTCCAGAAACCAAAGGCCTCATGAGCGTCTTAAATCTCATTTTGGTATAAGACACGCGTGATGAATGAGGAAAGAAGGATGGAAGCTCGAGAGTTGAGAATATATAGCTTCGTTGCTTTGGTCATAGACCGCTCAGAACAACTTTTGTCTTCCTAACATGGCAGACGACAACATGATCAACCGTCCTCGGAATCTCGAACCAGACCCAGGGGACGAAGTACCGCACATGTCAACCTCCGATATCGCACTAGAATCTCTATTTCGAATTGGTTTTCTGAAGAAGCGCGTATATCTTCGCACAACTTTAGGAAGCTAATTGCATGTAGCATATAGCTGCTACGGGGCCTTTCAGTGCCTTATTAACTTGCCGCTAGCCTAGTTCACATGCGCGAGAGCTTTCAGCTATGTCCCGCCAGGGGTGGAAAAGAGCGATTTTCAGTGTCCATATTACTGAGATGCTACGATTCCAGGAGCTGACAAATCTTTACATTGTCATCTCAAACCCGCGTACTGTGTTCCACCTAGCGGAATCTGATTATGGTTTCAAGACGACAAGCTTCCTCATTCAGCCGGCTGATGTCAATTTCAAAAGATTTAATCGGGCCCATCCCATTTCTTCTGAATTTTTTTGGGATTCGTGGATCGGAGCATTGTTGAAGGAGAACAAGGGAGATGTTGGGCGCGATTTATATGCACAGTACCGCCAAGTCTCCAGTCGTCGTTACATGGATTGTGCTGTGGCTCGTCTTCTGGACATAACAGCATCTCTAGAGCTCGGTGCAACATATTGGATCATTTTTTGCTCGTTCGAGCAACGACACATACTTCTTCGATGGAGAATCTTTCGACTTCGCTCGGCGAAGTATCGGAATAACAAGCCGGATATATTTTAATTTTGGTAAACTTTCCAGAACACCGACACTCTCATCAATTTCACAGCTTGTGTTTTCAAGTGTCGGCCAGATTGTGTGTCTACTGGCAAGGAGAGTCTTCAAGACACCCATGAGGTTTATCTATCTGCAACACACGGGCTGAACTCTTGCATCATAAAAGAAGTAAAAGTCAATGATGTCACAATCTCAAGCGCATATCATGAGCGAAATGCCTTTTGCCCAACAGCCGACACATGCATTATTTGAGAAACATCTTCTCGTTCACAGCTCCTCCGTGTATTGGCTCTGACTGGTCTTGTCATTCGCTCAGTTAACCAGCTGCGAAAAAGAAACAGCCGCATGAGAACACATTCTTGGCATTTTGAGATTCAGAACGTGCTCATTCTGGACTTCTGCTTTCGTTGTGGGCGCAAAGGCGAGCAAACATTCGCCTTGCTTTTTTGCCTTTTGAACTCTGCCAAACAACATGAAACAGAACTACCTTTGGTTTTGGCAGATGTGAGGACGCGCCGTGCGTATGGATGCAAAGCTTAGGTGAAAGCCCTCGGGAGATTTATACTCTGAAGACAACGCGCGCAGGTCCGTTTGGAAGAGTCCCACAGTGATGCTCAGGACATCCGCACTTCACTGCTCTTCGCCGACATCATAATCCTATGGGCTCACTTTTGGGGCTCATCGTTCCCCAACTTCGTGACTCTGTCCTCGATTCTTTTCTCCTTCGATCGCTCTGTTATTGTCTTCCGGCCAAATAATACTCCTACCTTACATTCGCAGGAAGCTGCTGCTCTTTTTAGAGCCAGAGAAGAAACTTGATCGCAACAATCTAGAAAGAGTGCTCTTCGCGGAGAAAGGTAGTTAGCTGGGTCATTGCTTCCGCTAAATAATTCAGGCGATACCCATGTTAGTTGTAGGCTGCCATTTCGAACCAACAGGGAGGACAAACAAGAACTCATGTTCGTGCAGTCTTGGACAAGCCAAGACTCCATGAAGCTATTCTGGCTTGCTTTTAGAGATTGCGTCCGGAAAGTGTACTTGGTGATGAAGACAGCAGAGACACCAAGGGAAATATATATACGCTGTGCCAGACCTAGGGAAGGACATGTCAGCACTCGCGATTTGTTTCGACCTCTGGCAACCTTGGGCTACGCGGCAAATACGCTGCTGTGTTGGACTTAAGCATCATGAAATTAAGCTGCCGATTCTTTCGTGCCGAGCATTTGTCGCGAGTGAGGGATTTTCGAGTGCGCCATTCCCCGCTCCGCACATTTATGGATTTTCGTCTTGAATTGGACTCGATCCGTATCTCTGATCCAGAGCTTGCATACGCTTTTCCTTCCGAATGTATCCTCGATGGCACGTCTTCTTAGAACTCATGATTTGTGGCCTAATAACTTGGAAGGCAAGTCGCCACCGACATGTGCTGCTGCTCGTAGTATTTCGAGGATCGCAAGGCTAACACCATCGCACTGTTTCCATGATATTTCTTTCCGAGTCCAAGGGACCAGAAATCTCTGTGGAGTTTCACCATACAGCTTTGGTCCGAGAAAGCGCGAGTTGCTCTGAACGAGAAGAAGCTGAACATGCGGAAGGAGGTTTACATACTTCCCTGGTCTGGAGGCATATGCTTTTTCGGCCGTTGTCCATTATACAATGCGTCGATCTGCCCGAAATTTGGACACATCATGATACTTGCAGACATCAAACACTCAGAATCATTTTTGCAAAGCAAGTAATGCATCTCCAGCCGACCCTAATTCAGGCCTAATGCATATCCATCCAGCTCAATGCCTGCGCAAAACGCCCAAGCACCCTGTAATGCCCTCGTATCCTATACTCATACACGATATGTCCAGCTCAATCCATGCTAGCCCAAACAATGACCAATGAAAGCGCCATGCTCCAGCCCATGCCAGGTACGGCCGTAACGAACTGTATCGTACCAATGTCTCTGTCCCAACACCCGCTCCAACCATTTGAAAATTCTATCGCCTGCTACGTGGCTTCGAACCGGAGAAGTCCTGTGCCAATCGCACATCACCAGAAACTACACCAGCCAATGTAATGCTGACACAAGTTCTCCAAATTCGTCGCCTCCTGGATCAACCTCGCAACCTGATCTTCCACGTTCTGCTCTTCATTCGGCTTGCCGTCTTTACCCGTAAGTTTCTCCTTGACGCGCGACAAGACTTGCAACGCCCTTGCGTTTTGTACTTCCTTGGCTTCTACGTCATTGGCGGGAAGGGCGACTGAGCTGCGGTGTCGGCGCGGTTGTAGGGAGGAGATGGGGTCTGCAGAAGAGGAGTGAATGTCGCCCATGATGGATTGGCGGCGTTCGGAAGGGAAGTTTGGCTCGGGTGGGGAGGCGGTGTGGTGGAGACGCCATGTCAGTAAGGGGTCGTGGATGAACTATTGCGGTAGTTAGCAAAGGCAATCTTCAAATATGTAAATACTCAAAACAGCACTTACAGCTTCCAAAACCGCCATGACACTCTCTTTGTTACTCCTCAGTACCCTCATGACATGCTCACACGTAGTACGATAACTGCCCTCGATGTTGCTAACTTCCATGGCATACGTGAGCATACGAGTGAGACGGAACGGCACGCGCTCCGGGTACTTTTCTCTATGCATCGCCACCTCGAAGCAGTCGCCGAAATCGATATGTACTATTTTACCCGTGACACGGTCGAGCATGAGATTGGAAGGATGGCGATCACCAAGGCCGAGAATGTAACCGACCATGGACATAACGGCGAGCGAGCGCGTATAATTAGTACGGCGGTCGAGCCATGCTTCAGATGACTTGGATTTGAGCCAGAGAACACGGTACAGATCTTGTCCTGTGGTATTGTCGAGTGCGTAGCCGAAGACCTCGACCTTTTGCATGAGAGTGAGGCAGTCGTAATCAGGCGCCATTTGTAGCATGATGCGGTGCTCAATATTGAGCAAAATCTTTCGACTGTCGCGATACTCTCGGATGAGTACATGCAGGGTGTCACTGTTAGGAACGAAGCCCAGCAAACCGGACTGCGTGCTAAGCGGAACGGCAGCGTAGCGCTGAATGTTAAGATGGCGCTTCCGAGATTCGACATCGTTGGCGAGCAGAGTATTGCACAAACCGAAAAGCTGCATGACACGCTCATCCTGGCGAATATCTTCGTGGCCCTTGAGAATGTGGGTGTGTGCTTTACCATCACTGCCACGCATCTCCAACTTCCTCGGTCGCTGCTTTGATTGTATGACAGAAGCCACTGGGTCGAAAGAGATGATTCGAATCACGGGCTTGCCAACACGGTACGTTCCAGGAACCGCAAGCTCAAGGTCATGCGCATCCTTGAGTTTCGGCGAGACATACTGCAACTCGAGCGTCATCAGGGATGGCAATTGCCTTGCAATCTTCCGGAAGACTTGGTAGTAGAGATCCCAAGCCTGATTGAGGTCGCCTATCTCCCCAGAGGTTCTGAACGTGTTGCACCAGTCGCGGGCTTCCTGGAGTTCGCGACCGAACGATTGAATGAAGGAGATCTCGCGCAGTGTCTCGGGGCCCTTATCAAGCATGGCGTGAAGAGGCGCCAACGTCGCGAACATACCATCGATGTTGTGATCGCCGAAGTAAAGTCGACTCGCCTCTTCTAGGCCTTCATGCCACTGCTCGTGCCAGAGCACCGCAATACGAATGAGCTCATGGCTGACCAGATCGGCCTGCTCTACTAGACGTGGAGAGTGTTCGCGCATTGCCTCCATGAGTTCTTTGGCGGATCGTTGCCTTCTAGAGACATCCGACTTCATCGACACTGTCAGAGGGAAGACCAGCGCCTGAGGATGAGCTTTGCCGACTTCGGTCAGAAGCTGATGGATCGACTGTCGAACCGTCGGATTAGGCTGGTTGATTCGCGCTAGTAGCTGAGGAATGACTTCGAGCCAAGTGTCGATTGGCACCGATTTCGTCCCCTCAGAAATTGTCCTGTTGACTTCCGATAATCCACCATGACTGAACCATAGGGTAAGCAGACGAAGCGTATCTTGAAGCGAGCTACTAGACGACAACGCGATAGACTTGAAAAAGCCATGGATAGCCGGGACCACATGATCGTGCACCATGTTCGAGGGTACATCTGTGGTTTCTCGATCTGCCTTGGATGTGATGGAGTTGATAACTTCGAAGTTGGCCAGGGCCCAGGCGTGCCATGCCTTGTACCAGTTCTGGTTGTATCGTGTAGCAGCGGCATACGCAGATAGTATCTCGTGTACAAACTCGTGCTCCCACTCGCCATCTTGCAGCTCCTGTTGCCAGTCGCCTTGCTTGAGGTAGCACTTCGCAAGCAGTCGATGATGTTCAGCAAGCTCTGACGGTGACACTCCCATGCCGGAGCCATTGAGCATGCTTGAACCATTTATGCCAATGTGACCGTTAGTCGCAGCGAACGGGTTCAAGTTGTTGAAGTGCTGACTATTAGCTATGCCATTCATGCCATTTCCGGCCATCATTGGGTTAGCAGCCGCCCTCGCTCTCATCGCAAGGTCGTCGGAGAGTCGAGACGTGAAGTCTTTCATCGAGTCGAGGGCCTCTTGCTTGAAGTTGACATCCGCCCACATGTACTTGTACGTCGCATACGCTACCGGATGTGGGATCTTATGCCCATGTTCGCGCACATACTCGACAACCCTGCCGTCGCCCGAGCCCTCGATGTCTAGCAATTTCTGTAGCGCTTTGTTTGCAAGGTTCATTCTGTTATTCTTGCGGCAAAGATTGGTGTACTTGATCCACATATCGGTGCCTTCATGCGGTGTAATGACGAGTTGGCGAACCTTCATCATGCGCTGCCAGACCTCTGGGTTTGGTTGCAGACCCTTAAGACGCTTCATCCAGGTCTTTCGCATACTAGCTTGCTTGTCCTTGTTGTTCTCGTTTTGCTTGTACTGCATGATCTCCTCGAGCTCTGCTAGCATCTGCACGCGGATCATCGGAAGATATGCGCGTTGATACGATTCTCCGAGGAGCGAGCTGAGCTCCGTGTCAAGCCCCTTTCTCGCTTTCGCAATCTCGTCGATGGCGATTTCGAAGCGGTTGTTGTGGATATTAAGAATGGACGCGAAGAACGCTCGGTCAGGCGACTGCTCCTTCATGACGCTCAGGTATGAGTCCATGTCTGCGAATTTTCCAAGACCCCACGAAGCCGTCGCAGCAAGCGGTGCTATCGCCTTACGATACTCCTGACCTGCATTGGCCCACTTTTCCTTTGAAAGCGTCGATAGAAGATCCCATTCACCCAGCGCATGCAAACAGCGCATCTTGCCCATGGTGATCTCGAAAGAATCTCCTTCCCGCTTCTCACGGTCTTGATATGATTGCAGTGCCTCGTCCCATCGTTGCAGCTTCTCGTACCAAGTCTCCTTGAGCTCTACGTCATTGTAGTGTTGCGCTTTTCGCAGGATACCAAACGCAGCATCCGTCTGCTGAAGCTGGTTGTTGATGCTGATGAGAGCCTCCACAGCGTTGGAGTTCTGCTCGGCATTGAACTCGAGTTCCTTGTAATGCAGCGCCTTCGCGAATGCATGGCACTTCCCAGCGTACATTCCCAAGATACGCACATCGATCGGAAGGGCTTTGTCGTCGTGCTCCATGAACTCAGCCAGATTCAGGAGGATTTGCAGGATTTCGGGAGGTATATTCGGCGATGTGAGTGCCGTCTCGATGGATCGCACAAGCTCTTCCTGGTACTGATCGTAAAGTTCCGTCCAACACGAGACGAACGCCGAGTTGAATAGAATCCTGGCAATCGGGTTATAGACACTTCCAAGAGGCGTGCAAGCACGGAGCGCCTGCTGAGGAGACTCCCTCAGCAGCTCTACACTAAATCTCCGCATCCACTCGATCCAGTCCTCCTTTGTTGTCTTCGAAGAGGCTTCCCAAGCTTGCTTGAGATGCTGCTGATTGACCGCCAGCTTCTTAGTCAGAATCTCTGCAGGATTGAGATCTTCGTCGTCTTCGCCGTATCGCTCATCAGGACTCAGATCTTGCGGAAGTGGCTCGCCTTTCTGCAGCTTTGAAACGATGCGACCATAGTTCTCATGTGGAACCTTGTGAGTAATAAGGATCTTGTTGACTGTGGGGACAAAGTGAACATAGTCAGGACCGAGTTGGAAGATGAGTGCGCAAAGCGTCTCAAGAGCCGTTTGCTTAAGCGATGGTTCTGATCCAGAGAGAACTCGGCAAAGTGGATGTATGATGCGTGCAGCGAACTCCGAGACGTTGACCTGTTTCGACAGACGACCTAGCGTCTCTATCGCTAGTCTCCGAATGTGCATTGGCTGTCCTGGCTTGTCGAACATCTTGACCATAACGGGGATAATCAAGTGCATGTACTCCTCTGCACTCGATCCGAAGATGAGGAAAGCATGTAGCACCCTTTCGGAAGGCAGTCGCTTGCCGGTCTGATCAGAGTCCAGCACACTAAGCATAAGCGGCAGCACATCCGCCAGGTAGACTTTGAATTCTCCTTCAAGTGAGCGAGCAATAGCTTCAATAAGTGACAAGATGGTAGCTTGTAGCTGTGGACTGCTGCTCCAATACTCTTTGATAGTGGAAAGTATACTCGGCAGGTATGGGCGAATATGTTGGCGCACGATTTTGACCAGCTGGCTAAGCTGGTTGAAGTAGCCTTCCGAGCGTCCCGCTGGCGTAGCACGAATGACCTGCAGAAAACCCGGCACAACTTGGTTGAGGAACGGGACACACTTGAGACCCATGGTGGCGTAGATGTTCATAACAGCGTCGACGATGGAGGAGTGGAACTGTGTTAGGGATGGATCCTTGAGCAATCCCATAAGTGTGCTGATGACGATCGTCGGATAGTACTCCTCGTTGGAAGGGGTGATGCCTTGCATGATAAGCGAGACATCAGTGACGGCTTGTGCTTCCATGATGAGATGCTTGTCGGGCGACTGCTCCATGATCTTCTGATATTCGTCTGGATCGAGCGCACCGAGGGTACCCATGAGTCTGACAGTCTCCCGCCTCAACTCGCCCTCGGGCTCTGTCTTGACAATGTTCATGAGGATGTTCATCAGTTCCGGATAGTCTCTGTACGGCTCAATAACGTATCCAGCGTTCGTCGCCAACTGGCCAAGCGCTCTCAGGGCAGAAAAGCGCTTCGAATCTGAGCTCATATCCTGCATGAACTCAAGAATAACAGGCATAAGCTCCGGAATGTACTTGATCATGCCCTCGCCCCCGACTGTGGCAAGGTCGCCGATAGCCTTGAGAGTAGTTGAAGCGACTTCCGGATTTGGGTCTTTTGACTTTGGCAGTAGGACTGTGACGATGGGATCGACGAGTGGCTTGATAAGACTGTCCGCAGCACCCACGAGACTGCTAATCAGTTGAGCGCTCTCCTCTTTACTACGCGGACTGTTGGCGTAGTTGACCTCTGTAAGCAATTGCAGCAGAACCTTGCGCAGTGAAGGAAAGACGTAGGCTGGGTTGACAGACGTCAGCCTGCCGATAATCGACATTGCCGCTTCGCGAATAACGAAGACCTCGTCGTTCAATGCCAGGAACAGCGTCCTGACATTATCCGCCTTGCCCAGATGGCGATCGAAACGAGCGTCCAGTGCAAGCAAAACCTCGTACCGAATGTCGGGATCGACATCGCCGACGCCTACCGTGAGTAGCTTCTCGATGATATCGCCGACGACCTTGGTAGCGTGCGTACTAGTCTGATGTACTATAGGATCCTTGACAAACAGCTGACAGCAGGTCAGAGCGGCGCGTTTCCGAATCTCAGGATTGTCTGCCTCGACATAGCGTATGGCGACGTCGCGAACAAACTCGTTGAGCACGTGGCCGGTGAAGTCAAAACTGCCGAGGGTATGCAGTGCCAATGCGATCTCAGCCTCTTTCGGGGCAATCGTCTGAGGGTCTTTGTGGTCTCGCGTCCATATTTGCGGAGGCTGTGATATCTGATAGGGACTACCTAAAGGTAAGAAGTGCCTGCCGGCGAGGATCTGACTAAGAAGATCGAGGAGCTTCTCCTGGATCAGCGGCCGAGATGGTGGTACGTAATGGGCCATATCGACAAGCGCCTGGAATAGCGAATCGCTGAGTCCACAGGAGAAGATTGGCTCTAGTAAACGCTCGACGCTCTTCGTGAGAGCCTGGCCAACGGCTGCTGCGATCATGCTGAGACACTGAAAGATCGGCGCCTCGTTGATGGCCACCTTGTTTCGTGCTTTCGCAAGCAGACCTTCCTGTATGAAACCTAGAATGCCATCGAGGTACGGCGATATAGCAACGCCCACAGCATTTGCAATCTGCCCAATTGCGACGAAGGCCTTGTCGCGGTCGCGATCCTTTCTTATAAGCCCTTGCAGATGCAACATGCACGGGTGTAGATACTTCGTCGCAAACTCCGTTGGTGAATAACCAGCGAGAATTGGAATGATTAGTACCACCTCTCTGCGAACCAACGTATCCCGATGATCCTTGTACTTCAGCACCGTGTCCACCGTCTCCTTGTATTTCTGCTCATTCATGAACATGGGGCTTTTGTCCAGCAGCTCCTTCATAGTGAGCAGGGATCCGTGTATCGCCTCGTTGGACCCAATTTGGAAGCCGCGCAGAATTTCGTCGTACACCTTGCCGAACCACAGCTGGCGCATCTGCGAGTCGCGCGGGGATATGATCTCGAAACAGGCGCTGATGGCTTCGGCGGCTGACTCTCTTATGAGCACCTTGGGGTCGCGGAGGGCCACCCAGATGACCTCGAAGATCTGCGCAATCCACTGGTACATGAGCGTTGGTGAGTTCTTGGCCAGTTCGCGGAGGATGAGCACGGCAGCAAAGCGGCGGTTCTCGTTGCGCTCTAGTTGTAGCCATTCTAGCGCACCTTTGACCTCAGCCTCTACCAGCTCTGCTGTCAGTGTTCCGCCAGGCTTCGCCAGCCGTCCAAGAGCTTTTGCTGCGACGACCATGGCTGTAGTGTCCTGCCCGCGCATGACCGCCCTAAGGTATGACGCGAACCGCGTCGTCTTCTGACCTGCATCGTCGCCGCGGAAGTCGATGAGGGCATTGAGCGCGTGGATGCCGCCGATGCGTTCGTTGGAGTCGCTGCCCGTGACGATGAGGTTGGAGATCTTGGAGTAGACATCGTTGTAGAAGTTGGTGAAGACGGTGGGCGCGAGTTCTGTGCTACATCAGTTTCCTGGGAGCTTCAGTGGGGCCCAAGGTGCTCTTGAAGCTCACCGCGATGCGCTGCCTCGACTACCTGGCGGAGGTTGTGCGCTCCCTTCTGTCGGACTTCATCGTTCCTCGTACGTGTCAGCTCTGCACAGCTTGTAGTGTCCCGATGCCGAGCTCACTTTGACTTGAGGTCGAACACGATGCGGTCCAGCGAGGACGACGCCTGCTGCGACATGTTGACTGCTTCACCTGAAGCTCCCGACCGAGCGTCAGCGTGGTGGCAGTTGGCGCGTTCTTCCGTCCATGGAAAGGATAGAAGCGCGAAGTATAGTGGAAAAGCGCTAGAATTGGAGTGTCGTAAAACTACTGGGGTTGTTTCCGCCCATGCATGTCACGAGCGCCAAGTTGACGTGCGCACTGTCCAACGGCGGGAAACCTTAAATCTCACCGCGAGCCCAATCCGGCAGACTAGTCCGACAAGTTATCAAAATGCTCCGTTGCGGTCAACCTTCATGGAGTGAAGTGAAGAAATGTTCGTCATGCAGTGCAATCATGATCATTTGCACAGATACCAAGGACCGCTTCGAGGAATAGGTGTCCACGGCAAAGTCACTAAAGGGTGGAAGGAATTGTAACTAGCTGAGAAGATTATACTACTCTTTGCTTCCACGTGGTGGATATGTAAGTCTGAGCATATACGCGTGCTTTTCGAAGCATCAGCATCTGCTTCTCCACAAAGTCATGGTCTATGAGCGTTTGTGACGAAATGCAGCATAGCTATTCCTTCATCACCGCGCACCAATAGCACTAGGATATCAAAGACACTTCCCGCTCGCCCTGAGGCCCAACTACTCACCAACCTACCCGCAACTCCACATCTCCCATCATCCTCGTCCGATCTCGTTACCACATGTCTCATTCACCTCACTGCGCACGTCTACCCAATAACGCCTTGCGCGACCTGCCCCACCAGCCCACCAATCTGCCCAAAGAAGATACTCTTCAGGATAGTTTCGCCCTCACCGACAGCCCACATACCCGCATCTTGCAGCTTTTGTTTCCAGGCCTGTTGATCTTCGTGACTTAGCTCGTCCCATCTCTTAGCCTCAGCATGCTTCTTAAGCACCTCTTCATGGCCCTCGTGGACTTCTGTACTCAACTCGCCATCGTTTCCGGGATCGTGGTGGATGACTAGCGCTTTCTCGGTGACGGACGATGAGGAGCCCATGGGTGGGTTGTGTAGGTGTAGGAGGTCACGGATGCGGCGTTCGATTTTTAAAGCCGGGGTGTCTGCGTTGTTGAGGACCGCTTCGTGGCGTTTTGCACGCAGGCCTTCACCGAACGTCCTTCCTGCAACATTTCGAAGACTTGCCGGGACAATTGCCTTGGTTAGGGTGCCTTCTGGGTCGAGTAAGGACTGGATCAAAAGCGCTAGAGCTGCCACAATGACGCTGATGGTTAGGTAAGTCGCGGCGGTGTACAACCGTCGGGTGCGAGCAGCTGAGTGGGGAAGGAGGTTAGCATTTGTCTCACGCACAACTTTGACTTGCGTTCACGTACTTTGCAAGACCCAATGTGGCCCCTCGAGCTGCAAGGTGAAAGTGTCGACGGAAATAGTGTTGCCGAGACTCGTCGATGCCAGACGAAGATACTGTGGCTTTCCGAGAGTTGTATCGGGCTTGTAGAAGGGCGAAAAGACGACCTTCGTCATCTGCAGTGGATGCACCTGACTGATGTCAATTATGGTCCTGGTTACTCATCACACATTACTCACATCCTCGTAGGTCGCGTATTTGTGAAAAGACGAAAACGAGTCCCGTGCGCTCCCATGGTAATCCAGTGTGAACACACTCAGTGATCTATCGATCGCTCCGACAGCAACCACGACTTGGTATGCGCCGTCCGCTTCCGAAGGGGCCAATAATGACACATCCATGTCTGTCGCGGCTGCGGCATGTTTTGGTAGTGTCTTCCTTGAGATGACACTGGCAAGACCCTCTTCATAGAGATGTAGTAACACTAATTCAACGCCTGTGCGATTGTATTTATTCGACAGCAGGAGAAGATGCGAGTTCGACAGCCACCGCACGCCTCTTAATCTCGGCTTGCCTTTCCTGTCGCCAACATCCGGGTGTGGTACGCTGTAAGCTTTTCTGCGCTCTTTACTGGTTCGCTGCTGTCTTCGGGCGAAGTCGAAGTCGACATCTTGAACATAAACGTCATGGTCTGTGATGTATGCGACCTTAAACTGTCCATCGTTCTGGTCAAGAATATCTACGTCATTTGCTTCCTGAGCACCAGACAATTGCACTCTGGTTATGATGTCTTGTGCCTCTGGACGATTCGACGTGGCGCCGAAGATGACCATCTCATTCTCCTCGCCCGCCAGTCCCGTGGCAATTGCGCCGATGCGTTTATTGGGTATGCCGGAAGCAGATCGTTGTGGAGGTGATAATCGAATCAAGCGTTGGTATACTTCTCGTCTCGCGCTTTCGGATTTGGGAGTTGCGAAGAGCTGCGTCTTGCTCAATGGCGTAATGCTCGCACTCTTTTCCTTGCTAAGGTCGGCCGGTTTACTTGTGGGCTACCAAGAGTACATCCATATCAGCCTCCATTCACTGCTTGTTTTCAACATGACCTTACTTACCAGTTTGACCTCAAATGCCTTGAAGTGCATGTCCCCTCCTTTCAACTTCTCGTCAACGCTGCTCGAATTGCCCGCGTAGACAATGAGACTGTCGTTGCCGTTTGCCAAATTCGCAAGACATGTCACCGAGTCCTCCTGCGATACCTCATGCTCAGCGACCGGTTCGACCTTGGGTGCTCTCGAGCTGAAGTCGAACACGGAGATCTGGTTCTTGACGCCATGTTTCCCTGCACCTCCTCCTCCACCAACAATCAAGTGGGAAGGTCTGGATGTTGCCCAGCTGGCTGCGTAAAGTGGGTAGCTTGTTTGAGCTTTCGAGATGGTGGGACGCGACATTGGGGAGCTAGATGTGACGAATGCGCCTGAGGTCGGCGCGGTTTCTTTCGCAGATTTATGAATATGTGTAGGTGATTTAGGGGATGAGCGGAGCTATGAGGTTTACGTAGGAGGCTTCGAGGTTGGAGAAGGACAGGTGTTGTGTCTAGACTTGTTTTTCCTCCACGTTTCGCTGCCGCCGCGGGAGAGAGCGAGGCGTGGGCGCAAAGCGTCATTGCGCGCAAGCGGCCACAATTCTAGATCCCTGCTTGCATCTATCGATAAGCTTTCGCCTCGACCTCAGCGCATGACAATGGCTGTTTGTCGGGCAATCAATATCGTAGTGTAAGCATAGCTTTGACATTCATGTTCCCTTCCGGCTAATCCTGAGAGAGGAATGCTATCTACATCTGCGCTCTCAAGAGCCGCTCATCTGCTACAATCGACAATTCCCACCTAAACTCAGGAAACATGTGGTCGCCCACATAACTGTACTCTGGGATATCGTCCATGCCATATAATCCTCCTCTTTTCGCAACACACAGTACACATAACGCCGGCCCAATTGTCCCCACCCGAGCGCATCGTACCTCCACAAAAACCAAATAACGCCAGGGAACGTGCCAGGTCGATGCTCGCTAATCTGAAAAGGGGTAATCTGGGACTCTTTTGTAAGAGGAAAGGCTATCTAGGTTTGTTTGTGATGCACACGTTGAATGGCTCTCTGGTGTTGGTCCGAACGTTTCTGCGCTCGATACACTCGAACCTGTAGTTGGTCCACCAAGTAAAACTATTCCTGTGGTGCCACGCTTCCGTTCGCTGCAGCCTGCTGGGCTTGTACTTGTGCCTGTGCTATGACGTCGGCCTGATGAACGGCTCCTTGGACGACTTGTTGTTCCTCTGGGTTCAGGTTCTTGGTAAGATTCTCGTAGAGTGCGGGTTGTTCTTGTTGCAGGCCTACTAGCTGTTAGCGATTGCCGCCAACACCAATACTGCCGCTGAACTTACGTAGTAGTGCATGCTTGAACATGCCATACGGCTCGACCTTGTCAAGTGGAGTCTCCAGCAAACTCTCCTCCTCGAGCTCGTCGTCATCGTCATCCTCAACTGACGAGAATTTCTGAGCCTGTAGTCTGTTTAGCAGAAGCTTCATCCAGGGTTTCGTCGACCGTACCTCTTCATTCAAGAACTCGAGGTACGCGGCACTTTCGTCCTTCACGTCCTCTGTCTCGTCTGCTTCATTGTTCCAGTCCGCCTCTTGCTCCCACTCCTCGTCCTCTTCATCGTCGTAGCCTTCGGCGAAGTCGAAATTGTCTTCACGCTTGGCTTCTTCACGGTCTACAGTTGTCAGTATAAAGCTCAGCGATTGGAACAGATGACTCACTCTTCAGCGCAGCAGGCAGGGTCTGGAAGAGTCTGACGACGCCCTGCAGAAGGCGAGGCCACCCTTGCTGCACACTAACTGGAACATCTTGAGCCCGCAATGTGAGCAGCGCACAGATCGCCGAGATGCACAACTTCTTGTCATGCACTCTTGTGAAGTTGTCGATGCTTGAAAACCAAAGACTGAAGAACTTGTTCGTCCAGCCATTGGACTCGAGCACGTGCAGCGCCAGAGCTGGGTTGTAGTAGATGGAGTTGATGACAACTTCCATCAGGTGGATCTTCAAGGACTTGACCTTGGGCTCTTCGTTGGTGAGGACTGACATGGTCAGTGCAATGAACTCTGGAACGTAGTCATCGACGTGACCGCGCATATTGAGCATGATGATTTCCGCTAGCTTGCAGCCGCAGATTCTGTCAACACCTCCCACCTTGTCATCCTTGAAGATGGTCCGCACCATGTCGACCACGGCGTCAAGGTAGGGACGGTTCTGAATCAATGTCTGAGTTCCATAGTTGACGAAATTTTCTAATGCTGGCAGCATGTCCTCAAGATACAGCTCTGCGCCTGCCTTGAATGTTCTGTGGATTAGCTCAAATGCTTGCCACATAGTGGGCGATATGCTTTTGGCAGCGAATGTGCAGCTGTCGATGATCTCGAAGACTTCGTTGTACAAGTCGTAGAGCTTGTTCTCCAGGGTGATTGTGATGACAGGCATGAGAATTGTCTCGAGGTGGAGGAGCACATCGGGCGTGCTTTCGAGCGTAAGTATGAGTGTGCCAATCGTCTGCAGCACACCAAGGGCAGTGATACTTTTCTCGTCCAGGAAATCTCCGTAGTCACTGTCATCTCCTTTTTCTTGGTTCCTCGACACCAATTCGCGGACGATGCGGAGGTATGTGTCGCGCAGTTGCTCGCTTAGCGCTACAGCGAATGGAGTCAATTCGGGTGCAAAGACTTCAACAAAGTCCTCCATAACGTTAGCAAGGGCATCCACATCGACTTCGTTGGCGAGCTTCAGGAGCTGCTGCATAACCTGTGGAATGTTCTGCTTCATGTTTGTCCTGATGACATCGTGGCGAATGAGGGGTTGGAGCGCCAATGCGGCAGCGACACGAACAGGGAGAGTGGGATCCGCCATGGACTCTAAGATGTTGCGGTAGATGATGATGAGATTGTTCGGGTCCTTGAAGTCGAGCTGTTCGAACTTTTCGAGAGTGTCGCACGCGCGAGCACGGAGGAATCCATGAGGACTGCGGAACTCGGGGAAAACGTGGCGAACGAAGAAGTATTCCACTTGGTCTGCAATTGGACTCTTCTTGCCGAGGATGACGCCTGACAGTGTACCAATCATGCGCAACGCACCTTCCTTTTCTCTTGGGTTCTTCTCGTTGTCTGGTGCGGCCTCGTATCGGTTCACGATTTCGTTGACGAAGTTGAGCACGCTGAAGGTCTGCTTCCGTCGGCTCTTTGTCAATGTGACCAAGAAGTTTGTTGCAGCAACGTCAGGCGCAGTAACATCCTCGTAGAAGTTCAATTTCCGGTGCAAGTACTCTTGTGGTTCGTCCTCGAACAATTCAATGTCTTCGTCCGACTGGCATAGTACCGGGAAGAGGAGATGCGAAATGAGATTGTCGGTATGCGGCTTGAGCAGGGTCCACATGGACTTGGGCTTAATGCACTCGTCGAGGAAGTTGAGCGTGTAGTACAAACTGGCCTTGGATAGCCAGACCTGTTTTCCGACCCACTTCTCCACCTGCTGGAGGTAGATCTTCAGGATTTCGGGTGCGAAGTTGGCAATAAAGTTCTTGGCAACATCGGTGTAGTCGACCTCGTTGTTCTTGCCCAGTGCAGAGGGGTTGCCGTATCTAGGACAAGTCAGCGCATACTCCATGCCACAATATATGATTTGCACAGACCTGACGTATAGGCGGTTCAAGTTGGCGTATGACCACTTCTTCGCTTTCCACCAATGGTTCGTTTCTCGCTCATCGAGATCTTCGGGCAGCGACGTCTCTGGGGGCTCCTTGCCAACCACGGTCAGAAACAGGGTACACCAGCCAACCATAGTTTGCTGTTCGCGCAGAGACGCAGGGAGGTCGAACTATACGTGTCAGCCCAAATCATCCATGCGCACGCGATCTCCTTACATAGATAGCATGCTTGTACACCTTGAGCACAGTCCGTAATATTTCACCAGCTTCCAGGCTGGTCTCGTTTGCCAGCGAGTTGCCAATGTTGAGCAGCTGCGGGAACGAAAGGCCCACAATCTTGTCGAAGTCGGCGCGGTTCTCACCCGACTTGAACCTGTAGATCTTGCATATCGCAAGCAGGCACTGTACGCCCGCAAAGACTGACGCAATGTCTCCAGCGTTCAGAAGCTGTATGGTGATGTCGAGGAAGTTTGGCCATTTTTGCGGGAAGTCGTACGCGAGAATCTTCTGGAGGGTAGGGATGAGCTGTATGCGCACTTGCGGCGGCGAGGCGACGAGGACGGGGACGAGGCGGTTTCTGAAGGATGTCTTCTCCTCCTCTGGTATGGGCTTGGCCTGGCTGTATTCTTCAGCCGGCGACCAGCCTTTGGACACGCGGTTCTTGAGATAGACGACGGCTGCAGGCACGCGTTAGCACTCTAGGCTCAGCAGAATTGGTACGCGCATCCGTACTTGAAAGTCGAATGGCGCCGTCTTGCTCGCCCTCGAGGAGGGTCAGCAGGCCGTCTGTGAAGCCTGGCTGCTCTTCGGCCTATTTGTCTCGTCAGTCGAGGCAGTGCGCAATGCTTCCGCAGCCCACGCACATGCTTCAGGTCGAGTTCTGCCTGCTGTCTGATGGCAGCATTGGGGTCGAGGGTCGCCTGGATGCGGTCCCGCAGCACAGCCACGTCCATGTTCGCGACTGTTTATCGACGGCTGCGTGCTGTGTCTCGGCGATAATGCAGACGAGCTTTGGCGGTAGGTGCGGTGTGGGCGGAGGGACTGCGGGTGTGTCTGCCGCTGCACTGGGGAGAAGTGCCCGTGTGAGGGAATAATTAGTGGTAGGGATAGAGAAGAGGTCAGACGCCTGCTTTTCGGTCAGCTATTTTTTGCGCCCCTTGCGGTTTGCGTTCAACTTGTGCGAGTTTAGAGCTTCGGAGGGGTCAAATCTTGTGGAGAATTCCACGCTACCGCCAGGCCCTGGCCCGGCGCAGCACGTGGTCAGTGCCCACTCAAGAGATGCTTATCGATTCGGCACTCTTGTCTTGTTCACTCCTCACTTCATACCACATACAATATGGATTAGCCGTTATGGTGCTTGTTCCAGACTGTCGAAAGAGGATTGTCCTCAATCTCATCGTCTGAAGCTTGACGAGCACAGAAAGGCTGCTCACACGCGGGCGTGGCTTTCTCGGCACGCAGGATATGTCCTGCAGCCTTATGCTTGCCTGTCACATCGTGCTTGATAGTCGCTACAGTACAGGCACGTTACCCTAGTACCACTCGTCAGAGCAGGTGGAGTGTACAATTCGCGCCAGCAGTCACACCTTAGGAGCCATTCTGTTAGCCGTGTACTGATCACAGACAGAACCTCTTCGCCAGCTCGTTGAGCTACATCTTCAGGTTGGAAATGAACTTGGCAATCCGTTCACTGATGCATGTGAGATCTGTAGTACAAAACCTCGCGGCATATGTCCTCAGTGCCGGCATGTCGAGGCGTGATCGCATTCTGCCATTGGCCTATCGGCAATAATTTGTAGCGCCGCCATGGTCACACATGACAGTGAAATTCCGTCTTGGAACCCCACTGATGGACTTCCTGAAAGAGAAGGGTAGATATTAAGGTGCGAGAATCTCTCAGACGAGGATTCTGAACTTTTTGTGTCCTTTGGTGCAGAAGGAGAATGATTTTCGGCCTCTGGACTGGATTGGTGTTACCAGCGGGCTGTGAATATTGGGGCGAGCAGGGACCGCGCTACTAGGTGGACAGTATACTGCTTCTAGCGGTGAAGCCCGAGTGAATGAGAAATGAGGAACTTCCATGTCTGTGCCGCGATTTCCCGTCTCGTGTTCCCAGCGTGGATGCCATGTATTATCACGTTATGCTTATGCTGCGCTTCTCAATGCATCAAATCACCACCTCCGCCTATGCTTTCGTCCACTTCACTTCATGCCCAACCCCAGCCACGGTTTCGGAAACAGAAACGTACCTAACTCTCAGGTACGAGTGCGAAATCGCCCGTGCTGTTGGGCGATCCGAAACACGCTCCACAATCCACACCAGATACCCGGGCCACACGAAACGGGACCTCACTCAGAGGTACAAGCTCGCACAATTGCAGATATCCCTGTGTTCACAAGTCAGCCATAATCCCAGATCCGTTCATACCAGCATAGCTAGTCTCACGCCCAAAACGCACCTCTTGATAAGTTCCTGACAAGTCCCCATCTTCTGAAACAGTGTCGGGTCACCAATGATGCGCGCCGCGTTCTTGACTTCCCTGCACGTCTCGTCCAAGCGCGTAATGACGCGCACAATGGTGCCTTCCATGACGTCTGTCAGGTCGGTGATGCGGTTGAAAGACATGCCTCGGGCCCATTCGTACACGACTTCGACCATGCCAAAACGGGGCTTGGAGACGAAGTCGTTGGAGTCGTCGGTCGAGAGAATGACTTGGTGGAGGGTTTGGATTTCGTTCACTTTTTCGGAGATCTTGACAATAGCGGCGACGCCGCGTGTGAGGCTGGCGGTGAGAGTGGGCTCGACGTCGGTCTTTTCCTGAAAGACGAAGGCAGAGAGGAGGGCAACGATCTCCTCGGGGGTATAGTCTGCGAGTACGTTCTCGAGGACAAGCTCGGTTAGCACCAGCTCATCAGCCGAGTGTATCTAGTCACAAGTCAGTACCTCTACATTGAGAACGCGAGTTGGGGCGTACCTCGCATGCTACTTTGCCCTTGAGCTCTACACGAGACCCGTCGTCGATGAAGCCTAGATCCTTGAGCACTCTTATGCGCTGTTCGTAGTCAGGCAACAACTGCAGGTTCTGGTCTGACATGAGCTGTCGAAGGGACAGGATGTTTTCCTTGATCAGCCATTGATCGTGCTCGACTTCGAAATGCTTCAAGAAATTAGGACACTCCAGGCATTTCTTGTCAACGGCGTTATGCCCTTCCGTCACGCGAGCCTCCATCAATTCGCGGAATTTGAGGCTCTTGATGCGAGCGTAGTCAAACTCGTCCCAGTCCTCGTAGTTCCAAGACTGACATAGTGGAAGGAATTGATCTTGGGCGAGCTTCAGGGTGTCTTTCTTCCTGTTCAGATTCTGCACCGACTCAGGTATATCGATGACAGTCTTAGTAAAGCATTCGATGTCACTGAGCGGGACAAGTGCTGTCCTGAGAACCAAATCTTTTGGGCTCTTGGGAAGATTTCGAAAGAATCTGGCGAATGGACTTAGGTACGGCAGTAGATCATCTGCTTTCCGATCTTGATTCTGAGCAATCTCCAGGACTTTGATGCTGGGCTCGAGGCCTTTGCTTGTGCCATCTTGCATGAGCATGCCCGCTGTTCGTTTGTTGTCCTAGATCAATTAGCTCTGTATAGCATTGCAGGAATTGTAACTTGCTTTCTTGTATACTATCAGCCGATTTCTGCACAATGCCCGTCGACCAACCGGGTCGATAAGCAGACTGAGATGCACCTCGTTGGTGAGGCGCTTGTAGTCCTCGCAAGATTGATGGCAGGCCTCCAGATCTATATCACAGATCTTGCATGGCTCACGCTTGATCTTCTCCAAGTCGGCTTCATTGAGCTTGACTGTCTTCTCATGCTCAGGCAAAAGAGCTTGGGTGGCATTCTCGCTAAAGCTGCGCTTGATCATCTCTTCAATCTTCAAAGCCTCAACTCGCAAGAGGTTCAACATCATGTTGTATGTGAGACGGAATTGGGATCGCAGCTTTGTCGGTTCACCAAGCATCATCTGCCGCAATCTGGCGGCTGGTGGCGCTTCATCGGCACCAGGCGCACAAATGATGACGGTTCCAACAGTGTCAAGACCTCTACGACCAGCACGGCCAGCCATCTGCGTATATTCTCCGGGGAGCAAATCTCGGAACTCACGACCATCGTGCTTACGGAAGCCCGAAAACACGACTGTTCGAGTCGGCAAGTTGAGACCCATTGCGAAGGTTTCTGTCGCAAATAGCACCTTTACGAGCGTCTTAGCGAAAAGAATTTCAACCACCTCCTTCACGATCGGCAGCATGCCGCCGTGGTGTACGGCAATACCACGACTAAGCAGCTCCCGTAAGCGCTTGATCTGAGGCAATTCTCGATCCTCCCGACTCAGTCTAGCTAGCGACTTCTCGATTGTCATGTGTATTGCGCTCTTCTCTGATGCATTGCAGTAGTCGATGTTTGAAAGTGCCTCCGCATTCTCCTCGCACCGCTTCTTGGAGAAAACGAATATGCAAGCCGGGAGCAAATCTTTGCCCTTAAGGTGCTGGACGAGATGCACCCAGATGTTTCGGTCCTGAGCAGCTGTCGTTCGGCCACCGCCACGGCCTGTTCTAGCAATGTTGCCGCGACCCCGATTGGGTGGTGGACCTCCACCTCGCGGTGCGCCGCCGCGACCACCGGCCTGTTGTCCTCTCCCTCGTTGAATCTGACCACCTCGTGCAGGTAGACCTCCTCGCCCACCGCCTCCTCGTCCTGTCGGGACATCCTTTGCAGTAGGTGCTTTGACTTTGTCCTTGCCGGACAAGACATCATTGGCTTCTTTCCATCCATTGTCTATGAACTTCTTATCGGCCGTGACAATCTTATAGATGCCCTTTCCTGCCCAGAGATAGTGCTCAAGCGGGATGGGGCGCTTGGGCGTAGAGATGACGTAGATGTCCTTCTTCTTCGTCCGGCCAACCCAAGAAGCGAACTCGTAGGTGTTTGGTACGGTCGCTGAGAGAAGAATAAGTGTGACTTGCTCGGGCAGCATGATGATTACTTCCTCCCATACGACGCCTCGTTCTAGATCGTTAACATAATGCACCTCGTCGAAAATGACAAACTCAACATCTCGAATCAGATCTGCGCCGCGATACAGCATACTCCGCAGAATCTCAGTTGTCATGATGAGACAGCTTGCTTCTGGCCGAATCTGAACGTCTCCAGTGAGAATACCAACATCGTCGAATGTAAGGCGGAAGTCTCGGAACTTCTGATTACTCAATGCTTTTATGGGTGATGTGTAGATAGCTTTGGTCATATGTTTGGCGGCGAGGGCAATTGCGTACTCCGCGACCACAGTCTTTCCAGCAGACGTATGGGCAGCAACGAAAACGGAATCCCCATTTTCGAGATGGTACACAGCCTCTTTCTGGAAAGTGTCAAGCTCGAATGGATATTCGCGAGCCATTTCCGGTACGAGCTCGCGGAAATTTATGATATCGCGATTGATGTCCACCATGTGAGCCCATTCACGCCCTCCCTTTCTCGAAGCGGCTATCGCGAGCGGACCATGTGGAGCTAGAGCGGGGAATTCAACAGGCAGTAGGGCATCAATCTCTTCTTCCCCTGGTGTTTGAGCATCGTCTCCGGGCGTGTCGAGGTCCTTGTCTTTGGTAGCAACACCATTGATGCCTTCGTCTTCATCAACTTCATCGTCTCCAGTGCCTTTTGATGTCTCTCCTAAGGTGTCTTCAACCTCCTTAGCGGTCTTGCTGTCCGTACTTGACTTCTTCTGGAAGTCCAGTCCTCGCGTGAAACCTGGTGGGATTTCCAGTAATCCACCCTTGGCGCTGAAGTTAATGACACGATCCAGGCCGCCGCTCTTCTTAGCATTGGCATTTTCCTGTTGCATTATTGCTTCATCTTCGATTGCAGCAATTGCTTCAACGCCATCGAGGCCACCAGGTGCAAATGGAAAGAAGCCAGCAGCTCCGCGGACAAACTCAGCCCTGTTTGCAGGCTTCCGCAGTAGTGAGGTAGAATTTTTCGCTGTTGCTGAGTTCGCTGGAACGGTGACTTCCTCATAGCCCGTGACACGACCTTCAAGTCCCTCGCGCGTAAAGCGGATGATGGTTCGTGTCTGTGTTGGCGCAATCTGAAAGAGACTGCGGTAGTTGGTGGGCGCCTCCCACCGCTGCTGCAACTGGTCCAACCATTGTGCGTTGAATGACCGCGATGGTGTCAAGAATTCTTCTTCCAGCTCTTTCTTGATAATATCCTTCGTTTTGCGTTGTCGCTTCGGCGGACGCTGCTCGCCAGCTATAGAGTCTACCCAGCCTGCGTCGTCAAGCGAAGTGCTGCTCACTCGCAACTTTTCAAGCTCTACAGAAAGGGCCTCCATCGTAGTGGTGATTTAGCTAGAGAGTATTCTGTGAGTGGGCAAGCTTTAGAATGGATGACGCAGCCACTTGTTTGTCACTAGCGCTAGGTTGCAGTCGCTCAGCCATTTATTTCAGCCACGCGGGGCAGAGAGCGGAAGCGATACGATGCATGACGGAATAGCTCTACCACAGCTGCCGATCGACTAAAGCTGTATCTGCATAATCGTGTTTTGTGTGAAACATGAGGTATTCTTTGGTATCTACATAAATTTGGTTCGAGTCCAGCGCCACGCTATGCAAATAATTCAATCGTCAAATCGTGGAACAATGAAGTAAGCTTCACCAGTCCATCCCCGCCATTGCGTCCATCTCATCAGCGAATGGATCATCCTCAGCCGCGGCTGTTCCCGTGGGTATGGTTCTCGGTGCCGAAGTGCTCGGCGGCACACCCTCTGCAAGAAGAGCATCCAGTTCATCTTCGTCGGGCTCGACATCTGCAGAGTCCTGAGCTGTGCCATTTCGGCCCAGGGCTTGCCTCTCCTGGCCGGACTCCGTCTCTCTAGCATTACCCTCAGCTTGCTGCACATACATATCGTCGCCGTTCCCATCTGCCACTGGTTTGTCCTGCACGATCTCATCGATGTCATCGTCACCACGTTCTGTGGTCCGCCGCGGCTTGCCTTCGTCTATCCAATCCTTTCGCATCATTTGCATGCGCTTCGTGTGTCCCACCTTCTCGATGATTGCAAGCGCGTCTGCAAACTTGGCGCGGGGATACAGGTCATCGAGCCACAGCTGATACATGTTCAGCATGCGGGCAATGTCTCCGTACTGTGACGCTGTCAGCAGCCGACTTGATCCCAGAGTAGCTCCAACCCACTTCATGGCCCTTCCCTTTGAAGCGCAGTCGCTCCTTCGAGATATTGCGTAGCCTAGGGATACCAGGATCTGAAAGCAATCGGTGGTCGTCGAGTTTAGGTATTGGTATGCGCTTCTTGGTGACAACAATCTCCTCATCCAACCCAAGGCCATCGCCGGTAATACCAGATGTTTTCGCGGCCGATTTCGATTGGGTCTGATTGTCGTAGCTGGGTGTATTGTCTCTGCCCTCGGCGATGCCATTGAGGATTGCGTCAAGCTCGTCGTCTGAGGGAACATCGCGGGCCTGTGGGCTCATTGGCGCCATGGTTCCTGGTTCTGAACGCGACACGTCTCTTTTTTGGAGTTCAGATATCGAGGTTTTGCACTGAAGTAATAATCTGTGCCATTGCCATTGCTGGATGACGCGACGCGTTCTAGCGTGATCTATCACTAGCCACAAGCACGGACATTGCGCTAACGAAGCCACCAAAATTGTGAACCCAAACTCCACGACCAGGGTCCACTCACGCAGATCCATAGCAGCAGCCCTCAAGTGCATTCGAGCATCCTCACGTGTTGGTGCTAGTCAGTCGAGAATCACCAACTCGTCACAGCGCAATTCTTTGCAGTCGTATATTTGCATCGTCGCTGTGAATTGTGTGCACAACGCCTCGCTGTTTCCCGGCCGGAAACTCCCAAGAAAGCCTCAACCGTATCAGCGGGCTGCAGTCCCCAGCCAGACTACCAGTCTCACACCATGACAGTCCGCAGTGAAGCCTCACAGGATGCCTTAACGCAGAGGCTGGAGTACCTGCTGCAACGTGCGCGTACTGTAAAGACGAGCTCAACCATCGATCCGCCCCTTCAAGTCTTCGAGCTTGTGCCAGAAAGTGAGCCGTTGTTCGGCAATATTGAAGGCGAAAAGGAAGCGCGCTTCCTCGCAGTGGAAAGTGCGGCAAAGAGCTTGTTCTATTCCTATCTTGTTAGTCAGCTTCCTATATGCGCGAGCCGTGCTTACATGTCTAGGGATCGACTCAAATTGATGAGCCCGCGTTTGTGACAATATGGAATCTGCTGGATGTCCTGCAGTATTGTGGTGATCGAGGTGCGTACGATGGCGACGTGACCACCGACAGTCCTAACAAAAGCAGAGCTATGTTCGCCGCAGTCGATCCTACTGCTCATTGAGGAACTACTTGACAGTCAGTCGATCGAAGGATGCAGAACAGTCTTCAACTTTCTAGAGTCACGAAGAGAGGCTATCATCGCTGTACGAAGTCGCGAGCCTACTCCAAGTTCTCGCTGACCTTTGCCCAGATCAATTCCAAGAACAAGGACTTGGTCATTCTGCGGTTGTGCAATGAACTTCTTCGCCGATTGTCCCGCGCAGAAGACCCAGTATTCTGCGGCCGTGTATACATCTTCATGTTCCAAAGCTTCCCACTGGGGGACAAAAGCTCAGTCAACCTTCGTGGCAATTTCCACGTGGAGAATGTGACGACGTTCGAAGATTACTTAATGGAGTCGAGCGCGCTTGACGATCCGATGCAGCTCGACGATTCGGCGTCCGCACCTGCAGTAAAAGAAGAGCCAAAGTCAGAGGAGCTGGCAGTCAAGCTTGGGGGACCCAACGTACGCAAGGAGGGCAAGGCGGCCACGATGGACATTGAGACCCTCTATCCTGTGTTCTGGTCACTGCAGCACTCGTTCTCAAATCCGCCACGACTATTCGAAGCCGATCACTTCAGCCAATTCCAGCGAAGTCTCGAAGCCACCCTGGCGAAGTTCAAGGAGGTGCCAAAGGTTATACAGGCTGGAGATTCTGATTGCACGAAGGGACAACAAAAGCGCGCAGACGACAGTTACGACGCCTTCGCGAACACCTATAACCCTAAGTACCTCACAAGCCGCGATTTGTTCAAGCTCGAGGTATGCTATCTGTGCAAATTTGGTTGAGGCGCTATGACTGATCGATTCCAGTTGAGTGATCTCGCTTTTCAGCGGCACATCCTTGTGCAAGCACTGATTCTCATCGAATTTCTATTAGCACTGACAGAAAAGGCAAAGAGCAAGCCAATCTATCAGAATGCACAGAAAGCGATGCAGTACAAGTTCACACTTCGTGAAGAGGACGTGAGTTCCATCCCCTTCTTCTTCCCCCGCTCGGCTTCGCGCTCTGGTTTGCCACACAGCATGACCATCACCACCTCGGCTGACCACAGTTGCACAGACCGAATGGGCGTTGGGCATCAGGACAGCCATCGCAAATTACCTGCAGGAGGGCCCAGAAGGCAAAATCTACTACCGAATGGTAGACACGGTACTGTCCCGCGATAAGAATTGGGTAAGGTGGAAAATGGAAAATTGCCAGCCGTTCACTCGCGACAGAGTACCTACCAAGGATTATTCCCAGGCAAAGTCCGCCGCTCAGAGAGCTGTACAGATCAAGAAGCCTTCGAAGCCTGTGGGGGTTCCTGCTACCATGAACTTCCTTTACAACAATGAGGCAGAAAAGGGGCTTGCACAGCTACGACAGACTGACAGGTATGTGCTCCGTTCATCCGACTGACGACCTGATTCAGCTTCTCACACCTGTCAGGTTCAATGTGCCGAATGCAGAGTCATATGCAACCAAAGTCCGAATGACAGACTTGGACTTGGAAATGGCGGATACGGACGAAGAAAGACGCGAGGTGGGGGGCAAAAAGAGTAGCTATGTCTGGAAAGGGCTTCGTCTTGCTTCCAAGAAACAGCTGAGCTCATTTGACAGGATCGAACATGGTAAAGGTCTGGAGGCTCTTCAGCCGGTCACCTCTTCCATTGAGGCGACCGGCGATGACACTGCGCCCACAGTGTCGGATGACAGGGGTTCAGATCCGCAAGCAGAGCATCAAAGCGTCGAGGAGCAGCGGGCCGACCAACACAGTCAAGTGACTGCGGACACAGCAACATCGTAGGAGCAGGGGCGTTCAACGCCTGTACGAGTTAGGTATGAAATGTCGAGGACCCGGAGCTCATGCATCTTCCCCAAGCTTTCCTCCATACGACGACGTGCAGTATGGGGAAGGGTTGTGGCGTTTTGCCGCCGGAATACTCTGTCTGCACAGGTGGGCCTGGGGAAAGTATTTCCCCGAACGATTCTCATCGTATCGACAAGGTCATCCGCCTCTCGAATTCTAGGCAAGGATTTGTCCAGCCGCCAAAGGCGTCTGTCAATCTGCAACAACGCCACGATCTACGACGAGGACACCGAATGCGGCGCAAGCCAGCAGTGGAGATGAAAGGGCAGCCGGATTAATAGCATCATGCACGATATACTGACACCTGGGGGGGATGGGAAAGTGGCATCCCAGGAATCTTGTCTGATGTAACGGCAGCGACCAAGAAGCCTGGCTTCGTTCCTGGCTGGGATGACGGAGTTTTCTGGCATCCCAGAAATGAGTCGAGCCTTAAAGTGCCGTCGCGGGCCGGTATAGTGGCGGGCGATGGGGCCGTGTAAATCAGGCTCATTCAAGCACCAGAGTGCGTTGTCAGCATTTGAACCACGTTCGTGGCCGATGCTGCATCCTGCCGAAATGAAAGGGACTGGTTGTACCACATCTCACGACCAGACTCCACTTGCGAGAGCATCATCGCTGTGCTACTGTGTGTGGTGGAACTGTATCAATGCAAAGTTTCGAACCACAGCTGAAGCACAACACCGTTTCGTTCTCGACTGCGCTGAGTTGGTCGCAGAGTCAATACGACACCCACCGTGTGGGTCGAGCATAATCTTGAAAGACGGTGCAGTATGTTCTGCCGAAGTGTAGACGGCAGGCACCCTTGCGACTATCAAACCCGCGCCTGCTCCGCCGTCCACCAATGGCTCACTGCAAATTCCGCCCGCGGTTTCGCTCCTCCTGTCATTTTACGCCCACGCACATCGGTCCAACCAGGCGGTCTTGGCGGCGTTTTGCAAATGGACCGCGATGCCGCCCTCGGCATAGCCTTTGGAGATTGCTGATTGCGTATGCTGGCAATTGTGTGGTGGTCTTTTTCCCTTCCCAAACGCTGGTGGTTACCCATGTGCCTCACGAACTGGCGGCGCGATTTGCTCGCTAGCACACGATGAGTGCATGTGCCGAGCTATTCTTTGGTGCTGGTACCCACTCGCCTGCCAATTTTGACATCTGCGCCTAACGTGAGCGTTGGATCGGTTGGAGTTGACGTACCGGATCAGGCACGGGAGAAGTTGGCGATCGCCGCAGAACGGCCTTAGAACAAGCATGGGGTGGCTTGCGATCATGGCGCAGGCAGGCGCATCGTTTCCTGCACGAGAGACAGCCCACCGTCGTCGCAGCCTCATGGAATAAGTCGCTTTGGTGTGCAGCCCAGCCTAGTTGCACCGCGTGCTCCACGAGATCCATGATTTTTCGCAGTCGCGCGCTGCCGCTGTCAAGCATAGGCGACACAGCGCCGGTGTTGCACCACACAGAGCCTTCGAGAAACATGCTGCCGGGGCGGGCCGGGCTGGGCTGTCGCCGTTGGATCGCTTGTCCAGCCAGATCTCTTGCTCGTTCGCAACCAGCCTCGTTCATTGGCAGCACTCATCCACTAGGCGCCGACATTTCGCTACGACAGATTTCGCAGGTGTGCAGCACCAGGAACACAAATCCAGCTAGACGCGCTTTGCTGGTGGACGCTGCCCAGGTGGATACACCGACGGTTGAAGGCGTCAAGGCGCGATGTTCATGCATCTCATGGGCGCGATGGGCGGCTCAAAGGACTAGCAAGGCTGATGCAAAGCGTTCCTGACGCAATTACGGGCCACGACCGTGGTCAGGACAGCTGCCAGAGGGGCAGCTCAGAAGCCGCCGGCCACTTACTGCTGCATGCACTTGCATGGACGCAGAGGACAGCCGCGTGAATATTCAGGTTACTCGACAGTAGTAGGGCACACTCGGGGGCCTTCCATCCCAAGTCCGACGTTCTACCTCACCACCATCTTCGTCCACCCACGGCCTGGACTAAAGCAGCATTGCCAGCAGACACCCCGCAACTTTTTCTAATAAGCGTTGCCGAGCCGGGGTTCCCTGCAACCACTGTCCTCGATCCCTGTCGCCTGCTGCTGCATGTCCCTTGAGCTCCCGTTTGTGCTATGGCCATGCATTAAGCCAATGATGGCGCCCCATCTGCCTTGATGGTCGATTCTTCGACGCCACGGAGCAGACCATGTCGTCGGCGGTTTTCTCCACGCATCCATGAGTAACTTGCAGAGCCCCCATGTCGGCGTACTGCCGCTATTTACCTTGGAGGGGAGGGACCCCGGCACCAGCACACATGATCCAGTGCCCTTCCGGAGCGGGAGCGGGCATCTCTCCTTCACAGGGCCGAGCTACCGTATCCCTGTGTCCAGGGCTCTTGGGGACCTGCTGGCCCTCGACTGTCACGCTTCTGGTTGTGTAACGGGCTCCAGATCCTCGATAGAAAATCATGTTCCATGCGTGGTCCGACCCCAGTCCATCGCACTTCTCTTAACCTCGATTTTATCCGGATCGTCGACAGTAGAGTACCGTCAAGCCTCTCTGTCTGAATGATCTGTCGCTCTCCCCTGCCCTGCCGCTATCGCTGATATAGCCTCCGACGGTCCCTGAGCTTACTTACAAAGGGCTCCTCATCGTCAACTTCAGGTGATCTTTCTCGACTACCAAGAGCCAGCCGGCTGCTCACCATATCACCGTCTCACCTTGATCAAAGATCACTCAACAAGCGCCCACGACCATCGGCAGTCTTTATTTGGCTCCCAGTATCACCTCCCCAGCAGCTTCTATTTCGAGCTCAACGTTGCACCAGAACTCCGCGCCCCAGTCCCAACCAAGGTGCGACATTAGGCATTCAGCCTACCTCTGCATAGCAACAATTCCAAAGAGTCTTCGGCACGGGACTCCAAATCTGTTTGTTCGTAACGATTCTGCAACCTTTACGAGTTGAGTGGACTATACTTCAGCTCGGGGATTAAGATATCACGGCCATCAACCCTCACTCACGCCGATCGTCCATCTTCAGCCCCGCACTGGGTCTGGGTTCCAACCTCACTTCCTCACAACAAGCTTATCCAACTTGCTACTCTTCGCCTTACGGGTTTGCTTGACTGTTACTGCGTTGCATGTAGCTTTTGACGACCTACTCATCTGGGTTTCTCAGCGAGCAAGTCTGCAAAGCGATAAGGTCAGCGATATCCTACCTTATTGTCCCTACGCGCTGACGAAAGAATTTCAGGGGCCAATCAGTCTCCAGTGCCTCCCTAAAATTTGTCCTCAAAGCCCCAATGGTTGACGGAAGCTTCATCGTCCCTTTGTCTCCGCCCAGCTCGCCGCGCATGTCTGCGTACAGCACGGCCCCCGCAGAGACTGAGTGGCAATCCTCCGACGTGCGGACACTGGAACACACCCCTCCACACTCCGATAGCGATATGGCGATGCTCCAGGCTGAAGTAGCCGGACACAATTATGATTCCAAGCGTCCAATGATGCGATCCCATAAGAGCTTCCCGTACTTACTCGACAACAAGAGCCAATTCAACGGTGGGTCTGATTCGCCTTCTGGCTTGGGCGATATCGAGGAGCACGATGTACCAAATGTCACCTTTGGTGGTTCTGCGCCAACCAGCCCAATCTCCAGATTGACCCCTCCATCAACACATGACGGGCAATCAGGCGAGAAGACTGAAGACCAAGATGACGACTTGATCCTCGATGAGAAGGAAGAGAGTGGAGATGGCGAGGGCAAGGACGAAGAGAGACCCCCAATGACGGCTGCAGAAATTCGGGCTGCGAAGCGCAAGATGAAGCGCTTCAGGCTGACGCACAACCAAACACGCTTCCTCATGAGCGAATTCGCCCGTCAAGCTCATCCTGACGCTGCTCATCGGGAACGTCTCGCACGAGAAATTCCTGGTCTCAGCCCACGACAAGTACAAGTCTGGTTCCAAAACAGGTAGGCAAGCTCACGGGCTAACAAGTGGTCATGCTAACAGAACTTAGGCGAGCAAAGCTTAAGCGTCTGACTAGCGATGATCGTGAACGCATAATGCGATCCCGAGCCCTACCAGACGATTTCGACATGGCGCAGGCACTTCACTCTCCATTCGGAAACCACCACGGCCTTGGAACACCCCTCGCGTCACCAGGAGAGTATGCTCCGAACTTCTCTTCAGGTAACATGATGCGTCCACTCAGCATCGATACCCTCCGACGAGGGCCACTCGACTCGCATATCTCCCCGACTGGAATCAGCCCGGCGTTCGGCGGATTCACCTTTACTCCACCACAGTCTGCAACGGACACGCTTTCACCCGTTTCTGCTCATGGTGAGTCGCCATTCGGCTTCAATTCAGCACCACTAGACACCAGCCCGAGAACGTCAAACCCATTCTCGATGCCAGTCAGTGCACCTCCAGCATACGCTGCACAACACAGCATTCCAAGGCTTACCCTACACGCCGATCGCATCGCAAGGAGCCGAGCAGAATCCCTTTCATCTCCGTTGAGGACGAGCATGAGCTACAGCAGCGACAACATGCACGGGTCGGCAGATTCCAATAGCCACTCTGATGGCTCAAGGTCATACTCGAATTCAATGCTGCCTTATGGTATCGGGTACTCTTACTCACCAGTCCCTGGCTTCCAAGCCTCGAGCTCAAACAGAATGCGGTCCTTCTCGAATGGCGTGCCCCGACGGATCGAGCTCAGCACTCACTACACTCCGAATCGCAGCCACCAAACACCACAAACCGCACACTTTCCCTCATACTCGGGGTCACCCCTGGTAACTCCTCAAAGCTATGCGATGCCTCAGCTAAGCGCGCCGCACCACCTCAGCACATTCCCCAATTCATACCTGCGCAACGACTCGGCACACAGCGATCAGTATCCCGGCGTCGGCTCCGTCCTCGGGGAGGTGATTGAGCATTCCAACCACAACCAGGATAATGATGGCAATAACGAACAAATATCTCACCAGTCTTATTGAGCTATGTCTCACCATTGTTGGTTATGCGCAGGCGTTATAGGGCGGGGTGTGGGTACCAAACAAAGCCAAGTCTAGGCGGCGGCAAAATCCAAGCAATGCGGGCGCCCTGGAGCGCGATCCGACGTTTGTCAAGATACTGGGATTTGAACGACTTGTGACGGCTGTCTTTCTTGGGATAATTGACGTGTTCGTCGACTGCCAGTTTCGTCTTGCGCGACTGCGCTTGGTGGCTTGCTTCATCTTGTTCTATTTCCCCGGTGGGGTGGAACGATCAGTACGGAGCGAATATTTCCGTGTCTATACGCTACTACGTTTCAGCGCGCTGGGTACTTCCTTCCTACTCATTTGCTTCTGGGACAGAAGCTAACCGCGCTGCTGGTATACCCTTCTATTGTACGTACGTTTTTATCGCTCATCGCCTTGGCACCTTCCCATCTTTGTCATCTTAGTAGTGGTGGATGGTTCACACAGGCTCTACGTTCTCGGCGCTGTACACACTTCTTTCTCGCATCGCTTTTCCCTTCTTGCCTCTACCGCTTTTTATTTTGGAATGCGCGCTACCAGATGCTGCTGCTACTGCGACGAAAACTCTTCACTGTAGAAAATACCTTTCTAAAAAATGACCAAGCAATGTCAACACGAATTCAATGATACCCCACACTTTCAACGGCTTCCTCGTACCATATGCATGCTGCGATCGCCTTGATTCCATCCCGCATCCGGATATTATGGCACATGTGGTCCCTGGCTTGGCGATGCAGAGCTTGCCCTGGGAGTGGAGTGTCCTTCATGTACTTGTATACCCAAGCGACTCAATAATAGCTGCGCGGGCCAAGTCGCCGCTGGGAGGTACTACGCGATATCGGAAGGTTTGCCTCCAGCTCATCTCAGCTCAGCTCACGGCTTTCCAGCTCTCAAGATCCGAAATTTGGTACACCAAAACAACGCTACATCGGCACTGCTACGTGACCCTGTACTGACAACCCACCCTCGATGTGTCAAAGGACCCTAAAAGAAACGGCGCGCGTGGAGCGACAATGGGCGGCAAGTCCTCTACTCGCCCAGAAACAGGGCCAGTGAGGATCACCGCGTCCCTGAGCCCATGTGCTTGTGTCCATCCAATCCACTGACCATGTCGTCCGCCATGACGCGAAGAATCTTCCGTACAGAAGCTTCCATGGCTTCTCTGGAGCGTCGATCACCTCTCATTTACCCCTCGTGCTGCAGTCTAATATGGATGCTGGAGCGCCGCATGACCAGTCGCTGGTTGTGGCCGGCGGATGCGTGCTTAGTAGGCGTCTTAAGGCTCTTTCTCCACACTTTACCCCAGACGGAGCATGCGGTCCTGGCCATCATTTCGGCTTGTGAGGCTCAGGAACCGATGGTGGAATGGACGTCGGTACTAGTGTTCCGCTGGTCTAGTCTGGGGGTGGATGTGAATGTGTAGATCGAGGTATGGGTCCAAGTCCTGCTTGCATGGTCAGGAACATGTGGTCGCGGTGGCTAAATTGGCAGGGCACGAGAGTTAAGGCACTGTGAACGGTGGAGAAGGGTCCTTCGAAGCAACAAAGGGTCCTTGCATCCGAGTCATGAGATCGTGTAGAGCAAAAACGTGCCTCTGGAGATGCACAAACTCCCATCTCAATGATCTGCATTTTGCGGGGAAACTTGGATGGTGAGCATTTTGCCTCATAGGCTCGGGTTTCATGTTCTTGCAGATGTGCGTCTGTATCGATTTTCATGGTTGTGGTGGACAGGGGTGCTGTCCAGGGCAAGAAGGAGCAAATGCGTGACACCCATATGAATCTCTTGCCATTTGGCTAGGAAGATTATGCTAGGTGTGGATCTTAACTTTATTAGAGTTATTAACAGCTGCGCCGGCCTTCGGGAAGCATTGATTGCTGATTAGATTGATGAGGCGCCTGCCAGCGAGCCGCCGGCGCAGAACTTGTCGATGGCATGCACATCTTAGGCTTAATTGAGGCTGGGCATCTGGTGCTCTCGACGAATTGGGTGATAGTATTCACCGTTCTTCCAAGCGGGTTCCAGAGCTTCGAGAACACAAGCGATGCCATGGTTAAGCGGGTGGTCTGAAGGATGATGCTGGTCTGGCAGGCAACATGCAGGATCTGGTAGAGACCGTGGGCGTGTGATCTGGTGATCGCTCGACATGTGGTGCTGTGAGGCTGGCTATTGCAGAACGTGGCGGTGTGATTAGCGATGTATCGTCTGCTAGTGCTCTGATGGTGAGAAGACTTCTTCACATATCGGCCGGGGTCCGATTCTGTAAGGACGTGCGCAGAGAAACGGCTCGAAACGGTTCTTTGACCAAAGTCTTATCGAACCGACGTCTCAAGTCACCACCGCAGCCACGCCAATGGAAGCATGATTGCGCCGGACTAGCGAAAGCACGCAGTACTTCTCAATAGTCTGAAGTCATCCAAGGCAACCCTGGACAGGCTGTCGCCGCAACGCGGTACGCTATTCCGAGCGTCCCTGCCGCACCGCTCCTGAGTAGTGCATCAGGTGCAGCGCGAAGATGCAGCTAGCAATGACAACGCTGCTTTTGCAGCAGCCTCCGCATTCTCTCACGATACGTTCGCATTCGGGCTAACCGCTGACATGCCCGGAAGATAGGGAAAGGCGCTGACATCCACATCCACATCCACATCGTTTGACGTCCGTGTGGTGCAGGTACACACACGCCATGACCGCACCTCCCGTATCGCGTCTGGCGAACTAAAAGACATACATCCAAGAGGACCGGAACGTCGTGCCTGAAAGATGAATAATGGCACTGACGCAGGTAACGCCCGTTGTGCTCATCCCAACCGCTCATCATCCGGCTGAAGTCGATGGTTCGACAGGAATGTTTCTGCCTGTAAGACATGCGGAGCAAGTCGAGGGGCTGACGCCCGTCTCGTACAGCCATCAGACCCTTTCCAGAGCCGAAGGGATCTCGGATCCGGAGCGGTTAGAAACTATTGGGTTCTCGAGGGTGCGTGAAGTAAGCCTTATGTGACCTCATCGTATTCGGCGTGGTGTTTGTAAGGAGGGTAGTTCCGCGAGTGCGATTGGCCCAGGCTTCGCAGCCGTTCTTTCCCCATCCAGAACGGAGATGAATGCAAGAGAAGCAGGTGCGATTGGTGGATAAGTCGGAACGACTATCACGTGTAGGCGCGTGCATCGAACCAAGAGTTGCGATTACTGTATAGCTTCACATGTCAGCAGGGGTGGAATCAGATTTCAAGCGTGACTGCACGAAGCTGTAGTTGGTAGGGCGGCCGACGTCTGTCTTGGCAGTGAAGAACCGACGGTGGACAGTGACAGGCATCATCGTTGCATCCTGCGCAGCAGACAGCTTACCGAGGCATCTGGTCATGTTGACCTTCGAGTCTTGCAAGGCTAACCATCCCACGCAGCAAGAAGATTCAGGACGAGGCAAGTCAAAGCGAAGTGACGGGAGGAGTGACAATGCAGCGGACAAGAGACGGGAAGGAGCCTAACCAGTGCCGTCGCTCGCACCACACCCGCATTACTTATCTCCACTCCTCCTTCCGTAATCGAGCAACAACGGCACACCAACAAAAAGCATAATTGCACTGTTAAGTTCATGCGAACTGCGAAGTCGATTTTGGCTCCGGCCTGCCTTTTCCTAACTGGCCAAAGGATGCAGATGAGGCGCACGAATGGCGCGCTTAGTGCCCGAGATGTCTTGCTCACTGCTCCTGCAGGTCGCTGGCGCGGGCAATTGGCCCCCCGATGTCTTGACCTTCTCAATACGAGTGCGATGGCAGATCATGGTCGGGCTGGCGCGCGCCGTTGAACTTTTGTGGACCACCACCAGTGACCTCGGAGGACATACGAGATGTGGCAGCTGGCGGTGTTGGCCTTGCAGGGCTGCGCATGAAGAGGTGCAGGTACCCAGGTGTGCCAGGCGACGATGACGAGAGGTGGAACATCATCAGACCGCGAGCGATCGCTCTTACACTGAAGTACTCGGCTCGCCGGTGTCAGGACCTGCGAAACCCTTCCCCCTTCTTCATCTCCCAAGCATCGCGTAGACGGACGGAACATGACCATGGCCTCGCATGAAGAAGTCGCCCGCTGCAATGAATGCGATTGATGGAAAGTCGGCGATCGTCGCGAGCGCAGCACGCGCTTCGTGGTCGCCGAGTCGCAGCATCACGAGGAAACACGAAGATATTAGCTCATGGAGTCGAGCAAAACGGCGTGTTTCGACGTCATGGTAGGTTGTCTTTCCGCAATCCGATAATTGTTAGCACGGTGGGGTCGCACTACATAGGGTACCTCAGGCGGTTGGGCCCCTCACATTCGGAAATCATACTTGCCGGCTACCTTCAGCAGCTTGAGGCGTTGCATGGCTGGTGGTAGTAACGCGACTCCGTTTCAAGATTGCAGTGTCTGGGTTTTGACATCTGAGGTTGACCACGCTGTGTTTCCATCAGAAACCTGTGTCCTGGCGCAGCCAATTTCACAACATAGGGCAGCATGACCAGCTGCGGCAGCAACTTTTGGTTCCGACGCGCAAAGGACCGCTGCCGCTGTGGCACCGTTTCGGGCGAGTTGGGCTAGTGCGGGCTAGCAGTCGTATGGTCCCATTCTTTGCAGAATGATATCCTTGAGGGTGCACTTTGTCAAGTCGCAAATGCTCCTTTTGATCTTGCGAGAATCTCGAGCTTGGTTGCTTCCGCACATTGCGGCTTATCAACATCAAATTCTCATTGCTGCATCGAAACAGCAGGACCGAGGTTAAAGAAGTGCATCGTGTGAGGCAACGAGCTGCACCTGAATTCAGGCAGCAGCCCTTCGCACGCAGTTGAAGACTCGTGCACAGTGTTTCAAAGCGCGACTCGAGGATTGTCAGGCTTGAATCATGACAGAGTACTCAAGAACCACTTCAGTAAAATGATGGAGCATCCAAATGCCATCCACCATGAAACGCCACAGGCACGCGTGTACACTTACTTCGCAAACACGAGTTGAGTTCATGTTGTTGGTGCTCGAGTCAAGCAGTCTTCAAGAAACATTCCATGAAACGGTAGGGCGATGCACATCATCATCAGGCCAACCTTATCGATTGGTCGGGGATATGAGACTCACGTGATCCGGACTTAAGGCGGACTGGTGTTCTTCACATGTGGTTCATGGAGGAAACATGCGGTCATCTTGCATGAGAAATATCAATTAGTCGGCACTATTTTCTTCGATGATGGCGGGGTACGACGATGCAAAGAGGACTTCATATTTGTGCTTGATCTGGACCACCCGCACAATGCAATGACTGCGCAAGACTGCTTTGTCGCGAATGCCTCTGAGCCACGATTGCGTGTGGGTGCGACGAGGCACAACGCGAGGCACGCAGCCAGGAGAGCAGCGGAAATAGCGCTGCATAATGTTTCAATTATGGCCCATTTGCCTGGTATGAACATTAGAGCGCGCATGCAAACGTGTTTGGCGAAGACGGGGGTGCAGCTCTGTGGTCTCTGAATGTTTGCTCGCTCTGACCTGGCGACTGAACTGCATGGACCTCTCAACAGGAGAGCAGCGCGATTCCTTCGTGCCACAAGCAATCTTACTTCAGTCGTTAGAGTCACGTCAAGCTGCTGGGGCGAGGTGCAGCACTTGCTTATGCGATGACTACGCTCAAGTTTGTTTTAGTGAGGAGCGAGCCGCACGCCTGCCTGATCTTGCCGATAGGCACTCAAGACGGACTCACTGCTTTCTCTCGTGACATGCCGCAACGCAGGACATAAATGCACAGTGACTGGCTGCTCGTGTAGCACAGCAAGCACCAGCGCAAAGACAAATATGGTACTCGTGAATGAATCATAATCCCCCGATGTCCTTGGGTCCCCCAGGTCAATTCGCCCCAAAGCGGCGCTAGTGTGCTCGCCTCCGACAACCCAACATCACGGCCGCACTGGGCAACGATTTTTCTTCTCCTCACCCCCATCGTTGAACTTATCAACACCACCACATAGCAGCGGACTCTGTGACTTTCACGCGAGCCGCTTGCCATTTCACAGCCCCGTCTGTTGAAATTCTCCCCGGACCACCTGTACCGACACTCTCACTCTCGCAGTGAAGCGCTCGGACAGCCTCCCCGTCGCCCTAATTCCAGGAGCAGACCGCATCCCTTCATTTCGACGCCTTCCTTTCTGCATCCGGGTCGCGCTTTTGCAGCAGACTCTTAATACGCAGATTGCTCGCGCAGATCTGAGATCTAGCGACTTTACCGCACATACACAGCGACAGCGCAAGCCCCGTCCGGACTGCGCATCTCACCACACGACCGCCCTCTTGCCGCACGGCAAAGCCCGCCACCAAGGTCTCTAATGAGTGCATCCATCTCGAACGCGCAAACCCCCACTATCGCCGCTTCCTCGACTGCTACCGCCGCGAACAACTCCTCTGCAGGATCGTCCGCCGCCAACGTGGCCGCTGGATCGGCTCAGCCCACTGCCCGCAGCTCTTACGCCAACGCGACTCAGAAGACCTCTTCTCCGACAATCGCGTCCAGCGGAGCGCCGCCTGTGGCAGTGGGTGGCCCGCAGAGTGCGCAGCATGGAAAGAGCTCTTCGGTCTCCCCCGTGAACGGGAGCACCTCCATCAAGCCTGCCATTCCCACCATGCCCGCCATTGTCAGCGGAGGTCCCAACGGCAACGGAAACGTGCCTGGCGACCACAGCCGCAAGTCCTCTGTGCACATCAAGCAGACGCCTCCCACCACGGGCCCGCCCTCTGGCATCAAATTTGGCTCGCTCGCCGGCTCGCCAGCACCTGCGCCCGCCTCCCCCGTTGTCCAGGGTAACCTGAACATTCAGGCGCAAAACCCCCGTGTTGCCTCACCTGCGCATTCCCCCTCGCCGATTCCCACACCCATTTCCGGAGGCCCTAAGCCGGACGGTCTGCCCACCCGCCCAAACTTGGTCTTTGGTGGCCAGGGAAGTGAAGGCGCTGATGCTAGCGTAAGTTTGGCCCAACCATGGTACAACCGCTCGAAACTCGCACTAATGAATCTACAGCGCCCTCTTAACGTGCCCCAACAGCCGAACTCGCTCCCACAAGCTCAACACCTGCGCCGCGAATCGTCCCAGTCTGCGCACAGTGATATGAGTAACGCAAACATGAACCGTGGTTATCCTCCCAACGGCGGACGCGGCCGAGGATTCCCTCCTCAGCAGCATTATAACCCTAGCATGGCTGCTAACCACTCCCCACAACCCTACCGCTCTGTCCCCCATCAGCACATGGGTCGTGGCATGGCTCCTGCTTTCCAACCTCAAGGCCCAATGCAGCAGAATTCACCCTACCGCCAAAACCGAAGCCCAGCGATCACCCCCGCTACTATGCACCAGCAACAACATCTTGCCAACCCGCAGGGCATGCCGTACTACCAAGGCCAGCCCTACGGTCAGCCAGTTCGTATACCCTCTACTATCTCCAACTTTTCTTCAGTTTCCGAGTACAGCAAGTCGGCTCAGCATGCGACTGCGACTCGACTTTCTCAACAATCCTCTCAGTCTCCCCAGTCAGATTCGGCGAACTTGAAGGAGCTCGAGTTTCGTGTTCCTTCTCACATGCCGAATGCTTTCCTACAATCTCTCGATACTTCCTTTTCTTCTTCAACTAGCGATTACAATCAGTTTCTAACAGTACTACCGAATCAGGCCATGTACGGGATGCCTCCTCAGGGTCACGACATGTACAACCAGTACTACGGTCAAGGCTATGGGCTTCAGCAATCCATCCATTACCCGGGTGTTCCTGCTAGCCCTGGTCGTGCTCATGGCTTCCCTCAGCAAATGCAGGGCCCCTATGGCGTGCCTGGTCCTTACGGCCAGCCACCACAAGCTCAAGGCATGTCTCGCACCCCTTCGAACATGTCGGAGCGCCCACCGTCTGCCGTCCCTCAACCATCGACCCCTGCGATGACCAATGTCAATCACATCTCGCACACGCACACTCCTAGCGTCACGGCTGCTAGTCCTGCACCCAGCTCTACCTTCGAGCGTCCCAAGAAGCAGAGCAAAGCTATCGTGATTAAGAATGGTAAGTGTGCTCGCACGTGTTAATTCTTCCTTCACTTGAGCTAAATTTTGTACAGCCGATGGAGAGGTCGTTGACTTCAACAAGCCCAAGGGCTCCCCTGCGCCCGCTGCCGCACTCGCGCCTCCCGTTCAACCTCGTTCCCCCGCCATTGCTGCTACGCCCACCCCTCCACCGCGCGTGCCTAGCGCCACGGACTCAACTCGCGCAGAAGAACCTGCCGCCAAGACTGCTGAGGAGAAGAAGGCAGAGTTTGTCAAGCAGTTCCAAGAGAAGATGCGTCTACAAGATGAACAGGAGAAGAAGGCCAAGGAGAGATCAGATGCAAGTGTTAAAGCTGAGGCCGAGGCCAAACAGAAGGCCGAGGAAGAGGCGAAGGCAAAAGCTGAACAGGAGGCCAAAGAAAAGGAGGAAGCTGAAGCCGCTGAGAAGGCCAAGGCAGACGCTGAAGAGAAGCAGCGCCTCGAAGATGAAGAGATGGAACGCATGATCGCTGAGATGGAGGAAGAGGAGCGGAAGCGTGAGGAAGACGAGAAGAAGTACGCAGAGGAGAAGAAACGCAAGGACGAAGAGGAGAAGTCCCGGGCCGCCGAGCGCATCAAGGAGGAAGAAGAGCGTCTTCGCAAGCTCGAGCGTGAAGCCGAAGAGGCCGAGAAAGCTCGCGAGGCAGAGACTCCTGAGCAGAAGGCCGAGCGTGAGGCTAAGAACAAGGCCCTCTTCGCCGGTCTCAAGAAGAACACACAGTTTGGTCCTGGCGCCAATGCCACAGAAGAGACCACTAGTGGTGACTCAACGCCAGCTGAGCCTGCAGCTCCCGCTGCTGCACAGGCAAAGCCTAGCAGTGCCATCAAGTCGAAGCCTTCTGCTCTCAAGCTTGATATCAATAAGCCTGTCGAGCCTGCTCAGCCTACCGCCGGTATGCAGTCTCTCAAGTCCGCACGCTTCCTCCAGGTCAAGAGCGAGCTGGCCATCTATCCCGAGGGCATCCAGTCTCCCAACCCCGCCCTCAATGCCGGTAGCAGGAACAAGGGTCGTCAGTACGACAAGGACTTCCTGCTGCAGTTCCAGGAAGTCTTCAAGGAGAAGCCTTCAACGGATTGGGACCTCAAACTGAAGGAGACTGTCGGCGATGGCACGGACTCAGCTCGACCACAATCTGCTCGTGCACCGTCCATGATGGGTGGCCGACAGCCATCTCGTGGAGGTGCCGGCCCTGGCAACGTTATGGGTAACTTCCAAGGTTTCGGCGCTGGTGGTCGTACCTTGCCTCCCAATACTACCTCACAGCAGCGTTTCGAGGCCGCATCCGGTCGTGGCACTATGACCAACCCTCTTGCTCATGTCGTCATGGGTGGTGGCCGTGGCCAATTCCCCATGGGTGCACCCCAGATGGCTCGTAGCGGCTCCTATAATAGCATGCCACACGGAGGACCGAACTCTCCTCGCGTCGGAAGCTCACGTGGCAAGGGTGGTGGAAGCCGACGTGGTGGCAAGAACGAGGTGCAAGAAGCCAAGGCCATGCCTCTCACAGCTGGCCAAGCTGTTAAGGACCTCGAGCGTTCCCAGACTGGCTGGAAGCCACCGACGCTTACTTCGTCCCAACCACAACAAGCTGCGGGTCACATGGCTCCAGACATGGTGCAGCGTAAGGTCAAGGCCGCTCTCAACAAGATGACACCCGAGAAGTTCGACAAGATCTCTGATCAGATTCTTGAGATTGCGGCACAGTCCAAAGATGAGACAGATGGACGTACCCTACGTCAAGTCATTCAACTCACATTCGAGAAGGCTTGCGACGAGAGTCATTGGTCTTCCATGTACGCCAAGTTCGCCAGCCGCATGTTGGCTACGATGAGCACCGACATCAAGGACGAGAATGTTCGCGACAAGCACGGCAATCCCGTTGTGGGTGGTGCGCTCTTCCGCAAGTACCTCCTCAACCGCTGTCAGGAAGAATTCGAGCGCGGTTGGGAGATCAACCTGCCTGAGCAGCCTGAAGAAGGCAAGCTTGGTGACTTCACGGACGACTACTACATTGCAGCTGCCGCCAAACGTAAGGGTCTCGGTTTGATCCAATTCATTGGTGAGCTTTACAAGCTTGGTATGCTTACGCTCCGCATCATGCATGAGTGTGTCCTCAAGCTCCTCGACTTCGAGGGACTCCCTGACGAGTCAGCCATTGAAAGTCTGGTCAAGCTGCTGCGCACTGTCGGTGCCACAATGGAGTCTGCTGAGGCGGGCCCGAAGATGATCAACATGTACTTCGAGCGTATCGAGAAGGTCATGAACATGGAAGGCCTCCCATCTCGTCTCCGATTCATGTTGCTCGACACAATAGACATGCGGAAGTCTGGCTGGAAGTCCAAGGACGTTCTCAAGGGACCAAAGACCATCGCGGAGATTCATCAAGAAGCTATGGCTGCACAGCAAGCTGCCGAGATGGAGCGTACGAGGTCCAACCAGCGCGGCGGTGGCGGCGGCCGCCTGCCCATGGGTCGTGGTGACGCTCGCTCATTCTCTGGCGGTGGCATGATGCCTCCCCCAGATAATGGCGGTCGCGTCCAGATGGACGACCTTCGCAAGCTGTCAAAGGGTGCTTCGGGTCGCAACATGAACACGGGTGCTGCTCTTGGACCATCAATGCTTGGAAGCCGCAGTGGTAGTGGTCGCCGTGGCCTCGGCCCCGGCATGATGGGTGGTCGTGATGAGTCTGGTAACTCTTCGCGGACTGGCACACCTCCTGTCCAGAAGGAGAAGGAGTCAACTGCACACGCAAATGCTTTCAGGTAAGGATACACCGCCACTCAGTCACTACTTCGTGCTAACAGTATTTAGCGCACTTGCTGCCCTCGAAGATGCAGGCGACGTTGGCTCACCTCCCACGACTACAGACGAACCTGCAGCCAGTGCCAACGCGGAGGCCAAGGCCTCCGAGTGATTACCTTTTTTTCACTTCGTTCAAAGCGCGTGACGGTTGATACCCCTAGATGCCGCACGCGGTAACCTAATCGCTTGTTTCGTTGCATAGACCGGGTCTGCATCAGCGCGCATTGTACTGCATTTTGCGGGGTTTCATTAGTGCAGCTCAAGACGGGTTCAAAAGTTCTATGTTGTCGGGTCGACAAGCTTGAAGAGATAGATGGATGGGTGGGTTGTATACCATCTGAGCTTACGACTACGGATTTCGATGGCTGTTTCACCATGACGGCGTTCCGGATCTGGGAGGCAAGGTACACCAACCGCTTCTCCTACAGCGTTTTCGGTGGTCTCTTTGGCTCTGGCTTTACTATCCCGTTTCGTCATGTCGTCCTTTCATCATGTCTATCTTTTGGTATGACCGGGGTGAGAAGGTCTGCCTTTCGTTAGGAACTCATGTGGAGTTCCTGCTAATTGTGTCTTTTGCCTTTCTTCTTGGCTTCAACGTTCGAGAGAGGTGATTTGGTCTCGCGACACAGACAGCTTGCTTCGGCATGTGCTATCTGCATTTGCAACACGGAGGGCATCTAGGATAGGGACGTGAGGTGCAGCTCTTCTTGTGTGCATAGTTCGATCTCATAGAATACATCAGTCACTTCACTTCGTGCCGTGCGGTCTCACTTCGCAATATTCTCACTCGGTCTCGTCTTGCGCCTGTCACTGGTACGAGGAACCGAGCAAACAGTACACCTGCCCCAATGATGTTGGGCGCACCTTCCCTGTCGATGATGTGACACCAACGTCGTTCAACGCGGGATCCCGCATCTAGGCTGCAGGAGCGTTGCGTGTCTTACAGATGAGTGAGGGGTGCGACAGGGATGTGAAGCAGCCGCAACTTTACGTCATACCTCTGTTCCTTCCATATATGTACGAACTGCAACTTCAAGTGATTTCCCGAAACTATTCTGAACACTACAAGATTGAAACTCGACCTTACAAGCACACAAACTCGAGCAACTAATCAACATGACCGACCAAAACAACCAACAGCAGCAGAAGGGTATGCTCGCTCTAGCCGACCTAGACGGACCGTTTCGAAGAGCAAATCAACTGATGATTCCCTAGGCTTCTTCGGTACCGCAGCAAGCGGACTCGGTATGCTCGTAGTTCTCATTAACTTACTGGTGTGATGTCTGACACACCTAGGAAACACCCTCGGCGCAGCAACCAACACCATCGGCAAAGGCGTCACCGGTGTCACTGACACAACCGGCAACGTCGTCTCGGGAGCAGGTAAGGGCTTGGGAGATGCGGTGACGGGCGTTACGCAGGGATTGGGAGATACGACGAAAGGTACGTTGAGTAATGTGAGATGGGTTGGGAGGATGAATGCTGACGCGTGAATAGCGGCGGGGAATACGGTTGGCGATACGACGAAGAAAGGCACGGAGACTGTGGGGATCAAACAGAATGAGGCGCAGGGTGAACTGAAGAAGTAGGTCGTGAGGTAGACAAGGATAGCCGGTATGCGGGATCAGGTGAAAGACCGGTTTTGCAAAAGACATGAGCAGAAGATCACCAGTTTTGAAAGATCATGCCCCGCTTCAAGAACTGGAGCGTTCTCTCGAAATATGGTCACATGGTCGAAGCGATCTCAACCTACAAATTCTATCATGAATGTTGACTTCCTCATTTCACCAATTCCTTTCCTTTCAGAAATCCTAAAATGCAGCGATACCGCCTTATGTGGAGTCTTTCTTGGCTTTTCGAAAATGACACAACTCGCTTGATGTGGGATGTTCTGGCTTTCCGAAAAGCGACACAACTCAAGTACAGTTGGCGACTTTTCTTTCCGGCTCCAAAACCACCTGACCTTACTTTGCTTGTGTAAGCCCAGGGCACGCATGGTCACGTGGATTATCCACCAACCAATCAGCCCACTACTTCATGTATATAAACAGACACCTTAGTCTGACCCAGAACAACACAGCTTACATCATATTATTATACCTGCTCTCAACTACTTACAGCTTGTCCTAGAATGTCACCGCTACCCTTGGTGTCTTTTGGTAAACCCCGAATATCCAAGACACCGCAAGGTGTATGGCATGATCATGCAGCGCATAAAGGTAAATCTAGATCGTTCGCATGTGGGGACCAGATCATGACGGAATGTGACGAGTTTGCATGGCATGCTAAGGGCAGAAGTTTCATGGAGAATATTTGATACATCTCGCCTTCTTTTATATTAGCACGGCGGACCTTAATGTGTGTTGGCGGCTTGCTCTTGAGATAAGCAGCGTCATGATGTCCGCAAGACATGTCTTATCTCAAGGCGAAAAGGTCAAGCTGCCCCATGTATGTGTTGCTTGGCTAGTGTATTTCGAAGTATAAGTTTTCCACAAAGGACGCTTCAGGATGCCATTTCCCTTTGTTCAGCGTTGGTATAGTCCACAAAGGCTGCGATATGACCTCGTGAAGGCTTGTGGAGTCGAATGCCGTTAGGCAAAATTTAACATGTTCGCCACTTGAACAGAATTCCCGATCTACTGAGCGAGAACCCTGGAAAAGACCAGATCTTGACCTCATGATGGTCTTCGGAACTGAACGTTCGAGCTGCAATGTTTCAACAAGTACAAACGTCTATCGAGAACCTTCGCCAAAGCGCACTGAACACAAAAACATGTGGATTTTCGGATTCCAAAAAGTAGAAAAGCTTCACTGCTCAGCTCGATTGTCACAAAGCGGCCGTCAAAAGCGTCTGATATGCATCCGCATGTTTAAATGCACTGGTCTTCGCCAATATGGAAATTTCTGTCTTTCGAATCAAAACTGCTACCAACCGAATGACGTCGAGGTCACGCTTATTGCCCGAAGTACTTAATCCGCATCTCCGCTACTAGAATGTACACTGTTCTTAAGACTCCGCGGTGTCGAATCAAAATTGGCAAGTCAAAGACTATATGGATCTCTTCCTGCTCAAGGAGCACACCGGATACAGCGATGAGGAGAGAGCGTGCTTCGCCATAAAAACGACAAAGAGGATTGTATGTGTGAGCCCTCTTGCTCAGTTTACTAGATTGTGCCTGTGTTAGAGAATTGTAAAAGTGGGAGAAGAAGAATGTTCGGGGTGGAGAACGAATGAATGCGATGTGTAACAAATTCTTGGCTCCTGCCACTTGTACGAACCATGATACTGTAAAGGCCATGTTACTGTCAGAGGCGACGAGATCGTATTGAAAAGAAGTACTGAAACCTAGTATGGACTAGGCTGACCTTAAAATACTACCCGAATGTCCTCTCTGACACTAGGGACACGTCTTAGTAAGTGTTCATGTTCAATGTATAGTATATATCGCCTCCTTCTCTTCTTCTCCACTTGCTTCCAAGGTCATAAAAATATCTCAAAATCCACTAAAAGCGCTACTTGCACCGACAGTGTCTTCTTGGGAAGGGAAAGAACCGAAACCACCTTGCATCACAGCCATGACCAAGCTGTATACCAAAAAGCAGACTTGCTCATATCCATGGTTCCAGGAGCAAACATCATCGAGATCAAGCCATGAGAGCGCCATGATCAAGAAGTCTGCTAAGTTCGGATACATGAGCTATTTTGAATTCTTTATTGTAGCACCTACCCTGGCCTCCAATGAGCTAGCGCATTTCGACAAGTATAAATGGCGTCGAGCTCGCTATTACTTCTATCATCTCTACTACGCACTTCTACACATTTATTGAGCGAGCTATACGGCTTGTCCATGTTGTTCCTTCGCGAGCGAGATCTACCAAAGCCGAGAAGGAAAACCTCATTAGCGAGGCCGAACACTCTAATGTATTTGCAAGACAGCTCATGTGCAGAGCGCGCGGGACGTGTGACAGTATTTTTGCGCGCTGATTCGAGCCGCTCTGCACGGCTTTGATGTGGTAGTAAAGTATAAATTTGTTCCTGGTCCCCATGCTTCTCATCACTTTCGAGATCTATTCGTGCAACGGAATCAAAACTGCTCATCGGTATGACATGAGCCAGAGACACGCTCTCGAAAGAAGGCATGAGCCACTGAATGAGCTGAAATTGGGCACTCAAGGCTTCTATTTAGATCAAAACCCACGCAACTAGATATATACAGGAGTGCTTGTGGCGAGAAAAGTATAAACACAGCCTGTGTCTACATGTGAAAAAGAGGCAAGATCTGATCGAAAGAGCATATCGAGAACAGAATCTCCGAGACCTTAAGCCGTGCATATGAATATTTTATCCCTTTTCAATTCTCGACACTCGATTCAATCAATTTATACAACCACCCACGTCCCTCAGCTGGTTTACAAAAGCGAAAGGAGAACCTCCACATGACTTGGAGAACCTGCACATGATCGAAAGACATTGTCGCACTTTCCAAGGATATATGCAGATTCGTGTAACCCAAAATCTTGTTCTTCTCGTTGCGTCAAGGCTAGAAGCCGTGCGACCGAAAGATACATCCTCCAACTCCATGTGAGCATCACCTTCGCGACCCTCCAAGCTCCAACACCACCAAGCTTTCTTTCCCAGTGCGTTCTCTTCCATTACCGAATCACGTCGAGTCACTCTGTATGACCTCCTCCTTTGGTACTAAAATTGATAATAAGCTCATCAATGTGGGCAAGCTTTGTCCCGCAGGTATAAACGCGCCCTTCGCTTCAAAATTTATCATATTCCCTTGGCAATCTAGTATTCCCCAGAGCAGTTTGAGGAGGCCATGTCGAGAATTTTCCAAAACATTATACAAACATATCATGGAGCGATCGCGTCGCGTCGGGAATGACGTGCTAGAAGTGTGCTACTCCAACTCCATGTGCCGTGCGAGCACATGAGATTTTCGCCAAATTAATCGAGTTGGGAGTCAAGGAAAATCATGTTTCGAAACAATACGCTGGCGGACTTCATGCAGCGCATGCCTCTGCGGAGGACTCCAACGGGTTGAGATTTCGCGGGCTCGCTGGCTCCTTCTTCACAATCGTACTCCACATCGCGAGGATGAAGAAAAACTGCTTGTCCAATGTTCGATGTCTGGCGGCGTCCGAAAAGAGCAGCAGTAGTTGCTCTGTTTCTCCTCTCTGCTTTCGAGCCGTGAGGAAGCAATCGACAGGTGACTCAGCCTTGCAAGCTCTCGAGAAACCAGATTCGAAAGTATCCAAAGTTCCAGGACCATTAGATTCCCTGGTGCGCAGCCGCTTACATAATTTCAAAACCTCAATGACATGATATCATGTTTTCACTCCATGTAGTCATTGTTCATGAAAGGCTCCTCCACAAGCCTATTACTGTCACCTCCTAAGCATCCGCATCCCAAACCTTCTCCCCCTCGAAATACGTCCTACACACCCTAGCCCCCTTAAACATCCCCCTACTCAAATCCCTATCCACCATAATAAAATTCGCCTTCTTGCCCACCTCAACATTTCCCTTGGTCCTTCTCCTTACCCACCGCTATTGCCCCATTCAACGTAAACATACGACACAACATCTCGCCACCCTTCGCTTTGTCGCCGTTGCCAACTGTCGATACGATCGAAGCCATAGCGGAAAAGAGTGAGGGGTCGGGCACGGCGCCCCAGTCTGACCCAATGGTGATGTGTGCGCCGGATGCGAGCATGCGCGGGAAGTTCCAGTCCATGAGGGCGTTGCTGGCAAGGGTAATGGGGTGGGTGAAGAGTTCGGCTGGAGAGATTTCGGCTGTTACGTTGAAGGGTGCGTAGCGTTTGTAACCGTCTGCACCATCGACAATTAGTCACATGATCTCAGCGAAGGTGAATGAGATACTCACCGTCATGGACGCCACTGTTGTGTGCAATCTCATGTCTCGGTCCCGTCGGGTTGACTTTCCTTGCGGCCTCAATTGCATCGAATGCTAGTCTTGTTGAGCCGTGTCCTGTGCAGTGTATCTTGACTGTGCATCCTAGCTGGTCAAACTTCAAGACTGCATCAGCGACGTCTTCCGTGACGATCTTGCTCTGATCCACATGTCCATGCTCACCAAGCCCAGCATGCGTGAGCAGCGGCGGTAACGGAACGCCATCAAGTACAATCTTGACGAACCGAGTATCAACATGCTTACTCTTAAAGTGATCCACAGCATCCAAAAGCTGATTCAAACTATCCTTCGACTCAGACGCAAGCCACGCACATCCATACACAACATGCGTACTAACATCAAGCTTCAAATCGCCCTCCTTCTCCAACTCACTTAGCGCCGTCAGAAGCTGCGTATTCGAGCTCGCCTCCTGCGTACTCGTCACGCCCGCCTTGTGCGCAAGCCCAATCGCATGTTTCAGCGTCCTCTCCACATGCGCCGGACTCAGTCTGGGAATCGCCAGCGCCGTCTTCGCCATCGCCTATTCCGCCAATTCGCCTGTCAAGCTGCCATCCGGTCTGCGGAAGAACTTCGCTGCATGCGTGTCTGGTTCGTTCTCGATATCATATCCGGCTCTTTTCAGCGCTTCGGTGTTGAGAAGCATCGAGTACGCGGCACCGCCTTGAACAACAACGGGCCTGTCTGGGAATAGGGCATCGAGGTACTTGCGATCCGCAACGCCGTTGGGGAAACATTCGTTGTTGTACGCAGCAGCCAGAATCCAGTCTTGGTACACGTTGATGTACTCGCACGCACAGCTTCCTTGCTGGATCTTGGATGCGATGTCGAGATGCGTGGCGTCCATGCCGATGACTGCGCCGGAGGTGAGGCATAGGCCTGAAAAGAGCAGGTGCATGTGTGCGTCGTGTACGCCCGGCATTACGAATTGGTTCTTTAGATCGACGGTCACGATGTGGTGTTGCGAGGCGAGCTGCTGAATTTTATGGTTGCTGCCGACGTGGGAGAAGTAGCCATTCTCGGAGACGATGAATGCTTCTGCCCATGGGGACGAGTCGTTAATGGTATAGATGCGACCGTTGATATAGGCGACGGTATTGGCATAGTCAAGCAAAGGTTCTGTTGATGCACTCATGGTGGGTAGCAGCTGTGAATGGAAATCGAGGAGAAGGGCGAGAGTGGCGTTTGAGGCGGTATCGTATCGAGACCCGTTGTAGAATACATTGCTGCATGCTGGTCATGAACATCGTTATCACAAACTGCACTGTTCGCGGGCTTGGTCGCTGATTTGCCCAATCGGGAAGTAATTGTGAGAATGCCAGTGTCGTGATGAGGTGGGGTTTCGCGGAATCGCGCTCTCGTTCCGCTGCCCGACAACGAGATTGTCCTTACCCTCATCCTTGCAAAGGTCATCCTCAGGCTTTCAGTCGCTACGTGCGACGTCTAAATCAGCAGCAGGACGCACAAGATCGCCAGTAACCTAGTGCCATTAGCGAGCCGCATAGTTTCTACTGCCTATATGCTTAGTTGTGGGTTCTGCTTTAAGTCCTCGAGGGGACTTAAAGCAAAGGAGGTGGTCAAAGAGTGTTACTTAAGGGTAGAAACGTAAGGACATTTAATCCCTGGTGCAAGGTCAGATTGCGAGCCAACTACTTGATCCTGGAGCTAGTCCCAGTCCAACCTCGATCTTTGTGTGTAGGCAGTGCTTGGAGAGCATTGCACCAAATAATAGCATTCATTCGTAATAGATTGAGCCTCCAAGCTTCCCAAAAACGCCACTTATGCATCCCATGATCAATATAGCAAATGCCAGCGGTATTGAAAGCAGAGCATTATCGTTGGCGCAGGACTCCATCGCTGGTGTTGAATGCAGGAAATCTATCAAACAGAAGAGACCACCCAGGACTATCGTCGCACGCAGGTACAAGCTTAGTCTCATGTCGGGGTTGGTGCGGCGGCTCCCGTCATGTCTGAACCCTCTGGCTCCACAGGTGAGCAGGTGCAGAAGAGGTTAGTGTCACCGTATGCTGTGGGAATGTTAGTGGTTGTTTGAAGGGCAAGGTCTGTAACTTCACGTACCATCGTCAAGTCTGGTGACCGACGGCCAGAACTTCTTCTCCTTCAGGTACGGCAATGGATATGCGGCAGCTTCCCTAGCATACGACCTGTCCCACTTGCCGGTGATCAGGTCCAGTTGGCTGTGAGGTGCCATCTTGAGCACATTCTTCTCCCTTGGCTGCTTGCCGTCTTCGACCTCCTTGATTTCCTTTCTGATGCTAATCAAGGCATCGCAGAAGCGGTCGAGCTCTGTCTTTGATTCGGACTCTGTAGGCTCGATCATCAAGGTGTTGGCGACTGGCCAGGACATGGTGGGTGCGTGGAAGCCATAGTCTTGCAGACGCTTGGCAACGTCGATAGCTTCGATGCCTGCGGTCTCCTTGAATCCGCGAACATCCAGGATGAACTCATGGGCGCAGCGACCCTTGTCGTTTGTATACAGAATGGGGTAATGCGGCTTCAAGCGGGAAAGAATATAGTTTGCGTTCAGCAGGGTGATCTTAGTAGCCTGTGTTAGTCCGACAGAGCCCATCATCTTGATGTACGCCCAGGAGATTGGAAGAATGCTAGCGGATCCCCAAGGCGCACCGCTTACGGGATGGATGGCTTGCGCACCACCAGTCTCGTTCCGGAGATGACCAGGGAGGAAAGGTGTGAGATGTTCCTTCACACCGATAGGGCCAACACCAGGACCGCCACCACCGTGAGGAATGCAGAACGTCTTGTGAAGGTTCAGATGGCAGACGTCGGCTCCGATCTCTCCCGGTGAGCAAAGTCCAATTTGAGCGTTCATGTTTGCGCCGTCCATGTAAACTTGACCGCCGTGTTGATGTATGAGATCGCAAGCCTCCTTCACTTTAGGCTCGAAGACACCAAACGTGCTGGGATAGGTGATCATGATAGCTGCGAGCTCTTCGCTATGCTTCTCGCACTTGGCCTTGAGATCTGCAATGTCCAGATTCCCGGTTGCGGTGTCGCACTTTACAGGAACGACTCGCATGCCAGCCATAGCAGCACTAGCTGGGTTGGTGCCATGCGCTGAGACAGGAATTAAACAAATGTCCCGCCTCTTGCCAGGTTGTTGTTCTTGGTACTTGCGAATCACACGGAGGCCAGCAAATTCACCTTGAGCACCAGAGTTGGGCTGCAATGACACCGAGTGGAAACCAGTGATGTTGGCCAAGTCTTCCTCGAGCTGCTTGATCATCTCGACGTAGCCTTTCGCCCGATCGAGCGGCATGAATGGGTGCAGGTTGGAGACACTTTCGAAAGAGACAGGAGCCATCTCAGCTGTAGCGTTGAGCTTCATCGTGCAGGATCCGAGCGGTATCATGGAATGAATAAGGGACAGATCCTTTGAGGAGAGGTGGTTGATGTACCGCAGAAGCTCCGTCTCCGAGTGATGGGAGTTGAACACAGGATGTGTCAAGAACTTGCTTGATCTCTTGAAAGGCTCGGGTACCTCGATCTGGACGGGCTCTGAGAGAAACTTGCCGTCTTTAGTGTTGACGGCACCGAAAGACTGGAGCAACTGGTGCATGGTTTGAAGGGTCGTGGTTTCGTCGAATGAAAGGCCAATGTGGTGGTCATCGACCCGTCGCACAAGCAGCTGCTTCTTTTCCAAATCAGCGATGATTCCGTCGGTCTTGTCGCCGGTTTCAACGACAAAAGTATCGAAGAGCACCGGTGCATTGTCCAGACTGCCTCGCTGACCAGTTTTGTATCCCGCTTCGATGAGCGCATTCTGCACAACGCGAGCTTTTGCGACTACCTGCTTGGCAATTGCTGTTAAGCCATTAGGCCCATGGTAGACAGCATACATCGCGCTCATGTTCGCCAACAGCGCTTGTGCAGTGCACACATTGCTCGTCGCCTTTTCGCGGCGAATGTGTTGTTCCCGAGTCTGCAATGCGAGTCGTGCCGCGGGGTTGCCCAACCTGTCTTTGGAGAGGCCGATCAGACGACCAGGAATCTTGCGTTTGTACTTCTCGTCGCAGGCGAAAAAGGCAGCGTGAGGCCCTCCGAAGCCCAATGGCACACCGAATCGTTGAGCATTGCCAAAGGCAATGTCCGCGCCAAACTCTCCAGGCGGTGTGAGCAGCGTCAAGGCTAACAGATCCGTGGCGACGCTGAACAGGGCACCCGTCTTGTGCACCTTGTCGGCTAGCCCCTTGAAGTCATGGACTCCTCCGTCTGTATCTGGGTATTGAGCGAGTACACCAACCAAATCCTGTCCTAGCTCCTCAACTCGCTTACTGCCATCCTTCAGCACGTCGGCAACCTCGATCTTGATTCCGAAACCCTCGGCTCTGGAGTACAGCACGGCAATCGTCTGCGGATGGCATCGTTCCGAGACCAGGAATGTCTTATTTGGCCTCTTCTGCTTGCTCGTGGGCATCATACCCAAGCTCAGAGTCATGGCCTCGGCCGCTGCGGTGGGCTCGTCAAGCAAGGATGCGTTCGCGATGCTTAGTCCGGTCAGGTCTGTCACCATAGTCTGGAAATTGAGCAAGCTCTCCAGACGTCCTTGACTGATTTCTGGCTGATACGGTGTGTAGCTCGTGTACCATGCCGGGTTCTCCAGCACATTTCTCTTAATGACCTCGGGCACTTTGGTGCCATAGTATCCCTGTCCGATCAGGCTCTTACCAGGCCTGTTCTGATCCATGATCTTCTTCGCATTCTTGAGAAAGACAGATTCTGGTACGCCGTCTCGCTGCCATTTCGAATTGTGTCTCGATGAAAGCTTGCCGACTTGTAGATCGCGATTATTGAGGATATCGGCTGGGATGACTTGCTTCACAAACTCGTCCAGGCTCTTCACGGGCGGATCGAGTGCGGCAATCATGGCCTCGGTGGATTCGGCGGAAGGCCCGATGTGTCGTCGCGGGAAGGTGTCGAGCGCTTCATTTGGTTTCGCGGCCTCAGTCTGCTGAGGTGGGGTGTCGAACAAGTCCTCTGCTGCTTCGACAGCTGCAGCGGCCTGTTGTGAGGTACGAGCATTCTGCTGGAATGTTCGCTTCTGCAGGACATGCTGACTGTTATATGCGACTGCTCGTGGTGCGCATCCTGCCAGTTGTGGGCACGAAATCTTGGGTGTGCAGGTGGAGCGAGCGATCCTACTCGCGGCGGACGCTGCCCTCAAGCAAGCGGTGCGCATATTGGCAAATGCAAGGCTTCAAATGCCACGCGGGAGAGGAGAGACGTTTGTTTTCTGCCTCCGTGGGGGAGAATGTCGCTGGTCGAATCAGCGAACCACTACTGCGACGCGGTGCTCAAAAAGTTCCTGGAGCTTGCCAACACCCGCAGTGACGTCGTTGAGATGAATACTGAACCACGACGCGAAGCATGAAAGAGCACGAGGTGAAGCACAAGAGAAGGATGAAGCTCACAACACGTCAAGACCCCCAAAAATTCACGAGCGGTGACTGCTGGAGCGATTGCTGGAGCTATCTGCGCTGCGATGGGTAGCCCGTGATTATCCGCGCCATAGTTTGCTCGAGTGCACACGATAAGACCCTGGCACCACCTCAAGCGAGCCAACGGCCACCGACCGCTAGCCACAACCCGCTCTTCCTTGCAGCCACTGCATTCTTGCGACCAAACGGGCAAAACGAAGCATCCTCGGCCTGCATTTCATTACCTGATGTCCACCCACTGACAGCGAGCGACTCCGCACCTCCGATGGCGCTACCTGATGGCCTCATATGCTCGCCCGTCGCGGTGCCATTGTCCGTCGGAGATTCTTCTCCTTCTCCGTCTCTTCGGTGACGGGCAGCACGCCTTGCTCCCGTAGCTGCGCCAAGTACTCTTTGCCGTATTTGTACCCGACCTCGTAGATTTCTTCGAATTTTGCAAAGTCGAGTGTGCCGTAAGGATCGATCGGGGGTCGCATGTACCTGCATCCCGGCGTGTTCTTCGCGCGCTCTAGCGCGTCAATGCTGGACACGTACGCGAGGCGCGATTGGATCTCAGAAAGTGTAGGAGGGTTGGGGTATGCCGAGAATGGGTTCCAGCGATTGAAGGTTGCCCAGAAGCCAGAGAGGGAGTCGCCAAAGGACTGCGGTGTGTCGTCGTCCAGGCTCCCAACATCGACTGCAAAGATGACATCTGCACCGAGGCTCTTCATGTGCGTGACCGTAAGGTTGTCAATGTAGCCGCCGTCCAAAAGCATGCTGCCATTGTCGCAGAGTGGAGGGAGCAGACCAGCTAGCGACATGGACGCCCTCACATATCGCCAAACGTAACCACTGGTGTGAATCTCTGATCGGCTCTTGCTGATGTTGGTGGTATTGCAGTAAAACTCGAGCCAGCAGTCCTCGATCTGGGAGTTCCCAAAGGTCTTGAAGATACCCCTGTTGAACTCATGGCCAGTCGTATAAGAGGCACTAGAGTCATCAGCCCTGGACGCATCGATGTCTGGTTTCGACTTACGAAGGATAAGTGAGGTCAAGGGCAAACCTCCACATGCTGCCCATACGCCCAGCAAACTTCTTTGCCCTGCCATACATTGGTACGACATCTGCATCCCAAGCATACAGCGCTCCAATGAAACTGCCTATTGATGTGCCGCCAACAATGTCGATGGGAATGCCGGCTTCTTCGAGCGCGCGAATTATGCCAATCTGCGATATACCTCGAGCACCTCCACCTCCTAGTACGAGACCAACAGACTTTCCGCAGAGTCGCCGCGCAAGCCGATGGAAGTCGCCTTTGAAAGGTGTATCTGCGGAATACAGCGGCGTTTGTCGCACTTTCCTTGACGTGTACTTCTGGATCTCTGCCTGGATGACTTGGACTCGCTGTTTGATGGCACTTCCAAAACGCCGCCCGGCATGATGCACGGGCTCTGTCGTCGCGCGGAATGACATCTGGATGTGATGATGACTGCCGTTGATCCATGGCCGGTTTCGCAACCATTTTCGACTTAGGCCAGATGGGCAGTATCTCTCGGCGTGTAGCAGCACTAACTCCTTTCGGGCTGTTGTCTTAGTAGTCAATAAGAACCGCTCATACTCGCCAATGTTAGGGGACGACCCAGCAAGACCAACGAGTAAGATGCAATCAGCCTGGCTGATGCAAGTCTGCGTCCACGGAGACTTCACAGGTGTGTCCGCGACGTACAGGACCATCCCATACTTCTCTTCCAGATCAGCCAAGTATTGGGATAACTTGAGTTTTCCCATACGGTTGAACGCGTGGCGGCCGAGATGATTGAGAATGGCAGCTTGATTCAATGAGACCACTCCTTGTGGCATGCCTAATTGCGTCAGAGCATTTGTTAGTCGGCTTGCGAAATCGACGACTGGTATGCCAGCGGTCACTGGCAGGATCGTGACAGTTCGAAGGTTGACTGTAGATGATACGTTCGTACGTGTGGCTTTCGTACTCCTCTCTTTACTCTGCTCATATAGCGGATCATCCACCAAAGCTCGCATCCGTGAAGCGATGATCTTAGAGATCTTGATGGTAATGCCCGGATGTTCGAGAGCCAGACTGTTGAAAAGCGTCTTGGGGAACTTGGCGAGTTCCGTATCCCGAATGGCGTGCAACGAACCTGGGCGGGCAGATTCAGTCAAGACCTCGAGTTCGCCGACGCTATCACCCTGTCCATATTCTCCAATGACCTTCATCTTACTATTTTCTGCGTCCTTTATAGCTCGCAGACGGCCATTGAGTACGATATAGATCGCATCGCTTTCATCCCCTTGGTTATATATTACCTGTCCAGCATTCACCTGCACCCATTCGAGTGCAAAGTCGATGTGCTGGATCAGGCGAGGAAGGAGCGTAGTGAGGCGCTTCGCCATTGTCAGCAGGACCACAGGATACCGGTCCACTATTCTCTCGATTGATGCTCGTGGTAGAAAGCCGACGTAGACGTCAGTTTTGGCGGTCACATCAACAAATGAACGGTTCGAGGAGATAGTCCCAAGGTATCCAGCCAGACCTCCCGGCTTCGTCATAAACAGGCTCTTACGGGTCTTCTTCTTTTTGTTGCTACTGTCACCTGCGTGCCTTAACGATGTGTTGGTCGCAGTTCGTTTCAAAGGAGGCCCAAAAAGATCATCTTCAGTGATCGCGGGTCCTGTTGGTAGAGTTCCGAGAACATTGTTCTCAGTGTTATCCTCCTCGAAAGTGACGCTAACGTCCAAGAATCCATCGATCACGTAGTACAATCCTGGATTGCGTTCGCCTTGCTCAACAAGAACAGCGTCTTTAGGAAAGTGCACGATCTCCACATCGTTGACAATCTCTTCTAGGATGTTGCTGTGGTTCGAAGCGCTCAGCGTGGACATGTTAGATGCAGAGACAACTGAATCACTGTCGCCGTCTCCTGATGCTTCATAGGCATCGATGAAGCCGAAGGCGTTTGAGAAAACAGCCTTCTGCCGTCTCGCATCAAACGACACGAGTCGGGGCGATTGTTCAACTGATGCTGCAGGTCGAGGATTCGGGTTTTCAGGATTGGTTAATCCGATTGCTTTGAACATGCAGCGAAGAACAGATTCTCGAAATACTGTGGCCTCATCTATGGATTCTTGTCGATGAAGATTTGGCCGCAGAGAAGGCGACGCAAAAGGATTGAAGGCATTCACATCAAGTGGAGTTCGAGCATCGCGGCGAAGATCTTGTGGATATGGCTGAGAGAAGCTGCTACGACCAGGTCGACCTCCACCGCGGGACATCTGAGTGTTTATGAGGAGATCACCGGCGCTGATGCGGTCATTGCGCATCCCAGGTTCTGGAGAGGTCATTTTGACCAAAACCTCGGAATTGGCATCCATGGATGTACCGCGTGCAGCTGCAAGGCGAGCTTGTGCTGCTGTGCTTCGCCTGAGAGTGGCACTAGACCTGCGCCGCCGTCCTGCTCCTGGATTGTGCAATGCTATGCCTTTCATGCCTTCGTCAGATCCAAGACGCTCCGTCTCTTTCGTGAACTTCTCTTTCAGTCTTTCGAGCGGTGCATCTCGAAGGAAACCTGGGAGATCATATGTAGTATACTTATTCATGAGCTTCTCGGTACGAAGTACCTCGTTTGTGAGACTGAGGTAGGCATGGCTGGTTGCCAAAGTCACCCTTTGTAGGCGTGTAAGAATGACTTGTACGATATGCGCCGTCGCTTTAGGGTAGATGCGCGTTAGTCGGCGAAATGCAGTGGCCGGGATAATCGCGATCGTTGTATCGACAGTAGCCCGTGCGACAATGTCAGGGTGAGCAGACTTGGGATTCGTGCTGCGAGAAGGTGGCCTCCGTTGCTTTGAATGCTTGAAATGTTCGCTGTACCCTTCTGTGTCGAGCGACAGCGGGGGCACGTTAGGTAGTCTCCCTCCGGCGGTGGGACTAGCCAGATTCGATGTCCTGCGGTTCCGCAAAGTACTTTCTTGGAAATCATTTGGAGTGCTCGGAGTGTGTGGCCGAGAATCGTCCGGTCCCAAGCTGCTGTTACGAGTTATTGGTGGGCGTATTCCTGCATCATGTGGAGTCCCAGGCACGCTTGGGCTGGGATCGATTTCTTCGTCATGACGAAGCTTAACGTCCTCGGTAAAGAGCGACAGAATGGAGAACAGGGATGACATCGGTGCACCATTTTTGACCTCAGTGAGGAGCTGGTAACCTTGACGATGCGCATGACCCGGAGAAGCACCTGAGCTGCCGCCAACGCCATCATCTTCATCAGAGTCAGTCTCGTCTCGGTTTGATTTGACAAAGATCTGCACCAAGCCGTCGACCACCAAGCAGAAACCTTTCTCTTCTTCGAGAAGAATAGTTTCGCCAGCAGCAAGTCGCCGGGTTTGCATGGTGCGCGTGAGCTCATGGAATACGGGACGTTCCAGATAACCGAAAACCTTGATTGCACTCAAGAACTCGTCTAGATAGTTCGACAAGCCCCTTTTCGAGTCGCCTTCTTGGCTTTCCGGGAAGACCTCAACCTGGGGATCCTCGCGTTGCGGTTCTGGCGGCAGCCTTGCATACATGGTCAGGTAACGATACCGCACGAAGTAACTGACTGTCGAAACAACAAAGACAACTACGAGCATACTGCTGCTGTTAGCGAAGATCACTTTCGGATGACAACAGTCTTACAGCGTGGTGAAATTCATTGTGAAGGTCAAGCTCATTGAAAAGAGCGTGAACAGCCATGCTGGGAGTGTATATGTTATCCAGAACAATACGGTTGGCAGCACGCTCAAGACTGAGAGAATGACGCGCCCGAGTACGCCAAAAGTTGTAGAGGGTGCTGTCTCTGCGGCTCTCATAGCTGAGGCGGACGTGTGCAAAGCCTCCACTACATGGGACACGGCCACAGCAGAGCTCTTAACGAGTGACGTGACAGCTTCTTGCGGCGCCATATTGATAACGGTGCTCGATACTGGTAGGCCTCGAAACTGCAGATGGTCACGCGGAAATCTGCTCAGACACACCAGCGTATCCAGGAAGAGCGTGCTCGGAAAAGCGCCCCATGGTGTTGCGTTCCTGGAGCACGTTTGGGGAAGCGGCGGATACACTGGCTTGTGACAGCCCTGCCGAGAAGTGGGCCTGGGCTGACTAAGCTGCATCAGAGTCGCGACCGAAGTTCGCGCGTCGCAAGAGCTCAAGCTGCACCAAGCACGCGCCGGAGCGTCTCACCAATTGCGCTACCATGCCTCCCTTCAAGGATGATCAGATCATAGTACGTCATGATGTGTGCAGTGATCTCAACCTCACACGCGCTGACCACAATTCTAGATAATTGCGCCTGGCTCGGAGACCACGGTTGCCCAGCTTGGTCTGCCAGAGTCCTTCACTCCAGGCAAACTTCGCGTTCGATCGCGCATGTTCCCCGCTGAAAAGGGTGGTGAATACGAGGCTTATAAAATACGGCGGAAGAACGAAAAGCCTGCGCAGTCCAATGGCGAAGCGAAAGACGAAGCACAAGAAGATCCGAAGCCAGCCACAGACGGAGACGATGAGGAGGTTCTATGGGAGGAAGATCGTATATCCGAAGAGGGCGCAGTGTGGCCAATACAAGAGGGCAGGATCGTGGACTGGCCCTGCTTCTTTGCCCTCATAACTCACGTCTACAACACCTTGAACCCGCCCTTTCACACCGCGATCCTACTCATCACACAACCGGCATGGACGCCTCGCGAACACGAGAAACTCACGCAATTCTTCTTTGAAAAGTTCAAGACGCCCGCTTTTGGTCTCATGGACGCGGCTCTCGCAACTACTTGGGCATACGGAGTGCACACTGCGACGGTGATCGATGTTGGTAAGAACAAGGCTGATGTTACTGCCGTGAGCGAGTTCATTCCGCAGACGCAGGGTAGAGTCGTGTCTCTTTCAGGCTGTGGTGGCGAAGCTTTCACGACGGGGCTTTTGTCGAAGCTGAAGGCAAAGGGATTCAATAGAGACATGTGCGAGCAACTGAAGAGGTCGGCGATCTGTGAAATCCTACCGCCTGGGACACCGCTGCCAGGGACGGGGGCATCCGAAGGGAAGGATGTTATCACAAACCCAGCAGCCGCCGCCTCAACAGGTGCTACTGGCTCTGGACCCGCTGGGGCTGCCACGATTGGTAACATACCACGAGGGCCGGGTGTCGACACAGAGGTAGGAGAGGACACGGCCGTCGACGAGAATGAAGGCGTACTTGACGTTGCCAGTATCGTTGCAGGCGGAAAGATGAATGAATATCTAGCCAAGAAAGAGAAAGAGAAGCAGGAGAAGCTCTTGGCGAAGAAAAAAGGCGCGCCGGCTCCAGATACGGCCAACAGGCAGGTTCGGCTTCCAAATGCCAAGCGTGAAAAAGCAACGTTTCTGTACACAGATCATGCACTTTTAGACACCCTCAAGAACATGGATCTAGGAACGCAAGGCCTAGCGGACGCAAAGTCGGCTTTGAACGAAGTCACGGGAAAGCAAGCTCAGGAGCATGGAGAGAATGGCGAACAGCCTTCTCACGCGGATCCCAACGGCGCTGTTGACGGCGGTGCAGGTGGCTCCAAGACGGGCTCAATCAAACGCGAGGTTGAAGTCGGTACTGAGCGATTCCTGTCCGATAGTGATGGTACTCTGGAGAAGATCGCGGCTGCCGTATATCGGGCTATATCATCCGTGGACGAGGTCCAAAAACGCAGTGACTTGTGGGACAATTTGATTGTCTGTGGCAACGGATCAAGGTTAAAAGGTCAGGATTACCCCCAGCAGAGAGTTGTTGCCCACGCACTAACATGATGCGCAGGCTTCAGAGATTCACTGCTCCAAACGCTGCAGGGCAAATACCTCATCTCACCCTCTTCGGCCACAATCTTTACGTCCGAGATTCCATCGAACATTTCTACACCAGCAGGCACAGGTGCGAACACACCGCAACCACAGCTTGGTCCCCACGGGGGCTCTCAAGTCAATCCTCTGTTATTTGCAGCCACAGCAGGACAAACGCAACATCTCACACCGCATGGCGGCAATCCACTAATGGCTGGCATGTCGCAGAACACACACTCGTCACACGGCCAGACGCCAACAAACATCAAGGTCGTCAAGCCACCAGAGTACTTCCCTGAGTGGAAAGAAGTGGGGTTCGAAGAGGCCGCCTTCCTTGGTGCCCAAGTTGCCGCAAAAGTTGTATTTGTGGTTGATCAGGGTCAGTCCAAGGGCTACATGACACGTCCAGACTACAATGATCAAGGGCCACAAGGCATTCACGATTATAGCTTATAGACAGTTGCCTGTGAGCTCGACTCGCACGGCGATTAAGAGGGCGACTTGGCTCGACATCAGCATTATCAGGGCTTGGAAACACACTTGTATACCCAGAGATAGAGTTTTGAGGACCATTAGGATATGTTGACGCGACATGGCGCACTTCCAAGAAAAAGCGAGGCTAGTTCGAAGTTTGGCGATTTTTTTCTCGAGATAGGATGGCGGCGAATGCAGTCTCAAAGACAGCATTCACACCTGCTCTCACAATGTCACTGATCACAGATGTGCTTTCACGTTTCTTTTGTGTGTGATAGACCATCGGAGGACGCCGATAGGGCTCGGTCCGCTCCACGTGCCAGTGTGCTTCCTCTCTTAGCGAGGCGCTAGCTTTATTGGATCAACCATAGCGTTGAGCAATGATAAAGCTCTTTCCCGTGCCCCTCGACCTAGAAAACATTCACCAAACGTTCGTAGAAAGTACGAATGCTCTGCGAACCCACCGACAAGTGTCAAGATCCCAAACGTTTATTATCGCCTTTACACGATCACACAACTGTTCTCTGGACCACATCTGCACACCAACCTCGACTTTCACTTTGCTCGGCAGTGTCACAGACGAACTACTTTGCGAAGTTTGTCAGCATGGCAGCGTCGGCCTCGATATGGAAAACTATATACCTTGGATCATTTGTTCACAGCCAAACTCTCACAGAACTTGAGATCTGCCGACAAGGAGCCATTGGCGTCGACGAGAATGGAGTGATCGACTTCGTAGAGAAGAACATCTCAAATATCAGCGAACTCAAGAGCAAGGATTCGTCATGGCAAGATGCGAAAACAGTCAAGATACCTGGCAATGGCTTCTTCTTTCCGGGTTTCATCGACACTCACACACACGCCCCTCAACATCCTAACACGGGTCTTTTCGGCAAGACGACTTTACTGGACTGGTTGCAGACATATACTTTCCCCATGGAATCTAGCTTCAAGGATCTAGACCGAGCGGACAGAATCTACCAAAACTTCGTCGCCCGCACCTTGTCCCATGGCACAACAACGTGCGCGTACTACGCTACCATCCACGTCCCAGCCACCAACCTCCTTGCCAACATCTGCCTGAAGCGTGGCCAACGTGCTCTCGTCGGCCGCGTATGTATGAACAGCGACCTTAGTCCAGAGTACTACCGCGACGAAAGCGTCGAGTCCAGCGTCCGTGACTCCAAAACTTCAATCGACTACATCCGCTCCATCGACCCCGCAGGCGATATCGTGAAACCAATCATCACACCACGTTTCGCTCCTTCATGTACAGCCGAATGTCTGACTGCCATCGGCCAACTCGCCGCCCAAGAAGACACGTTCATCCAAACGCACATCTCGGAGAACAAAAACGAAGTCGCACTCGTCCAAGAACTCTTCCCTACCTCAAAGTCCTACACAGACGTATACGACACCCACTCTCTTTTGACGCCAAAAACGATCCTCGCGCACGCCGTCCACCTAAGTCCCGAAGAGCGTAGAACTATCTTAGAAAGGGGAAGCAAGATAAGCCATTGTCCCGCGAGTAATACTGCAATTACTTCTGGCTGCAGCCCCATCCGCACCCTGATCAACGAAGGCCACACCATCGGTCTCGGCACCGACATCTCCGGCGGCTTCCACCCATCCATTCTCGACAATGTGCGCCAAGCAATCTGGGTATCCCGCCACTTATCCATCCAAATACAATCCGACGCCGCCAAGCTGTCCACCGAAGAAGCGCTCTATCTCGCTACCCGTGGCGGCGCTGCCGTCGTTGGCCTGGAAGATAAAGTCGGCGGATTTGAAGTTGGCAAGGAGTTTGATGCGCAGATGATCGTGCTGGGTGAGGTGGGGGATGAGGGCGGGATTGAGGCTGGGCCTGTGGATGTGTTTGGCTGGGAGAATGGGCAGGAGATGGTGGAGAAGTGGGTTTATGCGGGGGATGATCGGAATACGGTGGCGGTTTGGGTGAGGGGGAGGTTGGTGCATGCGACGCGGAAATTCAAAGGTGCAGAGTAGAAAGTTGGTGGATGGCGCCGGGAATAGACTGTTGAATCTGGTTTAGAGTTGGTGAGTTTTTTATAGATAGAGGGAGATACCAAGTCATGTGTTGATGTTGACAAGCTTATCTCACCTGTCTCAGATGCAGTCTTTTCACGGTGTACTCTATTGTTTTCGTCTGACAATCTTTACTACCAGCTGTTATCAAAGCTCCTTGGAAATGGTCTGGCACAGTCCACGCAAGCATGGCAGTACACGTAAGAAAAAAAAGGGTATATTCATCTCATCCCATCATAATCACAACATGCCCATCAATACCCAGTACCACCAACATGACTTCCCGGGTTCGCCCGATGGTCCATATCAGAATCAACCGTGGGATCAAGCTTGTTCGCAAAGTTGGAGCGATGTGGTCCAGCATTGGTTGAGTCGTTATAGGTGGTATTAGGTCCAACGCCTGAAGTAGGGTTGGCGCGGTGATCCATGTCAGAGTCGACACGGGGATCAACCTTGTTCGCGACGTTGGAAGAGTGTGGTCCAGCATTCGTAGAGTTCGTGGCTGTTCCGCGGTGGTCCATGTCGCTATCGTATCGCGGATCGAGCTTATTGCCTATGTTGCTGTCGTGCGGACCGTAGTTCGTTGACGTGGAGTGGGTAGTGTTCTGGGCTTCGACATTTGCTGCGGTTGTGGTGGGGACGTTGTGGCCTACACCGTGGGCAGCCTCGGAGCCAAGAGCTACAAAACGGTCAGCTCAAGTTCGTTCGACATAGGGTCCTGAAAGTGTACGCACCATGTCCGCGATATCCGCGATCCCATTCGTCGACGCCTTTCTGTGCTATTTCTTTATTACGAGTAGCAGATGCCTTGTCGCCGGTAGCATCGTCGACAGCGGCGTTGAATTCTCCGCGAATGGCCTCACCAGTGCCATGGACCTAATAAAGTTCAGATCAGTATTTGACTTGTTGTACATATGCAGTACTTGAGGCACTTACCATGCCCACGCCTTTCTTGATCGAGTCCTTGAGAGACATTTTGTTTGCGGTATTATAACTTTGATAGGGATTGGTGCTGAGAGGATAACGTAGTGCTGTAAGAGGTGCAACTTGAGGCACGTCTGTGGTCCGGGATTTTAAGAATTATATATGATTTACGTGGCACTGACCTCACATCCGCAGCAACCGCAAACTGCTCACATGCCGGTGCTGATCATGAAGCCGGAAAGTGCACCGCGTCGCGAGCATGAGTATGATGTCATTGAAGATTCGCGATTCAGCCCGCGCTAGATCGGTATGGGAAAGGCGTATCCAGGTGTGTCTTACCACGACCAAGTCTCGATCATGACTACAACACATCACTTGCCTGTATCTCAAGTATCTGACGGACCTCTGTCCGAACAATACAGTAGATTGGACCGCAGACGACAGTGAACCCGTCGTCATTTGTTCTACTGCCAGGTTTCCTTCAGTAGCTCAACGTTAGCTACATGGCCACTGCGCATGTAACGTGTACTTGTAGTTCATGATATGCTTTTTCATAAATTTACAATTTTCGGCATCGCGGATCGAAGTCATTGCATCATACCACCAACACCACTAGTTCTATGCCATACTGCTCCGCTGACGCCACATCCGTCTTCACTGTTATGGGACCGCTTATAGCTTGCCAGCAGCCAAGAAGTCCTCGAGACCAGTCTTCACACGCTTTGTCATGGTCTTCTCTCCCTCACGTACCCAGACACGGGGGTCGTAGTACTTCTTGTTTGGCTTGTCCTCACCATCTGGGTTACCGACTTGGGTCTGGAGGTAGTCGTGCTTCGACTGGATGAAGTCGCGGATACCCGAAAGGTAAGCCCACTGCATGTCAGTGTCAAGGTTGACCTTGACAACACCGTAGGAAATGGCTTGCTGGAAGTCCTCGACGCTGGAGCCGGAGCCGCCGTGGAAGACCAGGAAGACGGGTTTGTCACCCTTTGCGCTGATCTTCTCCTTGACATACTGCTGGTGCTTCTGAAGAAGCTCTGGGCGGAGCTTGACGTTGCCTGGCTTGTAAACACCGTGCACGTTACCGAAACCGGCAGCGATGCTGAAGTATGGTGATACAGAGGAAAGCGCCGCGTAGATGTCGTAGATGTCCTCTGGCTGGGTGTACAGGGAGTTGTTATCGACGTCCTCGTTGTTGACACCATCTTCCTCACCACCGGTGATACCAATCTCCATCTCGAGCCACTGCTTCATGGGGGCGGCGCGCTCGAGGTACTTCTTGGTAGTGGCGATGTTCCAGTCCTTCTCCTCCTCGGACAAATCGATCATGTGGGAAGACTTTCACGGAGAATCAGCCATGCGCTGGCAAAGCACAGATTTCCAGGGTAACTCACGAAAAGGGGCTCGCCGTGCTCCTTGAAGTAGGCCTCATCGGCATCCATCATGCCGTCCAACCATGGCAGCAGCTTCCTGTTTCAAATCAACGAATGTCCTTATATGACCACGAGCGCTTCGACTGACTTTGCGCAGTGATCGGTGTGGAGAACGACGGGAACGCCGTAGATGGGTGCGATGGAACGGATGTAGTGGGCAGCGGCGACGGAACCGGCAATGGATGCCTCCTGGTTCTTGTCTGCAGAAAGGTCAGCAAAGTCCACTTCGAGATCGCGAAAATCTGCTCACTGTCGACGCCCTTTCCGGCGAAGTACGCGGCCTAGATTGCTGTGAGTAGTCCAACTCGGCGTTTCCTTGAGGTATTGACCTACACCACCCTGAGAAGTCTGGAGGACGCTATGAGTTGTCAGCGTCGATCCACGTCTTGCATGGCACATAAAACTTACATTGGCGACTTGGCATCGCGGGCAGCCTCAAGAGCTGTATTTGATCAGAACGTGTTTGTTGGTACTTGGCGTTCGAAATTCTTACTCGCTACAACTGTGGAGGAAGAAGTGACCTGCTTGTTGTCAGCCCAAACTCGGCCAATACCATAGGATGCGACACGCAGAGTCTCCAATTAAGGTCTGAACACCCCAGATAAAAGCCTATCTCTCGAAATTGGGGGGCATTGACTTACGTTCACGGCTGGAATGGCGTAGCCTGCGATTATAGGACAGATAAGTTAGAGCGCGTCCGATTGTAAGCCATCTCAAGATGTTTCCATACCATTGTCCTGGGCATGCTTGAACAGAGCCAAAACATCATCACCAACGATGACACCACTCCTACGATTCCGCAATTAGCTCCTGCTCGTCTTCGAGTAAACACATCAGGTGAGGATTAGACGTACTTGCGCTTGAGAACATCTTGAGCACCCATGATTGCTGATTGTATGCGATTTGATTTCTGAGATGATTTTGGTTAAAGTGAGGTCTGGAAGGAGGTATGAGAAGAGATGCAGTCGTTGAGTTTGCTCGTTGAGAAAGAAGTAGCTGCTCTGGTGGGGTCACCCCGCTAATCCGAACGCGAGTGACGCAGCCGCACAGCTTCAAACACATGCGCTCCCACGCGCTGAAAAGCAAACCCCTGCACAATCTTACTCAAAAGACTTTGGCGACAAAAGCAAATCCACATACCTGGCGATATCAATTGCCTCACTTTGCTTTCTCTGTTGCCGTGGGACAGTGGGCGAGGCGCAATATGGTGTTATGTAAACTACGGAGGCTTTCACGGCCGCGCTCTGAAGTCATGGCGGGGCCCGCGCTCGGCACCAAAAGTGGGCTGGCTGGGTCAAGTGGACTTGTGCTCTCTTTTTCGTTGGCATGCTTCAGTCCGAGTCTCGCCGTGGAACGCTGCCAGCTTGTGCCTCCAATTACCGAGCTCCTCGCCTTGCGCTCGTGTATGTCAGGGTCCAACCAATCACGATGTGCATAGGGAGTGGTTGCGAGGAAGACGTGCCCCGGACCGGCTTCGTGACATTCAATTGCCATTTCCCCGAAGCTATGCTATGCTCCTTGCGTGGCTGTACGGTTTTCACAGGCACATTTTTGCAGCGATCGGAAAAATTTCCGAGGTTCTGGACCTCTATTCGAGCTCGTGACGCTCTGCCGAGCGTACTGGCAGCTTCACGATGCCAGACTATGTTTCCACCGTCTTTTCTCTGATCCGGATGTTCCTGACGAGCGGCTCTTCCAAGCCCGGCAATCGTATCTCCACCTTGAAGACACCAAGCTGCTTCACTCGCAAAGCATCTCCCTCCTCATGGCCAGTGACGAAGCTCACGTCCGCCTCATTCAATATCACGCGAGCTGCCTCGTCGTTGTGAGCCAGCGCTCCCCTAATTGTTGTTACGACGTCTGCTGTCGACACGGAACCGTAAATAGCGTCTACATGGGCTTTTGGTTTGCTCGCCATAGCCGCTGCAGTCAGGACGTCAGCTGCACCCGATGCGCCAACACGTTGCTGTTTCGAGTCTCTCTCCTGCTCGATGCGCTGGCGATGGAAGTCGATCGTGGGTGGTACGAAGGTGTTTAGCAGCTCCATGGAGCGTTCAGGCTGCTGTTATTAGCACAGTCGGCGCTGGTCGTTGGAGCTGACTTACACTGATGACTTCGATCTCAATTGGGCGCACATAGCGCTTGTGTGTAACTAATTCCTCGTCATCCTCTTCTGCCTCCTCGAGGTTGACCCGCACGCCGAATGTGAAGTCTCTCGATAGATCAAGCTCCCGTGCCTTCAATTGCTTCAATTGGGTTGCGGGAACGTAGTCGGCAACGCGGGCTGGGAACCATCGATTACGCATCAACGATGGATTTAGAGGCACATAGGCGCCTAACAAGCATTAGCAGAGTTTGAAAATGAATTACGCTGCCCATACCTGCGCGTCCATATCGCGGTACATCCTTTAGCAGCTTCACAACAATGTTGCGCTCTGCCTCTTTCGCCTTCTTGGAAATATTGCGCGTCTGCTGCGGCGCCCAGGCATCCAAACTCTGCCGCGTAAATCTTCGTATGCATGACGTGCACTGCGGGAGAAGCGACGACCGTGTCAGCGAGGCCATCATGTGCGCGCAGTCAGTTCCAATGTCGCCCAGGAAAAGAGGTTCGTTGTCCGAGCAAATATGGCGATAGTTGCGAGCCGTGCAGCGGAAGTGGAAACAGCGACTGGCCAGTGCACCTGCCGTCTGGCTCGGCGGCATGCTCGCGCCCGCTGCCCTCACCCAGCAAACGCAGATGACTGCCAGCGGGATCCTCGCATCTGGGCGATTGTCAGACAATGGAGCCTGAGCAAATCTCACCGCCGTGCTGTCATTTATCCTCTTCTGCATCTGTCGCCGCCGGTTGTACTGTCCTGGCACAACTTTCGCACAGCATCACACAACCCCAGTCCGCCCGCCCAATCCCGCGGTAGCGGAAGTGGGAGCGCCGCAAAATGCCTGAGAAGCCCCTCCAGATTGCAACATATGCAGCAGGCGCCTCTCTTGCAGCAATCACGCTGGTCTACGTCTTTGGGCCGACCTTCTTCATTGACGATGACGTCTCAAGCAACAAGAAAAAGAGCGTAGTGGGGCTCAGCAATGCAGCGAACGACTGCTTTATCAACTCAGTGCTGCAGGCCCTCGCTGGACTACCAGACTTACGCATATACCTGATACGCGAAACACATCGCCGGAAACTCGACGGCCCGGAAGTGTACGACGTAGACCCCGAGCGCATCAATACCGCCAACTCGACAGTCAGACCTGGAAAGCTTGAAGGCCTACAGAAAGGTGTGCTCACATATGGCTTGAAGGACATCCTGGACGCACTGAACGAACGACCGATATACAAGAAGACTATCTCCCCGCACCCCTTCATTCGAGCACTCGAGCGCGCGTTCGGCACGCGCATCAGTCGGCAGCAGCAGGATGCGCAAGAGTTCCTCCAGATAGTCACCGAAAGGCTATGCGACGAGTACCATGCAGGAAGCAAGGCCCGGCGGCACGCCAGAAGGAAAGGCATAGCGATTACAAACGGAGACGCGGCATCGGAGCGGAGGGAGATCATCGAGCAATTCGGTGTTGCGCCCCCCGAGGGGACAGGAGGGACCTCTGGGGAGCAAGAAGACGACGAGGACGAAGATGACCCGCATTTGAACGAGGAAGGATTCCCCTTCGAGGGCAAGATCGAATCGCAGATTGAGTGCGAAACATGCCACTTCAAGCCGAAACCATCGATTTCGACCTTCGTCACACTGACTCTTAACGTACCGCAAGTTGGCTCCACATCACTAAATGCATGCTTCGATGGAATGCTGAAGGTCGAGCACATTGACGACTTCAAGTGCGAACGATGTCGATTGGAGCATGCCCTAAGGAGCAAGGACCACGAGCTGTCGCAAGCCTCCGATGAAGCTGTCAAGGCAGCTCTACAATTAGACATCGAGAAGATCCGGAAGGCGATTGAAGAAGATCCAGAGCATCCTCCAGAAGGCGTTGAACTTCCGGACTCCAAGCAGGCGCCAAAGCGTCGGATAGCGCGTCATATGTACATTTCGCAGTTCCCCAAGGTTCTCGCCATTCATCTGTCACGATCAGTATATGCAGTTGGCAGTGCTTCTACGAAGAATCTTGCCAAAGTTTCTTTCCCTGAGACGCTCCCACTTGGCGGCTTGCTACACCGAAAGAACTACAAATTGCTTGGATTGGTCACGCATAAGGGCAGCCACAACAGCGGTCACTACGAATCCTTTCGGCGTCAGGTGCAGCCATTACCCTTCTCCACACCTGTGTCATTTGGAACAGAAGGTGCATATAGCCGCCAGGCAAGCCCCATGCCTTCTGCGCGACCATCTGCAGTGCCCTCCGCAGTCCCGAGTCCGCATCTGTCCAGTATCAATCTGCCTGCGACGAACGGTCGGGGCTCGCCAGTTCCTTCAACACCCACATTAGACTCACCCTCTATGCGATCCCTGTCATCACAAGACTCGACGACCACAACATCAAGAGGCCCAGCACCAACGTCTGCGCCAAGGGATATAGATACCAATTCGTTGCGATTACCTCCCTCATCGCCTGACACTGAGGGTTTGTCACGGACTAGAAGTTTGCGATCACTTAAGGATAAAGCGACAGAGAAAGCTGCTTCAATGGCCGACAACAACCCTCTTAAGCGGCGTTCTAAAAGAGCGAGTAACAGATGGTGGGGCATTAGCGACGACAAGGTCAAGGAAAGCAAGACTAGCGAAGTCCTCGGCAAGCAGAAGGAGGTCTATTTGCTCTTCTACGAGCTAGACAGATCATAGTAGATTTCACACTTGAGCTGCCTGACGCAGCCAGAAGGCACGTAAAAGTGGCTGAATCGACACGAGAGCTCGTGTTGCGCCACAATCACATAGAAGATAGACTAGACTGACAGCACTCAAGTGCGTTGGAACGTCGACGATTGACGCCAATTCATCATCAATGATCTCATTGGCTCGAGCTTCTGCCTCAGACACGAACCCCACACCGCGACTGCCTCTTTCGTGATCAAGCACCAATTGCTAGCAGCCTGGGCCTGCGATGCAACATGCAGTTGTACTTTCGATGCTACACTCGTACTCCACCATCGCATTCTCCCTCAGTTCACCGGTGTGCGATCTGCCAACCTCTAGGCAGCAACAAGCTTCATAGCGGATTGCCATGTCTTTGTCAATGAGATCTTAGAAGCACGCATCAATATCTAGACATCTTTCAAAGATCGCTTTTCAATTACGTTCTGAAAAACTGGCACAGCAATACCTCAGCCTCGTCAATTACAAGGACTTCAAAGTGCCATCCTCTCTCGACCGTCAACTTCATCATGGCACCAAGCGCGACTTCCAACACTGCCCTAGAAGACACAGCCTTCCTCCAAGCACCCGAGAAGAAAACCTTCACGCATCCTCCACGTATCCTCGTCATCGGCGCAGGAAGCCGTGGCACCTCATACGCCCGTGCCGCACTGGAATGCAGCAACGCCACGATAGCCGCTGTGTGCGAACCAATCGAGTACAAGCGCAACGAGTTCGGACGAAAGTTCATCTGGGGAGACAGCGTACCTCCGTTCGGTACTGCCTTCCCTAATTGGAAGGATTGGGTGAAGTATGAGAAAGAGCGAAGGGAGAGCGCGAGGACTGGCACGGGACTTACTGGTGATGGTGGGTTTGCCCCCGTGATTGTGGATGCGGTGTTCGTATGCGTGCTGGATGAGATGCATGAGGAGGTTGTGTGTGGGATTGCGGAGTTGGGTGTGCATATTTGTGTGGAGAAGCCGCTGAGTACGAGGCTGGAGAGTTGTATGAACATGTTTAAAGCGCTCAAAAGTGCAGAGGTGAAGGAGAAGGTCGATGGGGCTGAGAATGGGACTGCAGATGGAGCATTGTCTCGCAAAGAGAGTGTGTTTGGGATCTGTCATGTGCTGAGGTATTCGCCGCACAACATGATGCTCAGGCATCTGCTATTGAACAAGGAAGTCATCGGTAATATCTTGAGTATTGAGCACGTTGAGCCAGTAGGTTGGTGGCACTTCAGCCACAGCTACGTCAGGTATGTCATCGGTGTACAACTAGAGACAATGTACTGACTCTATCCAGGGGCAACTGGCGCAAAGAATCGACGACTGCGCCCTCGCTGCTGACCAAGTCATGCCATGACATTGACTTCTTGATGTGGCTACTCTGCACCCCACCTTCAAGTGCAACAGATGCACCGCCTCACCTACCCTCCTACATCACTTCCACCGGGTCGACGAAGTTCTTCCAACAAGCAAGAAAGCCCCAAGAAGCAGGCACCGCGACGAATTGTCTCTCATGCGCACATGAGATAGACTGCAACTACAGCGCGAAGAAAATCTACCTCGACAAGCATCTGGCGACAGGGAACACCGGTTGGCCCGTCAAAATCGTCAATCCAGAGATCGAGGATATCTACAAGAAGCAAGGCAAGGACGCAGCGGCCAAACAGTTGCTAAAAGACCTCGCTGAAGACTACACGACATTGACGCCCAACGCGGAGATCGAAGCACGACCGTGGTTTGGCCGCTGCGTGTTCGAATCTGATAACGACGTCTGCGACGATCAATGTGTTACTATCACATGGGACGATGATCCTCTCTCGACATCTAGCGATGGTAGACCAGAACTAAGCAAGAGAGGTGCAAAGACCGCACAATTCCACATGGTTGCTTTCACAGAAAAAATTTGTGAACGACGCGGCAGAATCTACGGCACCAGAGGAGAGATCGAATACGACAGCAGCACTATCAAAGTTCACAGCTTCTCCACTGGACACACGCAGACCCACACGCCGCGAATGGAGGGTGGGGGACATGGTGGTGGAGACACGGGTCTTGTAAGACAGTTTCTCCTAGCCGTTGATGCCGTCGACAGTGGGGCGATGTCAGCAGCAGCGGCACAGCGCGAATTTCTGGGATGTGATCCGGAGGAAGCGTTTAGGAGTCATGCTGTGGTGTTTGCGGCGGAGGAGGCGAGGAAGGGGAGGAAGGTGGTTGAGTGGAGGAAGTGGTGGGGTGAGAGAGTGGAGGGAGAATTGCACAAGCAATAGAGGAATAGCGTGTTTGAATCCTACGCGACGATGGACAAGTAATCTGAGGGACGATATTATATTTACACGCAAGGGATCTCGGAGGGCTGCAAGGCATCTTCAAGTCCACATTAATTCGCGAAGGTCACCAGCAGTATCCCGCTAAGGCTAAAATGATAGTACAACCGCGCCCCTGACATACTGATGGCAACTCCGAGCGCGTACAGCAGAGCATGATGATGAGTTTGCTCGGACCGAGATGCTGATGGCGGGTACTTGTGTAAGGCAACCTGGACAAACTCCACGTTTTGTCCGATGCGGCTGAATGATAGTCGGCGCGTACGGTAGATCATGGCGTTGAGGCTCTTTCTCCGGATCTCGTGCAAGGACACTCCGTCGAAAGGGGGCAGGCAAGCAAACCAGGCGGTCGGAGAGAAACAGGCGCGTAGATCGCAGCATGACATCGAAGTCTCATGAAACCGAGCTGAGCGACATCAAACCTTCAGCCACTCTCAGAGAGACCATGAGGCCAGGCGAGCAGAGCATGAGAGCCCTTTGACAGCTAATTCCACGTCCAGGCAATTAACGGCCTTTCTGCCTGCCGGTTTGGAGTCGAGACGACTCGTTTGGGCTATATTTGGGCTCATATGCGAGGTGCTAATCAAACCTAGTACATCCGTATGAGGTGTGGCCGGCGCTTAAAGACCCATGTTTGGGAGTGACACATGGCAGGCTGGCTGGCGTGAGGCTCAAGGCAAGGAGCAAATTTCCCCACGACAGCGTTTGCGGGTGCAACGTCTGGACAGCGTCGGCGCTTGGATTGGCAGATGGGTCGCGGCCAATGAGGGGGCTGGACTGGGCACTCATCGGACGACGACGACGCCGGGACAGCGCAAACTGACGTTCGGAGGGTCCCGCGCTCGAGGCAACGTCATGCTCGAGGCTAAGGTCGCGAGAGACGAGCGCAGAGGCGGGCGAGGCCGCAGACCCGGAATGGCAGCATCGCGAACGCGTGCAGGACGCGTTGGCAACACAGCGACTCTCGAGCGTGTTATAGTCGCGAAGGCGCTCTCGTCGCCCATTGTGAGTCACTGTTCGTGCATGTTCGAGATGCCGGGGACACGGCTGGCATGCACGTCGCTCCTGGCAAAAGAAACGCTGGAGAGTCGTGGTCCAATCGATGTCTTTCACCTCAGCGATGACTCCTCACGGGCTGCAGCGACAAGCCTCTGCCCCACGCATCGCGGGACGCACGCACGGACGCGAAGGCTGGCGCTAAACAACAACACCACGACCATCCATTCGCTCCATCGTCTCTGCCAACCTCAAACTGCCGCCCCAGGCCTTCTTCTTCGTGGAAACGGCCACTACACAGCATGGCAATACGGCGCCGAGTATCCCGGTTTCATCAAAGTCCAACCGCCCCATCTGCAAGCGCCTCGCTCGATCTTGCCCGTTTGGTACGCGTCGTTCTGCAACCTCAAGTCTTGCAGCCACTGAGAGCGCGCCAAACGATGGGGCCCTACTGCATCGAGCGCATACTGCCTCGAAAATAGCATAGAGCCGTTTGCTAGACATGTTCTGCCGAACGCACCACGTACTCGCCCTACCAGCAGCGCTATGTTTCAGGCGCCTTGTGAGGCTCCATGTTGTAGAACCACTTTGCTGTGATACTGCCGCCAGACCGCCAGATCTTCCCCGGCCCAGCATCTCGGGCCTCGATGTACATGTTTCAGGTTTGCTAGCGCGTTGTGAGCACTGGTCGTGAGTTCTTCCTGAGGATGGACCATAAGAAGAGCACTGTGCCGCAATCACCACTCCATCATCAGCTTCCAGCATTTCAGCGAGCATAGCCCACGGGTTGATACGAGTTCTCTTTCTTTTCGTTTCTGTTCGACCATCTTGTCTTAGACATCGGAGCTGGATCTCCTACTAATCACTATTCGATAATCTTCCTGTTGCTATACTCGTCTCCACAACGTAAGTTCTTGGCCACCTTCAGCCTGCTTGCAGTTAGCCCTAACACCCTTCAGTCTGGTAGCTATTCCTCATCCACCATGTTCAGCCGTCAAACAACCCCGCCTTCCAACTCTTTCAACTACGTGCCGGGCAGTGTTGGTTCAGATGTCACATACTACTCGCAAGGCTCATCGCCCGAGGTCAACACAGCCCCAACGCCTCCACGATCACCCATCCGACAACATGGACCCCTTCTTCTCCCTAAGGTCCGAACTCAAGACCAGGTAGCTGAGCCCACCCAAGGTCCCATTAGACATCGCAGGACGACGTCTACTTCCAGTGTCAGCTATGGCTACAGCCCTTACTCACGGCCGGCCTCGATGGTCCGCCGCGGCTCAAGTCCATTCAACCATAATCTTCACAATGCCCACAGCACGATGACATCTCCTGTCTCGACTTCATCGTACGACTTTAACATCTCCACACTCAACTCGCCTATCGTCTTCACACCCCAGGAGGGTCGCCGAGCCTCTTCGTACATGGGATCACATTCGCGTTCTGCTTCGGCGAACAGGTCGCGTCATGCGCGATCGGGTTCCGCTGGCAGTGTCGACGAGAATGTCATCAGCCGATACGGCTTCCCTACCTACCGCAACCTTCCCAACTACGTAACTGCTTCGGGTGCGCCCTCGTCGCACCTTAGCCTCGTCACTTCCCTTCCCTCGACCTTTTCCACCGTGCAGGAGATCCCCAGCTTCACTGCGACTTCTACTCAAGACTTTGTTGTCCCAGAATTCGAGCCTGCGCCAGCTGTCCAGTATCCCACCTTCACAGATGTTAGCTTTGATAGCTTCCAGCCAGTCCAACCTACCTCCTCTCTTCTGGAGTATTTGTCGTCCACCAACCCCACCCCCTCTCTGGTACGCCGTGTCACAAGCGTACCACGGGGCATCAACAACCACTTCTGGTGGGACATTCGCAACCTCCGCAGCTGGGAAGATTTCAACATCTCCACGATCAAGTCAATTCCTTCTGTTCTTCCCCTTCTCGAGGTTCCTCTGTCGCCCTCATATCTCCCACAGCCATGTCGCTCGAACATGCAGCCAGAGAACGAGGCTGCTCTTCAAGACATCTGCACCAACTACTACGCCAACAAGGTCAACGCCGCCCTCAAGGTCGCTCAGGGTAACACCCACATGATGATGCGCGCCTGCAAGCCTATTCCCGGTATGCGCACACAACCTGAGTTCGTCTCCAGCTACCCATCCGACTACGAGAAGACCATCTTTGGCGAGAACCGCGGCCGTGTCGTTGGCCTTGTCAAGTGCTATGACAACTGGAACACCGGCATGCGCAGCGAGTCGCCACCCAAGCAAGTACTCTACCTCCAAGGTCTCGCACACCTCCACCGGGTCATGCGCGAGCACGGCTGCCGCTACGGCTTCATCATGACCGAGATCGAGCTCCTGTGCGTCCGCGCCGGCGGTCCTCTCGACGCCGCAACGGTCGACCCCAGCACCGTCAACGCACAAACCGGCGTCCCCATCTTCGGCTACCTCGAGGTCTCTGCACCTATCAGTCTCTCTACTCATAGCGCACACCCCGACACTGGCGACATTCAGCTCACCGCTGGGCTCGCGCTGTGGTACCTCCACATGCTTGCCAAGGAGAACCCCTTCGAGGGCATGGGTACCTGGCGCATGGACGTCGGCGGTCCAGCTGCGTTGACACGCAAGAACCACCTCGAGAAAGATAGTTGGATCCCCAAGCCCCAGCTCGGCGAGAAGCGCGAGGCGAAGCGCGTGCGCGGCTGGGTATTTCCTGACGAGCCGCTGAGCAAGCGGGAGTGCGGGAAGGGAAAGAGGGGGAAGAGTATTGGTTGAAGTAATGGTCTGTTTAAAAAGAAAGGCTGCTGGTTCAGCGCAAAATTAGTATTTCCTTTGTCATACTTGCATAGGCATTTCGCGGCGTCTTGAAGCATTTATGGGTGTTTGGGTCTGTGCATAGCATTTACATGGTCGTTCTCAGGTTTGATAAAGTCTGGCGAGATCCAGCAGTTCAGTTACTTAGTTAAAGTTCAGTAGAATGGTACTTGATGCTATTCATTGCGCTCTTCGATGCTTTTCAACGCTTGGATTCAGGTCAGCGAGACTGTCTTAGGTGTATATCACTTGCTTCAACCACCGTCACGTGAATTGTGATATAGCCACAAAACCTTCTTCGGTCGCAAGGGCTTATGGTAAACAGGTGGCCAATTCGATCCCTGCCTTCGAGCAGTTGCGATCTGGAAGTTCTGCTAGCATACTTGCGTGGGCAGAGGTGCAGATAGTCATGTCGCAGACAACGTACTCAATGCTTAAGGGTAGATAGGCACGATAGGTAGATTGATCGGTATGCAAAACCTGTCTCCTCTTGCAAGAGCAAGTTTGGCATAGCTGAAGGAGTTGTACTTATCGAGAAATTTTTTTTCAGAAGCTCGTGGTCCAATTGATCGTACTATTCAGCAGCTTTAATTCTCGTATTATGTCGACAATCTGGTGGTTGGTCTCGGAAGGTACAATCTGGGTACCAAAGAAGCGGTACCTCGATTTTCTCTTAGCCAGCCACAAATAGCAAGATTGAAAGGTAAAGCTCGTGCGCAGGCACATAGAAGGTCAAAATGATACGCCGCCCTGAAGCTGATCAGATGTAGACTATGACTAAACTTCACGATCTCGTCGCGATGATGTTCGGTCGCCTGTGAAGTTTGGCGAGTGACCAGCTCAGCGGTCTCGCTTTGTCACACATGACGTCACAGGCTCTGATCACAGCTCCCTTCCTCGCCGCTTCAATGAGCACAATCGCGCAGCTGGCAAGCCTCAAAGGGTAAACATGAAGCCAGAAATGCTCCACAAAAGACTTGTCGACCAAGTCAGGTTATGCACGAGGCCTTACAGCATGCCAGCTCGTGGAACCCCAGCTGATATGAGACTGGACCGCGCGCCGTTGACTCTAGCGGTGTGCGAAAGCCCACAAGATAGCGGACCGCAACCGTGGATCGGGTGGCGTTGAAACCAGGAATAGGTGAATGATCAGCATGTCAATATTCAGACGTCACAGCTTACAAAAATCCTCCATGCCTTGCCTGCGCAAGGTACGTCTATACCAGTTCTCCTCGACACCCAGAATTGGCTTAGCTCTCCATGCGCCTGCGACTAGCGACCCTCGCCCTGCTGGCAACGTCGCATCATGTCTTGGGTTCAACGAGCAGCGAACAGGAAGAGTTCAAAGATGTGACATGGGACAACGATAACTGGGTCCTGTCGACACGGACGCTGGATCAGGGACATTATCAGTCAAGACTTTCGCTGGCGAACGGGTATTTTGGCATTAGTGTCGCAGCCACTGGACCGTTCTTCGAAGTCGACGAGCAAAGAGGAGGAAATGGGATTAGTGGCTGGCCGCTGTTCACAAGACGACAGACATTCTCGACAATCGCGGGATTCTACAACAATGTTGAGCGCACCAATGGGTCGAATTATCCGTGGCTTTATCAATATGGATGGGACAGCGTAATAGCAGGGATTCCGCATTGGAGTGGATTGCATGTCGAAGCAAATGGTGAGATGCTGAATGCATCTGTCGATCCGGAGCATTTATCGGACTTTGTTACGAGTCTGGATGTCAAGGCTGGTATTGCAAGCTGGAAGTACAAATGGAAACCTGGAGGTGCAGGAGATGGAACGATCGATGTGGACTACCAGATGTTCGTGCACAAGCTGCGCGTCAATCAAGGTACGGTTCGACTCAGACTTACGGCGAGTCGAGACATGAATGTCACGGTGTATGATGTCCTAGATGGAGATTGCGCCGTGCGGTCAGATTTTGTGGACAAGAAATTTGAGACGGATACGCCTACCATCTGGACGGCGGTCAGACCTGGGAACGTCTCGAACGTCACGGCGTACGTCTACTCTACGCTGGCTGCAGACGAGTGGGCGGATTTGCAGACTCGCAGCAAGGTCGAAGAAGGTCATTTCGGCGGCAATGACTCGACGATCGTACAGTCTATCGGCGTTCGATTGACAGCGTCGCGACCGCACGAGATCAAGAAGTTCGTTGGTGTTGCAACCACCGATGCATTTCCAGATCCTCAAGCAATTGCTAAGGCTGCATCGATATCCGGCTTAACAACGGGGTATTACGAGCTCTTGAAGTCACACATCGAAGAGTGGGCCACGATCTTGACTCCAGACGCAGTGGACAGCTATCGTCTTCCCAACGGCTCACTTCCTGGCGATCCTAGCGTTCAGGAACTCCACATCTTAGCACACACGAACCCGTTCTATCTGCTGTCGCACATGGTCGGCCCAAACGCCATAGCCGCTGCTGGGAACAATACGCGACTTGGCGTCAACAGCATTCCAGTCTGTGGCTTTGGTGCGGACTGCTATGGCGGACAGATATTCTGGGACGCTGATGTATGGATGGCGCCGGGTATCCAAGTCTCGCATCCGCAGCATGCGCAGAATGTAGTCAAGTACCGTGTCGACCGATTTGAGCAGGCGCAAAGGAACGTCGAGACTGCGTTCACTTCGAGCAAGAATCAGAGTGAGAGGTTCACGCCAGGCGGAGCTGTTTTCCCGTGGACCAGCGGAAGATGGGGCAACTGCACGGGTACTGGGGCTTGCTTCGACTACGAGTATCATTTGAATGGCGACATTAGTCTTGCTTTCAACAATCATCTCATCATCACTGGATATGGCGATTACTTCAACGACACGCTCCTACCAATCTCGAATGCGGTTGCGCACTTCTTTGATCAAGTGCTTGAGTTCAATAAGACATCAGGTGGATACGAGCTCTGGAACGCTACTGATCCGGACGAGTACGCGAATCAAGTCAACAATGCCGGATACACCACTGCGCTCATTCAGCGACATTTGACCGAGACGAACGATTTCAATGCTTGGTTTGGTCGGCCGCAGAATGCTAGTTGGGATGAAAAAGCGGGCAAGATGAGACTTCCCGTCAACGATCAAGCGGGAATAATCGTGGAGTACACTGGCATGAATGGTAGTGTGGAAGTTAAACAAGCCGATGTTGTGCTTGTGGATGACCTACTACACTATCCGAATTCATATAGTTTGGCCAACTTGGACTACTACGCGGCAAAGCAGTCTCTTGATGGGCCTGCCATGACTTACTCGAGCTTCGCCGTGGTCGCGAACGAGGTGTCTCCTTCTGGATGCTCATCTTATACATATGATCTCTACTCCTCGTCGCCGTACGCACGAGCTCCGTGGTATCAGTACTCCGAGCAGCTGCTTGACGACCCTGAAGAGAATGGTGGAACTCGACCAGCGTTTCCATTTCTGACCGGTATGGGTGGCACCAATCGAGTCGCCATCTTCGGCTACCTTGGCTTGGGTCTTTACTATGAAAGCCTGGACATAGACCCATCGCTCCCACCGCAGATCGAGTATCTCAACTACCGCACCTTCTACTACATGGGTCACGGTATCAATGCTACATCCAATACAACACATACTACTCTCGCACGACTTCCGCGAAACAAGAACACCCTGCCCACCGCAAACTCAACATACTTCACCAAGCCCATACCCGTCACGATCGGCACACGCAGTGAGCGCAACAGCGGAACTCTCGAGCTCCACTACGACAAGCCACTCGTAATACCCAATCGTCCTGTTGGCCAGACCCTCACCGTCGCAGGCAATATCCTACAATGCGGCGCCTTGGTTCCACCTCCACAGCGCAACAGACCAGGCCAATTCCCCATCGCCGCCATCGACGGAGCAGCGAGTACGAGATGGCAGCCAGAATTCTCAAATACGACTGCCTACCTCACCGTCGATCTCGGCACTTCAACATACCACCCCATCGCAGCCATAATGTTGGACTGGTCTTCCCAGCCACCCTCGCATTTCTCCGTCTCGTTCTCAAACTCTTCACTTCCACCCTTTACTTCCTCCTCAGAAGACTTGAGGACAATTGCCGAGGGTTATGTTTCAATCAGCTCGCCATGGGATCCGGTAAGCGCGTATGAGATCAAGACATATGTGGGCAATCAGACGAATGTCACTCTGGAAGAAGTGGTGTGGAGTGGGAGGTATGCGCATTTGGGGATTTGGGGGAATCAGTATGCAAAAGGGAAGGAGGAGGGTGCGACGGTTGCGGAGTGGAATTTGATTAGGGAGGGGTGGGGTGTTGAGGGTGAGGTTGGGTGGGATAAGAGGGGGAAGGGGAATGGGGAGGGGGAGGAGTTGGTCAGACAGGAACTTTGAGTATGATAGATCTTGTATGTTCATGATGTACCTCGAATCCGGCGTCAAAGTCGTAAGAACTAGATGAGCTGCTGTTAGAACAGAAATATAGAACGCGTTTTACTCTCAAACATACCTGCGAGCATGTAGGTCATTTTACCTTTACTTTCCGTAAGGCGTATAGAGGCGATTTGATCTTTGTCATTTACTCACCCTCTTTCTTCTGTTACTCGTGGTCTACCCTCTCTCACCTTATACGAGTACTTAAGCTTCGCGCCAGTACATCGCTCCTCCACCATTCCTACCTCTTCAACAATTGTCCATCACCACCAACACCAAGAGCAACAACTACAACAACCACAATGCTCATCTACAAAGACCACCCTCTTCTACCTGCCAGCGCTCCGACAGCTCAAGCGCATATCTTCGAGCACGTGGACATGGATGAGGATATTAGTGAAGAAGAAGAGAGGCGCCGGAGTGTCAAGATTGAGTTCTGCGACCTCATCGCTACCTTTCTCAGCAACCTCGAAAAGCATCCAGATGCTCTTGCCAACTTCTTCGACCCCAAAGTCAAGTCCTTCATGTTCCGCCGCAAGTACGTCGAGGGAGAAGATGGCGGATACTTGCCCATCATGATCTCGCGCAAGGGCAAGGAAGTCGTGGTCCGTCTCGCCTCCACCAAAATCAGCATATTAACTGAACTGCTAACACAAGCCCAGTGCGGTTTCTACCAACCAATCAAGGACGGAAAAGAAGTCTTCTGGGAGGACGTGTCTCGCTCTAAGCTCTCGCACGTCGCGCCCGACGCCGTCTGGAGAACGTTCTGGGGCGCTTATGAGGCTACTTCATCAGGTCCGATCGAGGAGTTTCGCAAGACTGGGTTCTATCATGTCAATATGGGGTATCCGTATGAGAACCCGAGGAAGCGTGAGGAGGCGAAGGCCAGAGCTAAGCAGTTTGCTCGCTTCTTGTTCAGGGAGACGGTTTGGGAGGAGCGGGAGGATATGGTGCATATCTTGAATGTCTCAAGGTGAGGGAGGTCGGTTGGCAGGAGTTACGGGTCAACGGAATGTGATTGGGTTAGCTACCGAGGAGTTCTTTGGGTTTCTGAAGCGACAGTATGGATGCTAGTCATCGTTTGGAACATGACGACAAAGGAGTGAGAGCAGTACAACGCAGGGCTGTTCAGGGTGACGATGACTTCTGGACGTTCCAGTGTCATGTCTTGACAAGCTGCAACTCTGCGTGACCTCGGCCGCTATATAGCGTCAGGAAATGCGAGACAAAGTAGCAAAGAACGAAGGGCGGATGGTCTAAGGCGGTCCACCTCTAAAAGCAAAAGTGAAAATGTCTTCATTATAGGCGAACAGAAGTGTCGTGATGGTTAGAGTGGGCAACTAGTGTTATACGATTGGAGAATTATTTCATTGGGTCATGGATGCTGATAGAGGTCGAGAAAGGGTCCCAATGGAAGGCGCAACGAATGAGGTCGGTGAAAGGATCATGGGTCGATCTGTTGTACAATGGAGGGGCATAGAGCGGATCTGCGCAAGAAGGCACAGATATACAAATTCTGAATGCATAATGAGAATGGCTGAAAATATCCATGCTGTTATGCTACTGTCGTGACAAAGCTTATAGGAAGCATGCGGCGTTGGGAGTAGTTGATGTGAAGTCTAAGACATTGTAGCATACGAACTTTAACCTTCTGTGTCACACCTGGAGACATAGCGAGATCTGGCCGGACTACGATCCTTTCACCCCTTCACGGAGTCTACAACTCACACTATAAAGTTCCTATTAAGCTGCGTTAGAAGTCTTCCTCAACATATGACACTTCAGCAATCTGGATAACTACATATCTCTTGCTAACACTTCAGCTACAACAGATTCCAGACTCACGTAATCAACAACATGGCACAAACTAACGCACCTGAGTACGAGTTCGTGAATCACGATCGGTTACCAGCTGATGCTGCCGGTCCACCAGGTATCGTCCAGTCCAACACAATAGTGGTTTCCAAGCAGTCAGTGTTCAAGGTGGCGGAGTTCAGCCTCACATTCTTGACTTCGTCGCAACCATTTTTTCTAATGTCGCCAGCATTCCCGAGGGAAAGCCTGTTAATCTGTGCTTCGATCCTGAAGTGACGTATTTCTGTCTCTCGGAAGATGGCGTGGTGGTCAATGGAGAAGAGAAAAGCTTTGTGATCTCGAAGTCTTGGAACCAGATCAGGGTAAGTCTCGTCTCCGCAGGTAATCGTGTGAAGCTTTTTTAGAGCCCATGCAGTGCGGCTTCTACAAGCCCAAGGTAGGCAGCCCAACTCAGGTTGAATTGAGCAATCCGATCGTCGTAGTTCGCAGGGACACTGGCGAGTGGGACACATACTATTCGGAAGCAACCACGGGCTTCAGTGTCAATGTCATCTGGAATGGACTTGACGCAGGTTTCAAGACAGAATTGGCCGGTGTCGAAAGGAATACCAAGTTGTTTGGAGACACTTTGTATTTGACACAGGCGTGAAACACCGATTCTTGGTCTCGTCTCGGTCTTTCGGTTCGTCCCGCAGGCCTAGACTCCGTGCAGACCTACGTGCGGTATAAATTATCCGGCGGCTGGGTCGAGGTGAGGAGACACGACTTCGGCCTACCCGAAATCGTGCTTTGAAGACACGAGAGTCCTCTCCTTTCTCGCATATTTCCTAGAAATCATTCTTGTCCTGTTAGATAGTCGATCTCGTTAGTTGAAATTTTGGTCGTGTCATTCTGCAAATTTGGTGCCAGAGTGGCGCCCTTCGCCTTCTAAGCAATTGCGATGGTCCTTGCGTGCATATGATTCGTCATTAGAGTCATCCAACGCTATGCGATTTCCTCATGGGCTTGCCGCTGTGCGTTATGGTGTTAGGGTCATTGTCCAGGGATCCCAACATTTGACATTTGACCGTGGAATGATACAACGATGATGTTTGGTATTTTGCTTTCCAGTTCAAGGCCACCAGGTGGTCTGCGCCTCTCTTCTCTGACTCCTTCAACGTGTCTTTTAATAATGGATGAGTCGTGTAGGTATGAGTCGACCGACCATAGTATATATTCTTCCTCGACTTCTTCTCCGAGCCTCATCTCTTGACTCTCACTTTGCTTCTCTCAGTGTCTCTGCGATCAGTAACCAGAGCGTAAACGCCGCCAATTTTCGGAGCATTGCAATCAGAAATGGAGCCACCCGCGCTCTTCTTCGACTCAACCCACCGGACCCTCGGACATAATGCCCTTAACGGCAAGCAAGATCAGCCGCATATATTGATCCTTGAGAGATCACGTACAGGCCTCACCGGTATGGCAGCTCTTCTGGGCCACTGGATTGCGACATTTCTCCATACAGAAGTTTCGCCTCTCGAAGGCTTCTCTGAGGTCTTCGGAAAGTTCTTCTCCTCGGACGTGCAGGAGTTCGGACTTGAAGCGGATATACAACGGGAAGGCCAGGAAGAAGTCTTCCGGACGGTCGGTATATGGCGTAGGGAGAACAAGATTCTGGTGAGCTTCTTCTCCAGGTCAGATCGGAGAAATGTCCACCAACAAGTTCTCTAGTGCGGCATACGAGAAGGCCAACAATGGGATAATGTGACTCTTACGAAGACGAATAATGTCAGGCACCAGGGACATTGGAGGACCACTCCTGAACCATGTCCAGTGCCAGGGGCGGACCTCCCAGGCATCTTGAGCCGCCCTTTCGAGCCAGATTGTTTTAGAGATGAGGATTGGCAGACCCGGCAGGAGTTGAACAAGATGGAGCCATTGATTGGCGAGAAAATGTATCTGGGCCTGGCGTGGTACAAGGAAAAATTGCTGAAAATGTCCAAAGTCAGACTCAGGATCCAAGAGCAAATTGTTACCACCGAGCAGGATATTACCACCAAGAAGGATGTGTTCACCGAGTATGAGTGGCCAAAGGCATTAGGCCCAAAATCTGCGTTCTCCTAGATACTTGAATCATTCTTCATTTTCGATCGCCTGATTTGAGATGACGAAACTCGTGCAAAACCCGGCACCGACGAATTCGACGGTCCCTGGCAGGTCGATCTCGTTCCAGAAGCCGTTGACCATATCGTTCTTCACCTGCTCTTGTAGCTTCGACAAGTCACCGCAGTTGCCATGCTTGCCCCAGCCCCACGATACAAGTTTGCCATCTTTCGTGACCGCGAGCACATGCTCAGAACCAATAGCTATCCTGTCTATGAGTGGCAGATTCGGCGGGATGAGCTGCCACATAGCATCTCTGCCCCACGCGATGAGTCTCCCATCATCGAACAGAACAAAGATGCCGTGCCATGTGGTGCCAATATCTTTCCATCCTTTGATGATTGGTGGCGCGCCAGAAACAATGTTGAACTTGTCCTTGCCAAGCACTATATGCTCGCCTGTCGATGGATCTCCAACAAGGTAGGTGAAGTCTTTGCCACATGTGACTCGTACGGGATTGAAAGGAAGGCTCTCGATCTTGGTAGGTGTGGACACCTTCCCGGAAAGGCTGTCGCCTAATTGACCAAGGCGAGCTTTCCCCCAGCCGTACACCGATCCATCCTCCAAAATTGCGACATAATGCCATACACCAGCAGCAAAATCTTTGACTAGACCAGGAAGCAACAGTAGGGTAGGCCAAGGCTCACCAGCATCATTGACAGCTTCCGGGTTTGAATCTCCATTACCTAGCTCACCCCACTCACCAGAGCCTTGGATGAACAGTCGACTTCGCGCATTATCCTCCTGGGCTTCGATATACGCTGTGGATTCGCAGGTGGCCGCAGCAAAAGAGATATTGCGAACAAGCTCTTGAAATGTCCCGAGTCGCAATTCGCCATCCATTTCGGGCGCTAGTTGAGAGTTCCGATTACATCCAGCGCCCAATACGTCTCCATTTCGGGTAATGAGAAGGGTGTGGTTATCGCCGCCGAGGACAGCCCGGATCTCTGCCAGTGGCAAAGTGCTCAGGATCTCAGTCGGAGAAGCAACGACGTCTGCAGCAGGTATACCAAGCTGACCTTCGCCATTGCTGCCGAACACATGAAGCCGACGCGACATACCTCGCGGTGAAGCATGAGCCTGGCTTGAATTTGGATGTTAATTTGCTTCGCGAATTGGAGATTCTGGAGGTAGCGTCTGGGTCCCGTGAATAATATCTGCTTCGTGAACCATTCTGACTCAGGAGCTGTGCATTTTCGAAGATGCATCAAACGATCAACATCATCCCAATCAAACTGAGCACTGTCGCTGTCGTGTTAGTATTGGGGTTGAGGATTCGAGCTGCTGACATAATGCCAAGCGGCCCACGCTAAGCACTAGTCGCTCGCCGCACAGACCCGCACTCACAATTTCGACGTTCGCAGAGCCGAGCAACTTCGCCTACGACGACGAGACAACAGCAAATCTACGCCCACCTCCCACTCGCACGCCTAACTACAGTCGCCCAACATGGCCTCCCAGAGCGTGCAATGCTTCGGCAAGAAGAAGACTGCGACTGGTACGACCTCTTACGCTGCCCCAGAGACCAGGGACGAATGCTAACATTCGCCAACAGCTGTCGCCCACTGCAAGGTACACAACCACTACCACGATCGAGCGCGCAATCGAACGGTATACTTACAATAAATTTAGGCCGGAAAGGGCCTCGTCAAGGTCAACGGAAAGCCTCTTTCCCTGGTCCAGCCCGAGATCTTGCGATTCAAGGTCTACGAGCCCATCCTGATCCTCGGCGTTGACAAGTTCGGTACGCACACAACACCATAAATCATCAGAAGGGAGGAATCGGCATACTGACAATGCTTGACAGCCGATGTCGATATCCGCGTCCGCGTCTCCGGTGGTGGACACACCTCGCAAATCTACGCCATCCGCCAAGCCATTGCCAAATCCATCATCGCCTACTACCAGAAGTACGTCGACGAGCACTCGAAGAACCAGCTCAAGCAGGCCCTCGTCCAGTACGACCGCACACTCCTCGTCGCCGACAACAGGCGGTGCGAGCCCAAGAAGTTCGGCGGTCCTGGTGCGCGCGCGAGGTACCAAAAGTCTTACCGTTAAGCGGGACGGGTCTGGAAGGGTGTATGGGGAGCATGGAGCGGTGTTCATCCTGGGCTTTTTCATGGGTCTCCTGCTATTCGAGGTTACGTGACTTGGTTGTGCTCTGCGGGTTATCGCGGGCAGCCTGAATGAAGCGGATCTCGGATCTTGTGACGATAAAAACGAATACATCGGTTTGCAAGATACAATACAGGGTTGGAGAGTGATGGATGTCTGACCTGAACGTGATGGGCACATGGTGCGCGCATATGCACATAGGAATGTGACATGATGCAGAATACCCATGAGCATTTGATTCCACGCAACTGTTACCTTCCACTCCTCAGCAGTCGCAATCCCAGAAGCACGCGTCCATGCCAAGGCCGGAAGGGACAGCATGAAGCTGAAGTCAATAATTGGTCAATCGAAGCGGTCCTTCCACATATCGACCGCTCGTCTAAACATGCTACTGATTAAAAGCACCTCCAACGATTCAACGAAGCCATTTTCCTCACGTCCTGCGCTTGCAGTCCCTGGCCTGATCCCGGCGCATTAGCACAGAGGGCTGCCCACCATCGCCCCTCATCGCAGTCATCATCGCAACTGCCCCCTTCTGTCTTCGCAGTGAAGTCTGCAACTTCGTCCACTCCATGTCACTTGATCGCCATGTCGACTAACCATCGCTTCCACTACTCCTAAACGCAGCACATAGCGCTGCGTACTGATGTGTTAGATCGAGCACGTGCTGGGGTAAACTGGTGCCCTGGATGATGGAGCGGATCTTGACGGCGCCTTCTTCCTCGATGAGTTTGCGGATCGTGAAGAGGAGGGATGGCGAGAACTATTGAAATTAGTATTGACACAGAAAAAGTTGTACTTGCTAAACTCACCTCAGAGTACCACCGATACTGCCACGTCACCAACCGAATCAGCGCAGCGCACGCATCTCTCGTCTTACCCTTCTCTTCCCCAACAAAGCCGTACTTCAGCACGCCGCGCATGGCCTTGGGACTGAAGCGGATCTGCAGACAGCTCTCGTAAGCCTCGAGCGCCTCGTCCTGGTGATGCAACCGTTCCGCAAGCTCGCCGAGGATCTCCCACTCTTCAGCACTCTTCTTATAGAGTAGCTGCTGTTGTCTATACTGCGCCATCTCGGTGCGCCAGATAGTGTACACGCGGAGATCCTCGTACAGCACCATGAAAAGATTGTCGAGCCAGCGTTCGCACAGGCGCTTGTTTTGGAAGTGGGTGTAGTTGGGTTGTGAGTCGGTATTGTTGGATGTGGAGGGGAGGGGATGCGGGTCTTCGGAACCGGCCTTGACGACTTCTGATGCGACAGTGTGGCCGGGCTTCTCTATTGACTCTTGGGCTGCTACTGCTGCGGATGTGGATGCTTCACCGTTGGTCGCGGCTTCGTCCGTTGAGGCACGCTCCTCTACTTCGCCGTGGGCGGTGCCGTTCAGCTGAGCGTTGGCGTTGGGCGATGGTGATCGGAGGGCAGTGGTGCTGGCGCTGCGGGAATGAGGTTGTTGGCCAGTCTTCTCGTGGCGATATTCTTCTTCCATGACGAAGACTTGAGACCGTATTTTAAGCAGTTGGTCCCACCCGATTTTCTTTGTGATTTCTGTGAGCAGGACGTAGGCTTTCAAGAAAGTGCCCTTGAATCCAGAAGCGTGCAGTTTCCGTAGCGTTGGATGCACGAGCTCCATGTCATCAAGGTTGCTATCTTCGATCTCGTCGCACATGGCCTCCGGCATAATAGGCAGGAACACCTTTTGTGGCTCGGGCATCCGTGGTGCATCCTTGTCCTGGTATGTGAACATGGGACATGAGTTGAGTGTCAACAATGCGAGGTCCCACTGCTCAAGGCTGACGTATATTTCCGCAAGACGTGCCCATGTGCCAAATTCACTCGGTGCTGAGACTACACTTCTCTTCGCAATCTCGAGCGCCAGATCGCCACGGCCTTTCTTGTTACAGAAGTCAGCCTGGCAGTCGAGTAACGAGTAGTCCATGGGCAGCTCTTGAATGGCCTCGTGTAGCAGCTGCACCGCCTTGACCTCCTCATCTGCCTCGATGTAGACGCGCGCAAGTAGGGAGGAAATTTCTGGATCGCGTGTGCGTAGCTTCTCGAACAGGTTGATGCCTGATGCGTATCTGCCTGTCGTTTGGATGTAGCTGAGGAGTCCGGTGGTCAAGTGGTTGGAGACGAGATTTGGCACCTGGATCTCAGGATCTGAGCCCAATTGCCAACCTGACATACATTAGCCTCCCGCATATGGGCACCTTGATTAAGACTCACCGCTGAAGAACAGGCGTTCCGCAGCGTCCAGAAATTTGTGCTCGCTTTCGGTGCTCGTGATAGGGTTGAATCTCCGCACGCCGACAATCTTCTTGATGGTGTCGCCTGAACCGTCGTCCGCGTATGAGTATGCGCGAAGAACACTGCACAGGTAGGTCTCGAGCCAGAGCTCATCGGTGGCTACTCGCTTGTCACCGCGCTCGTCTATGCAGTAGCTCTCGACTGTGCCTGGGATGTAAACCTGCACGCGCATGTCCAGCCGTGAGAAGGCATTGTAGCAGCTGCTCCGTCAGCGATACCCAGACGCAATCGTTTATGTGTCGTACCAGTAGAGCCCCGAGACGACCTTGTGCTGCTTGTCATGCTGAGAGTACGTGAGGGTGTTGATGTAGGCGGCTAAGCTGGCTGACGAAGATGCGTCGATACCGGAGACATGGTGATATACGCCAATCTGCTTGGTGGCAGACTTGATGGGCTGTTTTATGAGGTGGACGAGGTCTGGCGGACCCAGTTCGCGTAGCGTCTGGAGAGACTCTGAGCGAGCCTCGATGGCGGAGTGCAGCTCATCCTCGTAGATCCTTGCGCATGGTCAGCGGAGTTTCTCGAGGATTGCAGTAAGGAGAATGGTGTTGGAGCCAGTATAACTTCTGACACATGTGTCGAGAAGTCATACATGTTACGAATGCGCATCGGCCAGACATGGTATACACTAATGTTATTGAAGGCAGACATACTCAGGAACAGCTGGCGCTGTGACCATGGCTCAATTGGTGCCCCGCGCGGCGAGTCAGCAGTCGCAGTGAATTGAGGCTGTAGCGGGGTATCGAAGTCTGTAGAGGGCCAAGATGCGCGCGGCAGTGTCTTTGGTGGGATATGTGCTGGTGATCAGGGTCGACATGGATGGGACAGCTGGAAACAGTAGCTCGCGCGGCCGCAGCCGTTGGAGCACTAGACCACGACGCGCTCCGAGCTTAGCTATTCACTTCGCGACGCGCCCACGTCACAGCCGACCACCGACATTGCACTCTACCAAGAACCGCGCACGGCTACCTGATTGTAGATAATAGTGCGCCAGATGTTGCTCGCTCTACGTTGCGCGCCTGCAGGCTTTGCATAACACCCAACCACGACCCGCCGCCCTCAATATGGTACGTTTCAACCTCCACGCGCAACTTTTCTGGAAGGGGGGAGAAGATGCATCCATTCATTGCACAAAGCCTTCCAGATGGCTCTCACAAGCGCTGACACATCACAGTCGAAGGCAACCACATGGCGTGCGCTCAACGTCGAAGTCGAGCAGGAGGTTGAAGATGAAGTCGATGACACGCAAGAGATCCAGATTGAAGAAGCTTTGAAGCTCTATCAGACAGCCCTCAAATACCATTCCGAAGGCCCCAACTCGTACGAAAAGACCGCCGCAGCATACCGAGAGCTCTTCGCGTCCGAAATATTCAAATACAACGAATCCCTCTCTGAGTTCCAGCGACACGAGGCATTCGGTGAAAGCCTAGTCTTCGACTCCATCCTGGAAGATGATTTCGAAGCTGGGCCAACGCAGGTGGCAGGCGCAGCCGATTCCGCACCAAACACTCTACCGCAGATACTGCACCTCTCCTACAAGAACCATGGTCAGTTCCTGCTTGAATCTATGCAGTATTGGGTCAGCCAGCATGGTCCTCTCCCACAGCTGGAGGGCTGGGATAACATCCGCGGCGCCCTTAACTACTTTGCCGAAGCACTGGACAAGGAGGACACCGATCTCGACTTGTGGCTGCGCGCCGCTTCCGTATCTGCCATGCTAGGAAGCAAGCGTCTGACACGATACTGCCTAGAAGCTGTACTCGACGGCAACGATGAACTATGGGAGAGCCTCTTACGACTTCCGGGGCTGGAAGAGGGCTTTGCTGGGCAACAATTGCGCGAACTGGTCGAGACCTTAGAGGACAATGTATCGTTGATGCAAGCGCCATTAGCCTCTATGAAGCGCAAGAAGCTGTCAGAGACTATCAAGAAACGCCTCAATCCTTACCCATTCGCGCCACTGCCAGCCGAGGTTGCACACTCAGACGTTCGACCCATGCTCACAAGACCCCCGCAACGAGTATTCTTGACACCCGCAAGGTGGGATTGGGCTGGTGTAGGAGAAGCCATATTGCAACAACACATGGCAGAGTCGCGAGGTCTAGTCGACAATGTGGCATCCGGATCGAGTATCAACTTCAACATACCACCAGACGGCATCACACCTGAGCGCGACGAACCGGAAGTAGTACCTGAGATCACTCCTGCGCCACCATCGCAGAGCCCAGCGCCAGATCAAAGTGAGGCGCCCATCTCAGTAGTCAGTGAGACAAAAGCACTGGCGCTCAAGGATGGCGACGGCACTCTCATGGACGTGCAGGAAAACAATGCAGATGCCAAGGATGCGGCACTTGCATCCACGGCCGCCGAAGATCCCGCGCCAGCTCCATCACGCAAACGCTCGACAGATTCCGCCGGTCTCCCTGAGACTGCCGATGGTGCTCGCTCTCGAAGCAAGCGTATTCGCGCTCGCGATACAGTCACTGAACCAAGTGCTGGAGGTGACCGTGTTGTTGAGGAAGCCAATAGGCAGTTGCAAGAGCAGCTTGAGCCATACACCCATGCAGATCAATGTCTCTACGAGATTGTTAAGGACATCTACTCACGGCTAGGCATCGATGCGATTCAGGATCCCAGCGAGTTACGCAATTTGCTCAATACATCATCTGCTTCACTACCAGACAACGCCTACGACAAGGCGGCGTGCGACATGTTCGCGGCTCTTCAAAGCGGTAACGGCAAATCAGCCCAAATACTGCTTAGCAGCGAGTCATTCGATCTGGTTGGCGTCACTCGCGAGGCTGGCCTAAATGCATTTCTCGGCTATGCCAAGTCAGGTACCGGCCAAGCTTGCGTCAAACCTGTTCTCATGAGCCAGAAGCTGGGTTCCTTCGCGCGCAACATAAACGAAGAATGGCTATCAACAAAGGAGATAGCTTTCAACTGGGTAGAGGCACTCCTTGGTCGCAAACACTTCTCGTGCAGTGAGGAAGACGATGCTTTCGGTACACAATCAAGCTATATGCGCTTCAAATGGGGCGACGATCTCAAACGAAGTCTGGTTCAGGTCATCGTTAACCTAGATGACCACATCTACGAACGCATGCTTGAGCGTGTCATCAATCTCAACTCTCGCATCCTTTCCGCGCGGACCCAGTCTCGTGCGTATGTGTTGTCCGACATCGATGCATCCCAGATCGAAACTGTGGAAGCGCTGTTCGAACTTCATCTAGACATTTATTCTCTGATTAAGCACCCCCACAGTCAGGTGGATCCAACGACTCAGGTCTTGCAGAGCGATCGTCTCGAGCGCTGGTCGACACTTGCACGCGACGTTATACAACTACGCTCCGACTGCAATCCCGAACTGGATGTAGACATTTTCGCTATTCGTCACATCTGGGCTACGGTGTTCCAGATGAGCGTCAACGACGATGTATCACCGGATCATGTTGTCTCCGCTATTGGAGAACTCAAAAGCATTCTGGAAGCCAAAGGCGATCAGACGATCCAGGTCCAGAACAATGCAATCATGCCTGAATTGTGTGTTGCTGCTGTGGAACGCGAACTGGTGCGCATCAGCATGAAGGACTTCTTTCTTAAAGTCTTCGACCACGACGAGAAGGATCCAGTAACTGTCATTGAAAGTCTGGAGCCCATCCTCGAAGATACTTCAGAAACGAGACCGGCCGTTGAGGAGCCGACCACTACCTCTAGTGATTTAGCGGGCGATGCAGAAAGCTCTTCAACCCTAAGCGATCGCACGGACAAGAAAACAGGAAATTCCATTGATCGCCCGTCACCCATTGTGGAAATGAGAAAGTTTCTGGATGCTGCAAATGTCAACGTTCGCGTCTCTTTGTGGCACCGGCTACGCGAGGCATATGAGGCGATAGACTACCCACCAAAGGTCTTGTCCTGCTATCTCCGGATCATTGAGACCTTGGTGCAGGATCTGAACTCTACCAACTTCCAAGAGCTGTCGGTGCTCGAACGCCAAATCAAAATTCTGACTCGATTCCGTGTCATTGACGATTTGGTCACCAAGATCCTGCTGTTGATCAGAGATGAAAAGTCAGCGTACGACTGTCTTTCCTTTGAACATGTCCAGTCGTCTATGTCCGCGGTTGCACAATTGTTGCACATTCTATCAGCGGCTGATATGTTTCGCGACCTAATCCGCATCGGCAAGATTGCGATACCCCGAATCGAGGCCCTCCCATCTCAGGCATTTTTGAACATGTCAACCAAGCTGGACGACATGCATATGCGACTCTGGATTGTGCAGTACTACCTCTTGAGGGAAGGTTTGTCACAAAACCCTGACGACTTCCCTACAGCCTCCGAGGATTTGTTTGAGTTTCTTCGACATGTTCACCACGCTACTGGTGTGCGGCACTTCTCCCACTTGTCCAACCGCCAGTTCTTGCGCCTTGAGAAAGACGAGCTTCTGCGGCTCGACGACATCATCGATGCCAACAGCCGCGACACTGAGTTTTGCCAAGTGCTACACGATCTGTATGGTTTGAAACTGTTCATCGAACCTCTGGAGTGCCAAGATTTCCTGTCCACTCCTGATATCCTCGATAAGAAGACTGCTTTCAGCATCCTGCCTTTCGTTATGGCGCAAGCGGGCAAGGTAGATCTCAAGGACCTGCCGAAGACTGAGCTCAGGGCCACTATTGACAAGGTCCATGCTGCACTTGGTCGGCCCAAGTCACATAAAGACCTTTCGTTCAATCACAAGCTCATCACTGCTTGGTTCAAGTCGCCCATCAACCCTGTATCGCTATTCGATTGCTTGAAGGGTATCGGTTCGCTGTCCACAAAGCGTATCCCGGCGGAAGATGCTGTAGCTGCGTCAATGGGTTGGTACTATCTCATGGGCAATATCAGTCTCAGCAAATTTCGAGCTCAGAAGCGCATGACTCAGGGACCAACAGAAGATCTCAGTTATGCACAAGCATTCTTCTTGCAGGACCTGGAATACGCTGTCGATCGCTGGGAGACATGGTACCGCCTCGCTCAAGTGAACGACTTACAGCTCGAGGAGGCCGTTTCCTGGAACGCAGACAAGCTGAACAGTAACAGTGTCGAATTGATCAACTATCAACGCGGCGCTATGAACTGCTTCACGATGGCAGTGGCATGTGCTGCCCGCGACTCCGATGCTCAGGCTGTAAACAATGTGGCACAAATGTACACCGAGTTTGGCAATCGACTGTATGCGTCGTCCAGAGAGCCCTTCAGCATGGAAGCATTCCATTTTCGAGACAACGAAAGAAAATTTTACAACTCACCCAATCAACCAGGAGTGCAACCACGCGAACTGTTTACGCCATTATATCTGTACACAACATGGAAACTGTCTAGCACGATGTTTCGACGAGCGATCCAGGGCAACCCAGACAAGTGGTGGAACTTCTACATGCTTGGCAAATGCAGGTGGAAGATGTGGGTTGCCAACGACAACGAGCTCCGTTACAACGCCTCGATTGGTGTGCCTCCGCCGCCTCCACGCCGGGGTGGCCCTACTTGGGAAGCAGTCACGAATGCGATCATCAACGCGATCGATACCTTGCCTGGCAAGAAAGGACGTAGTGGTGAGCCTGTACTTGAGCCGCACTACAAGCTCGTCTCCATCGTTCACAAGCTGTTTCAGCGAAAAGCTGTCGACTGCAGCAAGGGAGTGGAGTTGTTGAAGCATACAACATACTCGCAAAATGTGAATGAGCCGGAAAATGCAGACGACTGGGAGCGATACATTCTTGCCGTGCTGAAGGCCTTGCGATCAGCCGATAAGTCAAGCTGGCATCATCGCATCATAGCGCGAGCCGCTCACATCATTTACGACGAAGGCAAAGACACGATGATGGCCCACGGAGCGAAGCACGAACTGACACAGCAGATGTTCACGAAGACCATGGCCGTGCAAGTATGGAAGCCCGAGAACGAGCGACCAGGCAGGCATTTTGTGTATACCACGCGCTACACCAAGTTCTTTGTGGAACTCCTGGACCTGACGGGTGACAAGGCTAATTTCGAAGCGTTGGCGAAACGTGTACGGAGGAAGGCACCAGACTTCTTCGAACACTCGAAGCTGTGGCAAGAGCTATGCTTGAGGTATCTCAAGATGTTGCGAAAGATAGGCAAAGTGCCTGATGGTCAGGAAGACTCGGCGTTCAAATCAGTCAACCATGATGAGTTTAACGCTCTCGCCTTGCGGATGGAGGTTTGGTGCCAGAATCCGCTCACGCAACATCCCGTGCTGGATATGCTACGTGACGCGATCGAGCTCAAGCGCCTTAATAACGGACTCATGAAACCACTCCTCATCGACGACTTGATTGGAGACACCTATGCCCTCCTCTATACCACCATTGGGCCAAATTTACCACCACTACCGTCAGAGCAGCAGCAGCAGGCTAAACCCACTCCTCCCCCAATATTGCCTACTATGCAACATCCACCTGGCGCGCTCCCCATATCATCGTTGATGCAAGTCCAGGTCGATGGTCCCAAAGACGTCACCAACATTGCGCCCTTTGCAGTCTATCATCCTAGCCAGCTTTTGCCGCAGATGCAGCAACCTCCACAACCTGAGATGCCTGTCAAGCCGAGGCCGAAGGCTGTCGGTCGCAGAGAAATCGCCCGCAGAGCTGAAGCTTGTGTCCAGAAGCCTGTCACTAGCACAACTCCTCAAGCCACCGCTATGCCGATCCGTTCACCTCCTGTCCTGGATGCAACCATACCATTGTTCTTCAATCGCACCACCTCGCCAGAAAAGCCTGGGCCTGTTGGACCTGCCGCTTGCAACACCACAGAACAACTCAACGCAATTCTCGACAAAAGCGGGTCTGCGACTGCCGCAGCAAGCGTGAGTAACGATGATCACGACGCTGAGCCCGAGCCAAGCGCCCCTGCTTCTGTTCACGACGACGCGGACGACGAGAGCGAACTCAGCGAGCTCGATGAAGAGGAAGTGCAAGAAATCGAGCAGCAGATTGGCGCACCAAGTCGCTCAATGTCGATTGCCGCCAACAAGGCACTTTTCCCCAATCTGGCAGCTAGTCGAGAGAACGCGGAGAGGCAGTATGTCGAATCGGGCAAGGAAGAGGCCGTGGATACGATTAATGTGCGCGTGCCGCGTCCTGAAGGGAGAAGCAGCGTGGGTGTTGTGCAAGAAGAGAAGAAGACCGAGGTGCATGGTCAGGCGAAGTAGAGTATCACCGAATCGTTCTTTAGGTGTTGTATATTACGATAGGGTGTCAGGGGTCTTCTCGTCCGACATTGTTTGTATCAACACCAAGTAAAGTGTATTGTATCTCAGCATGAGGAGCATGGTCATGGTGGGAACGGCGCATGGTAGGATAGAGCGTGCCTCATTAGATACCCTTTTCTTAGGGCCTAGTAGATAGACGTATCGAATGTGTGTTGCGTCTCTAGCCTGGGTGCTGCCATTGCCGTCCACCGCGAGCGCGCCTTCCTCGGGCGCCTCGTTCTTTCTCGAACGGTCCTCGACAGCTTGTATACGCCCAACACCCCACCTATATTTACCTAGCTGCTGCTACTACTCTCTTTGTATTCCTCGACTAACGACTTTCTCGATCTTACACCGGTGTTCGTGCCATGGAGGATAGCCTAGCCCTTCTCGGCTTTCGCGTATGTGTTCTGGCTGCGCCGAAGTCGTCAATCAGCTTGATCTTCATCAAACCGACAACGCTGGACTCATGCTCCTCTACCTGAGCGTCAGCCATGCAAATGTTGCATTTGATCATACCTGCTTGTCACGAATTGCATGGAAAGTCCCGTCAAGCATGTGAGTTTCTTAACGTCACTGTCGCTTTCACGCACAATCTTTCTCGATAAACGACCGTGAGCACGCAATTCATGGTCATGCAGGCTGATCAGTCGGTTTGCTACTAGTAATGGCTTGGGCCGCGTGAGAGTTCCTGCGGTATATTTACTACTGCCGCAGAGCCTCATAAAAACCTTTCTCTACGGCGAACGTCCTCAACTCAACTCGACTTGTACTGCAATTCAAGCGATCGAGCTCTCGGTCGCATTCTCGTCGACCTTTCCCTTATCTTCCGGTATATACATTGTCTATACAGATTTTCGACATGCAGTTTCTCACTTTCCCAGATCCTCTTCACCTCTACCGCTACCGAGATGTCGTCTCCCCCTTTGCGCCCCACTACTTTCTCGAGCATGAGCCCCTCGCAGCCGGGTAGCTCTATTCAGAACCCACTTCGCTCTGCAGGCGTTCGAAACAATCCGAACGCCGAGCACTTCTACGTCTTGGACCGCGCCCAGGGCGTCCTTCAAGTCATCGGTCGTGAGGCACAAGACTACCATGAGATCGGCTATCCGGTCTTCGATGGCTTTGGCAATCGAGTCACGGACTTCGATGCCGCTCACGAGGCGGCTGTGACTCGTCACGCCGAGGCCGACCAGGCCAACGCTTTCTACGACCAGTACGACCATGTCTGGGAACTTATAGAGATGCGTGAGGCGATGGCGGAGGCTGCCGCGGACGAGATAATGCATTATAGTACGTTTCATGACCTGTTTTTGGCTCCAAGACATACTGACCAAGCACTCGACTTCGAGACCGGCCGCTGGTACAAGAAGAAGAAATCGGCTGGAACTCCGAAGGACACTCCAAAGAAGAATAGGAAGTCTTCTTGTTCTCCAACAGTATACGATTTACTGATATTGTAACAGACAAGGGCAATCCTCCAAGCCCTGGCAGTCCTGGTGCCGCCGCTGGTGCTACTTCCGGCACCACCGTCACCGCTTCTTGAGGGATTGCTCGACTACGTCTCTTAATAGTTCCTCTTGATATCTTGAGATGGCTTCAAGATCACATATCATCTCTTGAGATCCTTGGCCATTCTGCTGTTGGATTACAACTCGCTTCTTGGAGACTGGAACTGGACCATTGGATTTTTCACTGGTTTACGCAGGACTTTTAGCCATGGATGGAACAACTCAGGATACCTACCATAGCAAAATCTACTGGATGACCACAATTCTGCTGGAAAACTAGCACCTTGCTGGCATATATTGAACCTGGCCATTGTTTTCTCCTCGTTTTTTTACTCTCCTGCTTTCCCGCAAAGACCCTAAGCGGCATCCGTCTAACTCCACAAGATCGTCGCATGATTCTGTCCAAGGCCCACATGCACGCCCAACTCTCCACCGTCTACGACGGCGACACCTACACCGCCTTTGAGAATGGAGACAAAATCACCGACCCTTCGTCACCACGCAAATTCGCTTCCATTCACTCCTGGGACCCGTCTCTCATCTGAGATATTCGCGAATTCGCTAAAGATACAAACGAAAGCCACAGTGAGATCGTGGGTGACCGTATATTCGAATTAGTTCCTGTCTGTATGAGATCTCGACTCGCCCTGACATACAGTTTCTTCCAAAAACAGCAATCAAGAACGGACTCAACTCTCGGGTAGCTCATCAAGTCAATCCACCTCCAGGACTCGGTATATACAATATACTCTCGCAATCCAGGATGGGCCCCTCATGCTTCCCAGCACCATCCACTCAGGTTACCTCAAAATTTCCCCAATGGCGACGGCAACCGGCGGTTCGGGCTCGTCCCCTCCAGGTAAGACCAACGGCCAGAAGAACACTGGTCATGGCGTTCCAAAACTCAAAATCCCTGTATCGGGCGACGGCAAGAGCTTGAAGACTGCCATGTGGTCTTCAGATCTCACCATCGCTGCACCCGGCTACCAGAGGACATATGTCGTATACCAGCCAGACCAGCTACCGAAGTGGACTCGTACAATTCTCTCCGAGGCCCACTCTCACGCCGAGCTTTACACCATCTACGACCGCGACACCTACAAGGAGACGGCTTCTAACCAGCTTCCCTATGCACCGGTTGCCAACCCTTCCATGGTGGCTGCTAGTGGTATCAACTAACAGAACGCGGACATCTCAGGTGCCGAGACTTCTCCCGAACTGGCCGATGACGACCAGTACATCGGCACCCAGCACCAACGTAAGCCATGTCGTTGCTATCTTGTGACTTCTGATTACTGACTGTTCGTAGCTAGTGACGCATTCGCGAACACCAGCGACGTCCAAAGCACCGGCAACTCGTCGGACGACGGCCGCAACGGTAAACTGAAGCCAGCTTCATGCGATGGTTCTAAAGCTAACGGCTGTTCATACAGCAGCTCCTCTCCGTCGTCTGGTGGTGCTTCTTCTTCGAAGTAAAGCTCACATACCTCTCTAGCTCTGCTTATACCTGAGTTCACATCTGTGCCGCCTCTGAGCGCTTTTGTCCTTCGACAGTACTTTGAACTACTGGCCACTTGCTAGCATCTTCGGACTACCGAAGGACGACTCTCTGCTTTTCAGCCTCTTGGCAATTCATGGGATCTCTAAGCGGCACCTGGCGTTTGGTGTTTGACGATCTTAGATACCCATTGCTATTATTATTGATTGAAGACTTCAAACAAGAAACGAAAATTGCCCGTGTTTACGTGCGTGACCTCAAATGGACCAAAAACCAGAATCAACAGCTCAAACAGTGTCTTGACGTGCCCAAAGAGCCCATCTGAGGCCTCCAAGTAGAATCTTTGCGGATGTCGTTGCCATGCTGACACTTCACATAGCAAATAGTAGGTATCAACCTGGCAGTGCATAGCAGCAGACAGAAAGTTCGCAGGCCGACCCCAGGCATCCTCCCTTGATCGAAGGCGCTCGTCGTGGATAAATATGTGTCGTCGACGGTGGAAAATAAAGGTCTAATTTTTCAGGGTGACATGTTGTTGTGGGTATACACATTCTACCTTTCTACGCAGCGGGTGTGTTTGCGGTTAATCCGATTTTGCAGATTATTGTTGGGCATAACAGTGAAGCATTTGCGTAGATCATTGATTGCGTGTATGGTACTGGGTTAGTCACGGAGAAGGCCGCGGGCAAAATTTTCGATGGTGCGTGGACAACGAATGTGCGGACGAGTACGGAGGCATTTCGTATGATGTGCTGAGCTGTTGAGACTGGTTATGCCGCTGGAGGGATCATGATGAGTGCAAGCTTTCTGTTTTCGAGGTTTACCCCCGTGTGGGCTTTTGTAGGGGAGTTGGCGGAGGAAAGTGTGGGGAGTGGGAATAGAACGAGTGTCTTGCGTTTGCGGATGCGGTGATGCTGTTGGGATTGAAGGTGTAGAGAGCGTCGCGAATGTCCACATGTGCTTCACTAACATGGCAACGATGGGAAATGGTCGATCCTGATGTTCACTGTGCTTGAAACAGCTTAGACTTTGGCGAGACCCAATAAACGTATATCTCCTTCACCTGCTAAGCTACACGAATTTTTATGTCGGTCACACCAAACGCCCAAAGTCGAGGAATCTACCTGAGCACAAGTCGCGGTTTCTCCATTGAGTAAGTTCGACGATCGGAATTTGCATTATGGTGGTCTCGCTAAGGCAGAACGCACCAATTGGAGTACGATACTTTCGCTCCCCTGTAGTCTGAGATCCAGCTGGTGTGCAGACGAGCAAACCACTTGGAGGAGATGTGAAACGTGGCCGGTCCGTCGCGCTCGATCTCATCTAGCACAAATCCTTCGTTCAGGTCCTTGGTGTCGTCTTTCGAAGCCCAGATCATGGGCCGAGCAATGATGTCCTCGATGCTCTGCTTCCTTCCAAGAAAGAGGTAGCCATGTGAGTACTGCCAGCCCTCACTACATGCAAGCTGATAGATCCACTCGACATCGAAGGGGATGCCTTGGCTCGGTAATTTGTTGTTGTTGGATGATAAATATCCCCAAAAATTGCAATCCCTTTTCGTTTTCAGAAGTGGTAAGGCTGCCAATGCGAAGACGTGCTGATTGTCGAACGTATCTACCTCTAATAGGCTGCAGACTTTGTCCACTACGTCTGACTTGCAAGGACATATGTCTTTGAACGTTCTGAATACGTCTTTCGCGAGCTGGAGTGTAGGAATGCGATAGTCAATAGTGATGCAATCGGCGTTCCGAGAGATCGATAAGAGGGAGTAGACTCTGTCACGTGGATCAGAACAACCCTTTCCCTCAAACAGTTGCAAGTTCTTTGTGATAGTTCGAGATAGATTTCCTTTTCTGGCGTCGTAGACTGCTTTGTAACGTCGTCGTATGAAGGCTCTGGCCGCAGAAGCAGGGAAACCGGCCGAGTGGTCCTTGAGCTTATTCCACAAGAGATCATGATGTATAGCCTCTGCACCAGCAAGGTAGTAGAGCGTCCGAGCAAGAACGGTCTCTTGAGTTATCCAGGCCCGCTGCCAATACGTGTTGTGACAAAATCCTAGCATAGTCTTCTGCCAGCGATCTATGTCTGCAAGGCCGTCCTGCCACTGCTCTTTCATATCGTGAAGGCGCCTACTCAGCGTGACGTGCTTCCCCAACCATGCAATAACGCTCTGTGCATTCCGATATATTGTTCCCATCTGCTGTACCTGATGGTTTCTCTCCAACACATTGCCTTGGTCTATACATAGGGCATCAATCCACAGAGAGTTCAGTGCGCAGTCGAAGTCCATATTAGCTTTGTTGATGCCGTAATTCCTCTCCCTTGCCATATGGCGGCTTGCAACCTCCAGAAAGTCCCACAAATTTTGACGAATGAAGAATGGCTGCTCATTTATCATGATCATTCGCGGTTCGTGTTCGGGTCCCCATACGTAGGACAAACAGGTATAAGAGTCGCTGGTTTCAGAATGTCGGAGTTTGCACCGTATCATATGACTAGCATCATCCGATCCTGACGGAAGGACCTCGATCAACCGTATAGAGTCGCTTCCAAGATCGATTGGCGCATGCGAGAAGTTTGTCTGACTCGAGGTACCGATCGAAAGCTGCCGGCGAGGCATGATCTTAGCCTCGTTGCGCGGTTCTCGTTCTTCAGACATTGCCGAGTAAAGTCATGCTACACTGAGAAATAAACGCAGCATCCGGGTTCATGTTCTCTTCGATGTTCGTGCCAGAACAGAAATGTGTGGGACGCGCGACGCAGTCGTTATAAGCTCTAATGAGCTATGGTGGCGAGGTGCATGCATTGCTTCAGCCTTGCCTGCTGCCTCGCTCAGCCGCACGACAATCCTCTACCAACATCCTCAAGGTCGGGGACCATCTTCGGAGCCAGACAGGAAGCGACAAGGAAGAGAACATCTCGTGGGACATCTGCGTACGAGCAATTCGGGTGCCGCTAGCAATGATTGCTCAATCAGCACAAGGTGCTTGAAGCCAGTGCTCTGCTGAGGGCGACGAAATTGGAAATGTCAATTCGGAACGAAATGGACAGCAGTGTTCGTAGCAGCGTAGACGTCTCAAAATGCCAAGGCTTCGACCTCGACTCGAGCAGAGGAAGAGGAAGGCACGACGAGAACAGCTTGCCGGTGCCGTCCGATATGTGAGAAGCACGAGAGATTCCGGCCATGCACGCCCTTTGCAAGAACAGGCTATCGAATACGAATGCGAGCTCGCAATGGCGGGTCCAATAGATTCAGCGAAGTTTCTATCCAAGGTTGTCGTTCCTTCCGAACTCCTGATCAAGACATCTCCACCCTCGACCCTATATTTGATCAGCATATCAAACATACATTTCAATTTCCGCCCTTCCAAGAGCGCGCTTGCATTACTACCCGACTCCATGCCAGCATCCAGAGTCGGGGCCATGCCTCCTATCCCACTACCTCGTGGCACTCGCGCGACTCCAAACAACGGCCTGGTAGGTCGGCGCTGCGCCAAAATGGTCTCTGACACCGAAACGAAATGGTAGGAGCGTTTTGCTAGCAACGCCACAACCGCCGTGTTGCCCCACGGGCTAATGTGAGCCGAAGATAAGCCTGAGAGAATGTGCCTCCAATGATTTCTGCAGGTGCGAAACAAGTGATTCCATGATCTGCCTCATTACACGGCTGTGCGAGGAGTAGGCGTGGGCGGAAAGGTACATTGATCTCATCGCGCGCAAGCCAGGAACACAAATCTTCCGACTGACGGATCCCCAACACCACACTGCAGAACACTCAAGACTCCAGCCTTCGTGCAACGAATACAGTACATCTCCCAGGATTTTGGCAAGCGCGCACGTCAAAATTAAACATAATATTTCGGTCAGAATACTTTAGTTTGCAACACCCACTGCGGAGCACGACATCTCCAGTACCGGTGCCGACGTCGCATGCACAACACAAAACCATCAACACAGATCACCACGCGCACTGCACGCTGCATGCTGCACTCCAGCGGGACGGGACTCGGTTAGCTTGTTTGAACCTTAATGACCCTCACTTACCATTGGAGGAACTTTTCCTCGCACGACCGTTCTGAAACACACCTCCCAGCCTCGGACTGTTGGGTCCCTGGCTAGTGTACCATATCCGCATCGGTCCGACGTCCAAGATCTGGTAGGGCTCGCCTGACACGATCACAGCACTGATTCAGACCATACGCGATCTGCATCCCGGACAAGGGCCAGATGAAATGAATGGGATCCTGCGGCGTGGAAGGCCAAGACATGGCCAAGAGTCCCGTTATTGGGTTGGGTGAAGGTCTGGTTTCAAGCTCTGGCTTGGCGGGCTCGAGAGGGCAACGCGTGGGAGGGAAACACTCTGGAAGAACGATAGCCTATTGACTGATACCTTGTCTATCAGATTCAGGTACAGGAGAGAAGGAAAGCGGAAGTATCGGGCGTCATGGTGGAGGGAGTACAAGTATACGGAAAGGACGGCATCAACTACGACTTCATCACATTCATATTCATTCCAGGTTCAGTCTTTCGTTTGCTTGACGCACAACACCTTCGCTCTCTACGTTCCATTCTCTGAACATACTTTCACAAGATCTCCATCTTATATTCCAACTAAACAACTCCCACCCAAACCAATAACTATCAAAATGAAGTTCATCATCGCAGCAACTTTCACCGCCCTCGTGGCCACCGTTGCCGCTTCCTCCGCCGCCGTCCAACCCGCTGGCTTCATCACGCTCAACAAGCGCGCTACTTTCCCCGTCCCAGCGTCCAAGGGCACCGTCAAGCTCAGCGCCCCGCAGACCGTTTCCGGCACCTTCGATGGTGGCCTGAAGACCTACGGCCGCGGCGTGTCCTGCACTGGCCAGGCCGAGGGTGGAGACAAGGATGCTGTCTTCATCATCAAGAATGGAGGAACCCTGAAGAACGCCATCATTGGCAAGGATCAAATTGAGGGTGTGCATTGCGAGGGCGCATGCACCATTGAGTAAGTGGCATCTATACCTCCTAATCAACGCAGATCTAAAAAAAAAAAAAAAAAAAAAAAACCCCCCCCTTGCTAACATTCTCTCAGGAACGTCTGGTGGATCGACGTGTGCGAAGACGCCCTCTCCCTCAAAGGCGACGGCAACGCGCTCATCAAAGGCGGCGGCGCCCAAGCCGCCTCGGACAAAGTCGTCCAGCACAACGGCAAGGGCACCGTGACCATTGACGGCTTCACAGTCATCGACTTTGGCAAACTCTACCGCGCCTGCGGCAACTGCAAAAACTCAGTCTCCCGCTCCGTCGTTATCAAGAACGTCAAGGCATATTCCGGAAAAGTCCTTGTTGGAATTAACCCCAACTTTGGCGGAACGGCTACTATCACTGGTACCTGCGCTAACAGCGTCAAGACTATCTGCGAGGAATTCAAGGGCACTACACCCGGCAATGAGCCCGAGTCTGTGTCCAAGGGACCGAGCGCGAACTGCAAGTACACTGCGAGTGCTATCAAGGCTTGCTAGACGATGGTTTTCGATTGGTCTTGCATGATTTGAAGACCTCCTGGGTACTTCAAGGTGTTGGATTTGGGAGCGTTGACAGCTGCCGAAAGAAAGACGATTCTTGTATATAACCATTTTACTACTACTAGAAAAGCACATGCGGTGCATGTAATCATATTTTTGAACATCATATTTTGACTTGTTTGAATTGGCTTGGCTATCGTTGGGATATATTACAGCTTCTTCATCGTACATTGCAAGCCAATGTCTCCCTCCAGACCACCAATCCTTCTCCAATCCCACCGATCAAGCTAGTTGACATGCCTCCCGCTTACTTCTTGTTCCTGCGAGGAGGAATGTCAACCAGCTCGACCATGCCAGGAGTGACCTCGGTGATGGTCATAGTACCGGCAGTATGTACAGTTGGTTCTTCTGAAAGGTCAATGCTTGAACGAAGCGAAGGCAAATCCGAATCATCATCGCTCTCCACTTCGACTTCCTTCTCAATTTCCTCCTCAGTCTGCTTCTTTTGAATGGCCTCAAAATCCTCCTTCATCTTGTCATGATTGGCCTTCAGACCCTGAACAATCTTGTCAAGAGCCGCCAGACGTCGAGCAGAGTCGTCTTCGGTTGCAGCCAATCTGTAGTCATCGGAAGAGTTATCGGTGACAGGGTTATTGGCAGGCTGTTTGGCCTTGCTTAGCGAGATGGTGCTGCCATGAACCGAGAAATCTTCCTCCTCAGGTGACGAGTTCTCCCTGATGTGTGTATGCTTGAACTTCTGCTCAGCCGCATCCAGTAGGCGATCTTCGACGTTTTGTAGCGGGCTGCGTAGGTAGACTGGGCCTGGGCGCTGCCATTTGGCTTCATCGTACTGCACCAAACCCCCCTTCTCTTCCTGTGTGGCCGAAACTTGCTCAGCGTCCTCATCTGCAGGAGACAGCTCGTCCTCCTCTAGTTCATATGGACCATACTGCGAATCGTCGCGGTACTGAAGTGAAGCGTTGCGGGGCGGAATATCTCGCGCGTATTCGGCAATGACATCTAGCTCACTGTTATCCTCACCATCACGATAAGCACCAATCAAGTTATCGTGTGAAGCCTCAGTGATCGTAGTGGGGACGTTCGGGGGCCTGGGACCACGAGCTTTGCGCCGTCTGGGAGGACGGGAGGGAGCTGCGCGGTTAGGATGAGGTGGCACCACTGGTGCTAGGGGCATGGCAGGAGCTCGAGACGGTCGAGGAGGCACAACGTAATGGGAGTCATCGAGACCCTGGCCGATACTATAAACGTTGTCAGTATAGAGACCTCGTGAATGCGGTGGCGACGATTCGAATTCGAGACGGGCGGAATCGGATGCGGGCTCGGGCTGGTGGAGTACGGGGCGATTGAGAGAGAAGTAGCCTGACATTTTACGTGTAGCCTTCTTGCTGCTGTTCCAGAATCCGTTGGAGTCTTTGGGCGTGGTTAGATCGACATCGACGTCTTCTTCGCGGAATTTGCTTTCACGGGAGCTGCTCGCGAACGTAGAGCTCGAGGCAGAGCGCGGCAGGTTAGGCGGCGAGTGTTGCTGCGGCCAGCCCTGCTTGATCCAAGGTCGAAGGTCGTTGAAACCATCGGCAGGGCCATCGTGCTGAACAGGACGAGGGTTGCCAGGCAGATCCACGTCAGGGGTGACACCAAGAAGCTTCGCTGCCTTGGTTGGAGTCGCTGGAGGGAGAGGCGTTGTTGGCTGAGGCGGCCGGGGAAGCTGCTTGTTAGAGCCGAGAACGAAATCCTTAATCTTGCGACCGTGCTTCTTCTTGCCATCAGCTTTGTTGCTGGGCTCACTGCCTGCGGATGGTGTAGGTGATTCGTTGCCAGCAACACACAGGCCGCCAGAGGCACTTGGGCGGTAGTCAGCGGGGATGCCTGTGGGCGGATCTGGGGGGTTTAGTCTTGGTTGGCTCGCCCTCGCCTCGAGAGACATACAGAAGTTCATCATAGACTGCGAAGCCTCGAGGGTGCTCGCGCCTTCCTCGGCATGCCTGCGGTATGCGCCTTCTCCAACGATCGCGCTGATTGCTGAACCTTCACTGCACTCGGAAGCGCCAGCCAGCGCAGTACTGAAGCTTGGCGTGGTGGTGGAGCGAGGAATAGCTGGCGGCTTGCGTGCCAAACGACGACGCTGACCGCCGCCCACCTTCTCAGCGGGGCGTCTAGCAATGAGATTGGTGTCGCCGGACATATCGAGCGACAGAATGCGGGTTTCAAACGGACGACTTTTGTGAAGCGGCGTAAGGTGATTGGTACACGATGCGGCTACGATGTGGCGGAAAGCTGCGATCGCGGTTGAGGTTGAGCTTGTAATGCGAGGGATTTGCGTCGAAGGCAGATTTGTTGTTGTCGAGTCACCAGCAGCAAACGCCCTGACAACCCGCGGTGGATTAGGAAGACGCGATCGACAACATGATGTTGCCGAGCGACGAGGTGAAGAGGAGCAAGTGAAGACGACAAGAAGAATGGAATCATGAGTACATTGTGAGTGCTAGCGTTCTATGGGAGGGTATCTTCGATGACGTAGTGAAAGGAAAGTGCGATGGGATGGCAGATGCTAGTGACGGGGGTGACAAGAAGCTCTACAAGAAATTGATGGGTATATGAGTCTTGTGAAGTGCTTGAGAAGTGCAATCTGGGGGTTACTACCAACGTGCGACCATGCGTCCGTCCGTGTTGCAACCGAGCTGTGTGCTATGATCAAATCGAAGTCGACGTCACGTGACACGATTGTGGTCTTACCACGGCTATCCCAAAGAATCGAGGTACCGCAATTGCGAGGAGTACAGGCGAGCATGGGACCATAGTCTGCTCTGTCCTTACATGTCTAATGTCGACATCGCAGTCCATGCCTCTTCCTTCTCCACTTCAGACAGCCTGCGGTCTCTTCCTAAGAGTCCGTCTTGTCTGTCTTATCCCTCGACCTCTCCAAACTCAATCTCGCAACCTGCTCACTCAATACACTACCCCGCCGGGCTTTAGTCGCTTCAGGTGAGCTTGGTTCGCTCTTGTCAAATGACTTTCGTACGCCAAGCCCAACATCACTCAGATTGCCAGAAGCAGACTCTGTGGACGGGCTCGTGACTTGTCTTTCTTCGCCGAGGAACTTCGAAGGTCCACCCAGAGATTGAAGAGAATCTGGCTCATGTGATGATCTGGTAGATCTTGATGACAAGCGGCCAGGACTTGGGCCCAAGCCACGATGAACTTCGATAGGTACAGGAGCCGGTTGGTAGGACAAGAAGTCGTTGATGTCTGCTTCGCTAGTGCCGTGTCCTATCGGGGTCGTGGGGTTGGTCGCTGAGGAAGGGCTCTTTGGACTCTTGGGGTTGTTGAGCTGCAGGAACTTTTGTATCGCGCCGCGGTCGTCGTTCTCATCTTCTTCGTCACTAGTACCCTCGAGGTAGGCATCCCAATCGCCTGGGCCAATACTTCGGGTGCTATCCATGGTGTTGACCCTCTTGGGGCTTCTCTTCAGATCCTTGAGTGGGCCTAGTTCATCAGGCGCTTCCCGCAATTCACTTTGTGTACGTGGGATTGGTGGCAGCGTGCTCTCCTGTCCTTTGACATGCTCGCCGTCTTCTTTGATAGGCACCTCAACACCCTTAGCGCGATCGACAGCAGGTTCATCTTCGTCGCGAGTTTGTGCCGAGTATGTGTCCGCAAAGTGCGTGTCGCACAGATGCTTTACGACTGGCCAGCCGTATGCGTTGGCGAACATGCGACGCACAATCATGTTGTTGTGTGCATCGGGCTCGAGACGGACGAGAACTTTGCGCCACGAAAGGTCCTTGTGATATGCACGAGCAATCTTCTCTTCCACGCGCATCTCGCCCACCTCTGCACTTGCGGCAGAACCTTGAGATGCGCTACTATCGCCTGACATTGAACGCCCACCGGCTCTCTTCTTCGCAGGCGGCGGTGGGATGTCCTCAGGATGGTAGATCCGATCGTGGAAGATGGTGCGCGCTCGAGAAGCTGGATCTATGATCCAGGATTGCGGAGGAACAGGTGGATTGATAAGATCGCCAGCAGATTCAAAAATGGTAGTCTTAGGTGGCGCTCGTGCCTTCGTGCTGCTAGCGATAGAGTCGCCTCGTGTCGCTTGTGGTCTCTTCCGGTGGCCCGTAGCAGAAGACCCTGCTGCGTCGGACCCTAGCGCAGGATCGTCCTTCAAGACAGTCTGACTTCGGTGGAACATCTTCTTGTCTTTTGCAGTATGCTTTCCAGTAGGACGTATGTAGCTCCACCACTGCATCAATGTGTTTTGTGGCTGAAAGTACTCGCTCGACTCGTCATCGTCGTCATCGGTGCTGTCCCGCTTCTTGCCATCCAGAAATTGATGCGCCGCAGGGCCGGCAGCAGCACGGGCCTCGTCGTCCTGATTTGTGACATCTGCGCCTGGGAGTGGCACAGCAGTATCGTCGCCGGAGAACCTTGGGGATGCGGTTCCGTCGCTCTCTTCATCTGAGAAAGCGACTTTTGAGGGGTTTGGTGAGGCATTTTGTCCCGTCAACTGACCGAAACCCCAGACAGCGACTGTGCCAATGAGACCGTTCTCCCGACGTGCCTTCTCGACTCTGCCAAGACCTTTCCAGTCGAGGAACAGCAAACAACTTGTGCGGAGCGGAACAATGCCATCGTTAACGACATTGGAGTACAATGTCCGATTTCGGAACATGCGCAACACGAGATGGGCTGGGCCAGTAGGCAGGATGCGGAGAAGTGGCTTCGCCCCAGGATCTTCATGGTCGTGTTGATTTCCAGACTGATTGCCGAAGACGCTGCTCATGGCAGTCCAGCCTTGTTTCGCGATCGTAGGAGCCCTCCAGGTCAACCCCAGGTCTTGTCCCGTCCTGCCAGCCAGTCCAAAGTCCAGTGCAAATTTCACATACATTGGGTTCTCGTTGCTCAAACCTAACATCGGGGATGCCATGCATATGAAGTTGATAGGCTTGATGTTCTCGAAGAATTGCGGGGAGTGCTTGTAGATGTATGCGATGGCGTACGTCTGCACTAGCCCGCCCAAGGAGTGTCCTATGAAGCTGATGCTTGTGAACTTGTAGTCGCGCTTGATCTTCTGGGCGGGCGGCCGATGCACACTAATACCTTCATGCGACGGTATACCTTCATCCGCTCTTTCCTTGACCGGCGAGAACGTGCTCGATAACTTCTGGCCCACGGACTTCTTAATGGGGAGGAATGGCTGATCTGGATAGGTGAGTCTGAGTACGTATTTTGCCAATCGCTTGCCGAGATACTGAATGCCACGCTCCGTCTTGATGACATTGCCATCGAAGCCACGAACAATGACATCCTCTTCGTCTTCACTGTCGTCCTCATGCTGGTCTGGTATATCCTCCTGGCCTCCAGACAAGGGAGCAGTGGACGTATCTTGTCCTGCTTGTGAATGCGCCCCTGGACCTTTTCGCCCCTGCCGCCGCTTTCGGCGGTCTTCTCGAGCTTGCCGTGCAGTTGCATCGATGCTCTCTTTCAGATAGAGCATGTCAGCACCCAGATTACTGTGCAGACCATGTGTGACGAGTACCAGGTGAATGTGTTTCCTCTTTTTGTTGTCGTCTTCTGGTAGCGACCAATTCGAGTCCTTCGACTTGCGCCGCTTGAAGTGGTCGTCATCGTGCCTGCCCTCCGGTAGTTCCGGCTTGTTCCATAAACTGGTGGTATCGTTGACAACGAGCTTGATGGCCTTGGAATACACGCCCTTTGGCTGTGCGGGGTGGTGCGAGACGTGCTTCTTGCTTCCTTGCTGGTGGTCCTGGACCTTGCCGGGTGTTCCATGACTGTTTCCTGTCACGGCCGTGAAGCCGAGATCAAGTGACCTTTCGTCACGCGCTACCAGTATCTCGTAGTTCACCGACGCCGAATTGGAGAAGATGATCTGCGAGGCGATCTCGATTATCCATGTTGCGCTCTTGAGCGATCCGTCTTCATTCCTGCTCTCCTCGCCCTGCCTGACATGTTCCGGCACCGTCAGCTTCGCATTCCAGTAGCCGCCCGCCTTGACATTGGGCTCGAATTCGGGGACGCCGTAGATCTTGGGGTTGTCGGCCTTTTTGTTGGGGTTGAAGGTCGAGGGGTAGGCGGAGACGTGGATGGTGTAGGGCCCGTGTAGATAGGCGGCGCGCAGCGGGATGGCCGACGTGTTGCGTATTCGGACGTGCAGGAAGGCGGGCGAGGGCAGAATGCGGTCTTCAGAAGGCGTGTATGTTACCGTGTACCTGCACGAAGAGTCTTAGCACGCCGTCCGACCCGACTCGGGACCCGTCCGCGGCGCCTTGACGGAGACATACCTGACTACCTCGCCCACCTTGACGCTGCCCGTCTGGTGCAGCAGCAGCATTCTGGTCGCGCGCTTTTTTTCGGCTTCCTGCTGTGTCCGCGACAGGCCTCCGTACAGGAAATACGAGGGTTCGGGGCGCGCTTTGCCCTCGTCGGGGGTTTGGGCGAGACTATACGTGCGAGGCGAGAGCAGCATCTAGCGGACCCAGCGGAGGTCGGTACGGCCAATGGCGGAATGCTCGCTGAAGATGGACGCGCTACACTCATCCAGACGCGTCATAGGGCATCGACTGCTGCTGCTGCTGATCTAACGGCGCGGACCATGTGCGGAGAGTGCTGCCGAAGTCTGAATGCTTTCTGGTGCGTGCTTCTGTGGTACCCTCTGTTTTACTGTCAACCCAGTCTGGTGTTGTTTGACCATGTTAGACCCTTGACTCGAGTGCACAAGAAGAAACAACCTGCTTGGGCACACGGTAATTCAACTGTAACTTTGTGTCTGAGATAGTCACGCGCAGCGCGTTCGACCGGAGACATTAGACGTCATTTGCTCGCGTGGCTCCTGTCCTGGCAAGGCACGCGCGAACATCGAGCTGAAGATCATCAGCCCAACGCGACTCCCCCATGTCGATGCAAGCAAACTTCAGGTCTCTAATCATTCTCCTAAACGGACGAATGAGCGTCGTCCAAACATTGCTGCGATCTTACTGCGTGCATATGCCGGTCGAGCCTGCCTGCTGTTCGGAATGTGCAGTAGCCGATTCCGACGTCAATCTCAGTTCAACCCTCGACCGCTACCTTGCCACAAGCTCCAGCCATTCAAAGTCTCGAGTATGCCTGCGTATGCAGCAACCCTCATCACAGCCTGAAGTGCTACGAAGGCTACTTCTCTGGTGCTCAATCTCCTGTCAACTGACCCAGCAGTTCGTCATTCGACATCATGGGTCTACAAAATTCAAGTTTGAGCTCCCGAGATCTTCAAGACTCTTCATACTGTCTGATCGTTGCAACTCCATTTCCTGCATGCGCAAAAGCAAGAGACTCTCATCTCACTGACATTTTAACACATAATTAGTAAGTGCCTGACGTATTCTTCCATTCCGAACTCTAATCCAGGAGTCTATGGGTATCTTTGCTTGCTGGCAAAGCCGCTTTCGCCAATGGACCATGAATTGATTGTGGCATCAATGCCATTCTCGTTCCCAAGCAAGACTGAATGCCGGCCCGGAATAATAGACTCTACTCCTTCAGAATGGCATATAACCGTTGATCGTAATTCGCGATCTCATGAAACTTCGCTCGGTATTCTCAACCTCAGACAGTCGCCCTTCACCGAGTTCTCCTAGTTCGGAGAGTTCTGCCCAGCTCCATGACCACGACCCTTGCCAGCCGATGGTGACAATGGGGAATTTGGATCTTGACGAGGCGATGACGCGGTACCGCGACCACGTTGCGAGGAGCCTGAGCCACGTCCTCCAGAGCCAGGTCCACCCGAGCCTGAGGCAGGGTGGAGCGGAGAAGAGGTCATGCCCTCGCCGCGACGCGATGGTGTCGATGGAGCACCGCCGACGGACGATGTGGAGCCAGTGGCCTGGTGACCTCGGCGGCCGCCTGGGAAGCCAGAGCTGGGCGGAGAACCTGCAGCTATCAGTATAATTCTTCTTAATCAGAGGTAATTATCGACATACCACTCCCGCCGACAGACTCCGGACGGTCGAAAGGAGACGGATCCTGACCAACGAATTCTTCCTCGATGTCTACACCAGTCAGCAACGTTTCCTTTACCCCGACCGGGACCAACTAACCCTCGAAGATATTCTCCTCACCCGGCAACGGCTCATGTAGATCTACACGTGCCCGCTCCTCAGCGACGATCTCGTCGTACGGCCACTGGAATGGCTGGAACCCCTTACCAGAAGGCACGAGGTTGACACGAGCAGCAGCACGCGCACTCAGCTCCCAGACAGTGAAACCGGTCTCAGCGTCGAAAGGCGCCTCGCCCTCGGTGGTACGCCCCCAGCGGTTGGGAAGCGCGTTGGTGCGGCGATGCACCATGAATTGCTTCTGGTTGGTGTTCGCTCAGAGAGAGTCCGACCACCAGGCTGTCTGCGCAGACTTGCCGTCGCCGCGGACGAGTTTAGCCTTGCGACGAGGGGTCGATCTGAGAGAGGGTTAGTGCGCTGATGGGTTGGAGGAGCTGGCAGTGTACTTACGGGTTCTGCGGAGGTGAGTTGTGGCCTGGTCCTTTACCAGGACCGTGACCACCGGGGGGAGGAGGGGGAGGCGACGATGAGCCGATTGCTGCAGACATCTTGAGGTTTCGTGGAACGGTTTGCAACGTGTGGTACGGGTTCGGAGTCGCAGTGTGCTAAGTCGTGCCTCGACAATCGAACTCGTAGGTTGAGTACTCGAATTTTGCTCGAGGTTATAGTGTACTTAACAGTTTATATACGTAAAGGTTCTTGTGGGCAGCCGTTTGCACGGCACGAAGCGAAGTCACCCTCTCCTTCCACTCTGCTTTCACAGCAAGTCGTGGAAAACGGGAAATCATGGTGAGTGAGAGACTGTCGTTTGTCGACGAAGTCTTTCCAAAGTAAGACTATCGATTGAAGACGAGCAAAATCATCGTCCCAGACGATTCCCTTGGAGGTAGATGGTTGATGGAGGGGGGGGATTTGATAAGATGCAATGTGGAAATGGGATGAGCCCCTCAGTGCACCTCGTTGGCAGACATCTCAAGGTTAGAGAGGTAAGGAGAAGAGAACAACGGAGCTCTTCGTGGACTTATAAGAGCGTGCAAGGGCTTGCTCAATGTGTGGAGATGGCCACAAAGCAAGCTTGATTGACTGCACTTCTTTGGCGACAACTGCGGGCAAGCATGTTAGCAGACTTGCCAACAAACAAGCTGCTATCAAGCGCTTGGCTTGATAGGCTTGAATTGGCTTGGTTCCTCCAAATCAAGCTCCCCTATAGTAAATAGTAAGCCAAATCAAGCTGTGATGGAAGGCTTGCTTGATAGGATTGATAGGCTTGATAGCAGCGAGCATGTAAGCTCTAGGAGGATAGCTACTGGCTGTTTGGATGATGCTTTTGGTGTTGCAGTACAGGCAATCTCATGGTACTTTCCTAGTGTTGAGGACCATCTTGCAATTGACTTGCGCGCAGCGTGCGCGAAGGGCAAGCGAGTACTACGCTAAACTAGACCTCTCACCAGCTTACTACGCTGCAACAATACTCCATCCGTACTACAAGCTGTACTGCGACTCTGCGTGGAGTGATAGGCCCGACTGGCTTGAGGCCAACAACCGCAATTTTCGCGCTTTGTGGGCGCAATATAACACCTCACCATACGTTGTGAGGCGTCCAAAGGTGCTCTCTAACGACATAGACGACGCGATTGATAGCCTTATTGGACCTAGCGCTCCGGCCGACAACAGCACAGAGGAGGATGAGTTTGATAGATAGAAGCGCAACGAGCCGCGCACTGAGAAGGGCACTGAACACGCAAACAACCCCACTAAATACTAGGTAATAATGCGCGATCGCTATGCTAGCCTCAGCCAGCTTGCGCTTAACGTGCTCTCTATCGCAGCGTCGAGCTGTGAGTGTGAGCGCATGTTTAGCGAGCTTAGTGATCTCTTAGAGCCTCGCCGACGGACTATACAACCTCAATTATTTGCAGCGATACAGTGCGTGAGACGGTGGCGAAAAGTTAGCCTAGGCAACGACAATATTGTGCCAAAGGCAGCGTTAACAGATGCTGATCTGGGCGCTTTGTACGATATGAGCCCATGGGATGAATACTGCAACACCAAAGATAATTAGGATAGAGGCTATCAAGCCTAACAAGCAAGCCTCAAACCAAGCTATTAAAATCCAGTTTGATAGCCCTCCCAAGCCAAGCGTAGTGATGTGCTAGCAAGCCTCAAGTCAAGCCGAAGCCCGTGGCTGGCTTGGCTTGTTTGTTGGCAAGTCTCCATGTTAGCAACCTCGCCATGATGGATTGCCCAATGAATCCGGTGAGAAGGAACCACAGGCCCCACACAAGCAGCATTACAAGCTATGTAATTAGTTGCTGTACGTAGGTTGTGAAACAGATTGCGTATGCAACCAGTGGACTCGAACACCGCCTCGCAAAGGCAATCACTCACCCAAAAGAACGGAAGAAAGTTTATGGAATAATGGTGCGATCTGACCATGTCCATACCTTGGGCGACCTCGAGCCTAGCATCATGACTTTGAGCTTGGACATTCCAAGTCACTACAAGCGTTACAGTGAGTGTCTAAACAGCCTTGCTCGTTGCTTACTCTGATATGAACACTTTGTGGTGAATACGTACACATGTTAGGTCATCAAGATTGCCAATGATAAACATTCCCGGATTGCAAGCTCTAATAGTCCGTGAGTATATCCGCTCGCACGCACAGCAAATCCTTGACGCCAAATAATGATCCGCAGTGGAGCGAAAACGTTTCATAGCTTCGAATCCGGAATGAATCACTTCATCGTCCGGATGCTCGCCTGCAGTCCTCCAAAGTCCAGACACTCCACAGTCATATAATGTTAGTCACTCAATCCTCGCCATCTCCATGCAGTACTAGGCAGTGCTACCGCCACCACCACCAGACGAGCGATTTCCAGATCCGAAGTCCCGTCCCTTGCCCCTTCCGCTCGAAGGTGACTTCATCACGTCCTCGAAGCTTTGGAAGTCCTTCGGGGAACGAGCGGAACCAGAGCCGCGGCTACCAGGACGCAGAGGCGATGACAGGTCGCTGCTGATACCGCGACGATGGGGAGTCGAGACTGTACCTGAGGCTTGTCGGGCGTGGCCGCTAGCGCCGGAAGCATGGCGAGGATGGCTGCCGAAAGCTGGACCAGGTGGAGGCGAGCGAGGAGAAATAGGCTGCGAGCGAGGTGGCGAGCGAACTGGTGAGCCGATGTTACCTGATCTTCCCATGCCGATCGAGCCACCGCCGATGGAAGAGGTGGGCGGTGGCCTGGTACGAAGTCAGTTTGGAAGACGAATAAAGAACGAAAGAGATATGGGCACTTACCGTAGCTTGACGCGCCCTCCGTGGTACCTGAGGAAACGACACTGCCGCTAAAGTCTGGCTCCTCGACGCCGGCGTTGTCAGCTCCTGTGATCTCGTCACCTCCCTACGCTAACACCACTTTTTGCTTGATTAACTTACCCATAACGTTCTCTTCACCTAAGAAGTTACCATGCACGGCGAAACCCTGCTCAACCTTGACCCTGCTCAACTTGACCCTCCTCTCGTCCTGGACGTAGAAAGCGGTGTTGGGCTGAACACCAGCCAGAGGTCTCAGGTTCCAGTTCGTCACTGGCTGGCCGTTGTGACTGTGAAAGACCTGCTGACCGCCCTGCGCATAATAACGCGCATCACTCTCGGTGGTGCAAACCCAGGGATCGAGACGAGATATAGGCCGAATGACGTACTGAGGCTGCTTGTTGGGATCGCGCTCGAGGTCATAGCTGTACTTGACCTTCTCTGTAGAAGAACCGTCGCCATTCGGAGGGATGTTGACCTTGGAGATGTTATGGCTAGGACCAAAGCCTTTGCCGGGGCCGCCACCAGGAGGAGGGGGAGGAGATGATGAGCCGGTTGCTGAGGCCATCGTGGGATCGGTATAGTTTTGTTGAACTTGAAGAGGGAGTGGATATACTCGGTGCAGTACGGAAGTGATGAGCGATCTCAGTGTTGCCAGCTATTGGTTGAAAGCTCGAGTTGATCAATCTTGTTCAAGTAGAACGCAGAGAGCAATTTTCGGCGGCGGTTTATATACCCAGAGGTTCGTGGGCAGTCCGTTTGCACGGGAGGAAGCGAGGTCACTTCCTCATTCTCCGTTGCTTTCATTGCAAGATTCTTGCGTGAAAGGTTGGAAGTCATGGTGAGCGCAAGAATTTGGTTTGCCAAAAAGAACACTGACGGACAGAGAGGCGGCAGCAAGACTCGTAGAGCGTTCCCTCTGGTGAACTCCACAGGAAGGGATACTCAGGCATGACAGGATGGAGGAGAGAGGTGGGTGGATGGACCCCTGGGTGTACCTGGATGGCGGACATCCTGGTTCGAGGTAGCGAGGATACGAAAGGATGAGATGGATGTAGAGTGGCATGGAGCTTTCGCTGCTCTTGTGAGGGCTTGGGGGGTGCTTGCTCCGTGTGGAGGTGGTGACCAAGCAAGCACGATTGGACTGCGCCTTCCGCACACCAAACTTGAGCAAGCACGCTAGCGACTCCGCCATGATCTCGAAGACGTCGGGCAAACTCGGTCCACATTGTAAGGCTTGCTGGACAAGTAGTAGAAGAAGTCACGCAAGTAGTTGCCCAGGTGCTTGTAGGCGTCCAGACAAATCGCGCCCACAGTTCAAAGGTGATGAACACTTCACCGCGTGATCACACGAACAAGCACTTCTTACGGGACACTTCGCCATTCTTTCCTATAAAACCCAAAGTTCTTCCGACCAGACATCAGGCGTCATGCTAGTAGCTACGCAATGCGTCCAAAGCAAGCCGCTATAACAGCACCAAGCCAAGCCAGATCCATTAAGTGAGTGACCATTACCTCTCCCGTAAATAAACGCCATGAGAAGTATCCAAAACAGACCCAAAATGGTTGCTCAAAATGATCGCGAAAGAGTGGAAATGACCATACCGCGCCCTGGTCAAGAGTTCAGATACAGCTTGCTTCTCTCGTTACTGCTTGGGCTTGGAAGCGGACGTGGGGAATGCCGACCAAGGTAGGCGGTAGAGATCAGAGATTAGAGTCCGACTCTTGCTGATTGGCGGAAGCCTGCTCAGCGAGAGCAGCGATACGCTCGGCGCATGAAGGACGCTATTGGCATCGTTAGTATCTGCACAATTGTGGTATGGCGACATGAAGGAGACCTACCACTCGAGTCGTGGTCATGATCCTAGCTTGCGTCACGTACTTTTCTGGAGTCCGTGGAGGACTTGGAGGAGAAGCTTCGTATTGCTTGAACTCGTAACTTGGATGCGCGTCGTAGATGATGACAGGCTCGTCGTGTTCCGGAGGCACATCGTCATACTGTTCGACATGATCAGAGACCTCAGTCTCTGCTGGAGTATCATGATTCGGAGCGTTGTCACCGTGTTCTTCGTCATGATCCGGAAATTCGGTAGTCAAAAGAGCGTCGTGGTCGTAAAATCCATGATTGGACGACGCTGGGCGAAGAAGTCGGACGTCGTGATGATCTGAAATCACGATGTCAGGATTCTCGACTTGAGGCGGGACCCTCATCTTTTCAGGACCATCGAAACCCTCCATATTGTAGCTTGAAGGCGCTTGACGAGTAAGAGTCCTATCAAGGTGATCATGTGTCATGCCGGGGTGTTCTTCGATATCCTCGGAACTATCGACTATCTCGCGTTTTCCAAGCTGCTGGCTAAGAGAGTAGCCTGGTGGGGACGAGTAGCTTGGTGGAGGCGAGTAGCTGCCCGGGTTGGACGCGAGTGGCGCTTCGTAAGGAGTTAGAGCATCAAAGTCGTGGTCCGGCTCTTTGTCTTGATGGACTTCATCATGCTCCTGCTGTTGATCGTCGCGCGTCGGTTCGATCTCAGCGTGCGATGGCTTTTGGACTTGCATTGGCTGCTCGTACTGCTGAGACTCTCCGATTGGACGGTGTTCTTCAACTTCATAGGTCTCTTCGGCATTGATTGGATCCTCGGCGTGATGATGCTCTTCAACATGCTCAGGTTCCTCGGAATGAACAGATTCTTCGATGTGGGCAGGCTCTTCGAAGTGTTCAGCTTCCTCGTCGTGAGCAGGCTCTTTGACGTGAACAGGCTCATCAATGTGATTTGGCTCCTCAGGCTTGGAACTAGGTTCATGGGCATGGTCTTCAGGCTTCGAAGCAGACTCTGCAACATACCCCTCAGTCTTAGGAGCTGGAGTCGTCTGTTGAGGCTTATCACCATCGCAATGACCAAAAGCACTTTGGCACCCGGTGCCACAGTACTCAGAGCCAATACCACAAAAGCCCCACTGCGAGCAGCAACTGCCGAAGCGAGATCCTGCGCAGTTAAAGCTAGGCATGCATCAGTGGAATGCTCATAATTGAGGAGAGAAGGGATGACATACCCATTGTGAGAACCACAAAGACCATGTGGTGAGATCTCGGCTTCAGCTTTGTGAAAAAGGGTTGACTCGGATGGCTTTGGCGGAGCATCGTCTTGCTTATTTGGCTTGGGAGTAGGATGCTCCGGGTTGGTAGAAGAAAGATAGTCGGGAGATGGTGTTGGAGAGACATCGTCGTACTTGGTAGTCACAGTCTTCAAGGTCGAGCCTGGTGTTGGCTTGTGCTTGATATACTTGACTGTGGTAGTCTCGGCGATGCTAGTGTGGAGCGTAGATGGCAGAATTGTCGGGGTAGCCGAAGGCTTGGGTCCGTGTTCCTTAGTGATGCTGGTCTTGAAGCCAGAAGGTGCAGCAGGAGATAACTCTGGTCCTTGAGGCTTGAAGGCAGGGCAAGAACCAAAGCCAGGCTGGCAACCTGCGTCGCAGTGCTTTGCAGTATTGCCGCAGTATCTATAGACTGGATCAGCTTCCGTTGGCGATGTAGTTTATCTGACTTTACTCACCCATACTTGGAGCAGCATGTGCCCCAATGACTGTTTCCGCATGTGTAGCCAGTCGTACCACCGCAGGTCCCGTCGGACGATTCTGTCAGAGGTCCAGAAGGTATAGGCTGGGTAGATGGAAGAGCAGGCTTGGGCTGAGTCACTGGTGGTGGAACCCCGTCGAATGTCGGATCGCCCTTGGTCCTCAGTGCAGGTTGCTCCTTGCACCACTCTACAACGATATCAGCACCGGCGCCACAAGCGTACGTGGGCTCATTCGGCCAGGAACCGTGCCATAGGTAGGTGTTAAAGGGGTTGCATCCCTCCTTCACCGTGCAAGTAGCATATGGACACTTGTCGCGGGCGCCGCGGATGGACACCTCGACGCCACCGCCGATGAGTGGGCAGTACATTGGATGTTCTGGGCCAACGGATCGATCACAGTTGATGACGCTGAGGTCGTACCAGAGCTTTTTCTGGCTGGGTGTCAGATTGTACTCGACTTGAATGATTCCAGCAGGCGCGGTTTGGTAGCGTGGTAGATCTCGCACTTTGAGGGCCGTTCCAGCCCCGTCAATTTGGCCGTTTCTCATGGGATGACTGTCACTTGACTGGGCTGGCACGGTGATACGTCCACTGTCGATGGCGTGAGGACTGTTCGCGATATTCGTCAGCGATGCGTATCTCAATAAGAAGGTGGCAGTAAATTGGAGGTTTTTGCTACTTACGAATTGCCTTTAGGAGGCACAATCCAATAGTAAATGTCGTAGGGACAGCGATTCTCAATAATGACGGTGTTGGCGGCAGCAGCTAACCCAGAAAGGATCGCCGCCGTTGTTCCATATAGAGTGGAAACCCGCATGTTTGGAGTTTAAAAGGAGGGAAAGTGATAAGACACTTGTTCAATGATTGGAGAGGTCACGAACTGCTCGATGTCAGCGAGAATGAAAGGCTGGTGTTAACGAGTCCATACAGGTATCGAGGTTGGCGAGAGGGCGTAGTAGCTCGTAAATTTCGTGATATTGATTGGTTGGCTATGGAATTGTTGGCTGAAGAGAGTGCGCGGAAGATCTTGTCGAGAAAGTGTAGGCTCTTGGTGTGCCGAGAGAGCGTGTTGTGTGCAGTCAGTCGTGCAGTAAGTATAGGCTGTGGTATTGGCGCTCAGCGTCTTGATTCCAGACGCACTGACTGTGATTGAACTGCTGTAGAAGCTTGATTGTTGCGAGGTTGCGTGCGGACCGTGTTGTCAGGAGAGTATAGGCTGTGGAGTTGTCGAGAGAGCGTATAAAACTTGGTCCGGCAAGAGAGCGACTGGAGAGATGAAGAGTCTCCGGTGGCAAGAGAGTGTGAGGACCTGATTCCCTGATGAGGGTGTAGGCTCTATGGATTGACAGATGAGCGTAACACAATCGGTAACCTTGATGAAAGCAATGGGCGGTAACGCCGTGAGAGTACGAAGTTGGATCAAAAAGAAAGACTGGTCGAAGGTATGACACGGGGGAAGTGGGATGACAAGGGACGGCACGCTTTTATGCTGCTTATGCTGCCACAGTACTATGGCAATAACATCTCTCTACCGTGACAGCTTCCGGACTCGCGGAGCCGGAGTTGAACCATGGGCAGTTCCACGTCACTGCATGCATCTCATCATCATCATCTTCCTAGAGCAAACGTCTCGCTTCGCGTTCGAGGGCCGTGACTGTGTGAAAAGGGTGCTACATGCAGCAGTAGCTCAACTTCGCTCCCAAACCTACATTTTGTAAGTCTCTTCGAGGAAGAAATTTACGTTGAATCACTTCAGCAATGCTTTGAAGAAAGGAGTATGTCAAACTGCATGTTCGCACAATGAGTCGATGAGGTCGTAGGTCTAGCAAGGGTCTTCCAAAAGCCTGTGTCAGGCTTAGACCCTTACAAGCCAGACTTTCCCAATGGCCTGGTCCGGGAAACATGTCAGTTCTGGGATCAAAGCTCATTTTCGCAAGGGTGCGGAGAAGAACAAGCATAATCAAATGTTCCCCATACACTGTGATTTTGTGAGGTTGCGATATGATCATGAAGGAGTCGTTGCCCTGCTCCTATATATAAACCCTCGAATGTGACGGATATCGCCATTGCCGTTGAAGTCCATATGATCCCTTCCAATTATTCTTACGGAGTCTCAGCGGCGCCCCTCACAATTCAAAGTAACCTTGGCAGCTATTACCGTTCGGAAGCATTCTGCCCCTCATCGATCGCAGCAGATGGTGCTATGAAGCTCCGGCATACGACCGTGGAATTGCTATGTTGTAGTCCTGGTTGTCAAAGCAACGCTGTGGCCAAGACGGACTGTGTCAGGTCGTAATGTCCCCCATGACGGCATGACTCTTGCACTTGGACATGCAGGACTTCGTTTGTCACTGCATGGGATGGCCCAAGGAGAAGGGTAGGACGGACAATGGCTTGCTCTGCAACTCCGGAAACTTTGAGACAACTTGGACTCGTCAGTCTAAGTACGTGGAATTCGAATGGCTACTAAGAATCTTCAATTCTGTGAGATGGGCGAGGCGTTTCAATCGCCATGAAGGCAGTCCCTTTGCTGGGCTGCATCGTCCCATCTATGCTCGAGTGTGCTTGCCCTTAAGGGTCAGGACGCTGTCAGTTTCTCGAAAACAGCGCTAGGTAGCTGACGTCAACGACGAGAGAAGCCGACAGACGGTCTTGGGTTGCTGTGACAAATATGGCAGTTCGTGGTTATGGATGGACGAAGCCGTGGTTCAGGGATTTCGAAGCTGGAAATCCGAAGTGGGCATCTTGGCATGCAGCAACCAAACTGCAAGGCAGAAGCGATAAGGCGGGCAGGTACACCGAACGCGCGAAAAGTTTCAGTCACATCAAGCATGAAGTCACAGCAAGTGGCGATATGGTCTCCTCGACGCCGTGATTTTCAATCCTATGCCTGTCTATGAAAGGGTATGTAAGACATCGAGCAACGCAACCCGCAATTTGTTTCTCAATCTGAGGGCTTGATCATGACCGTGAACTCCACCCATGCGGCTAAATCAAAAATTCTCGTTAATGAGACCCCACGACTGCCAGTGCTGCGGCACTTGCTTGACTTCAAGACACCCGATTGCCCCTCCTGCAGCAATCCCACTGAGAACGACTCTATGCCGCCGGTAGCTTTGAACAGTCGCCACCTCGAGCGAGCCAATTCTGCTGAATGATCTTGTCTAGTTGTGCGTGCATGAGTTTATAGGCTGTGCGAATCGTTCCGTCGCTAACTTCGACTGCTTGACCGATTTCTTTGGGCGATTTGGGGTGGCCCATGAGGTGGGAGACGAGGTAAAGGCAGGCACCAGCGATGGATAGCGGGGAGCGCCCGGCGGCAACGCCCTGTTCGGTGACAACGCGAGCGCATTCCTCTGCAATAAGCTGAATGTACACGTCGAGGCCTAGCTTGGTGCAGGCACGAGCTATGAGCTTCTCGGCATCCGTGCTGCCACCAGTCGAGAAATTGCTCGTGTCCAGGATCGCTCCATTGCCAGCCCGTTTGGCACCGCCAGTAAGTTTCTGGTGCTTCTGTAGATGCTGCTCTAGCGCTTTGAAAGTACGACCCACCTCCTTCTTGGACACGTTTGTCATCTTGAAGATCTCACGGAAACTACGTTGCTGGCCATGTTGGCGACAAGCAATGAAGATGCAGCCTGCGATGACCGCGTCTTGCGACTTTCCCTTGAACAGTTTCTCGTCCTCCGTTACACGGAAGAGCAGCTTGGCCGTCTCCGCGGTGGGTTTGCTGATGTTCTGAGAGTCGCAGAGTGTCGCAATCTGGCTGTACGCAGCTTGAAGTGACTTGTTCGCTTTGTCAAGGTTCGACTTGTTATGAGCGCGCGTCAGCTCTCGTATACGGGCGCTGCCATCGCCAAAGCCAATCTCGGTGGCTAGCTGCGAGCCGTGGAGAAGAGGGTTGGCGGCGTCACCAATACGTGAGGGGTCGTCGTTGCCCTGATCGTCGTTGGAGAAGGTTCGCCACTCTGAACGGGTGTCGATGGCCCTCTCGCCCAAGACGCGGCCACAGGAGGCGCAGACAGTATCACCGCTGCTGAACTCTTCCACGAGGTTAGGAGGCATTTCGCGGCAGTCGGGGCACATCATGGTAACGTTGAGGTCTTCGCGCCATTCTTCCTCCTCTCTTGGGACGACGGGCGCTTCATAGACTTCGCCAGGCGAGAGCAGGCGGCCATCTGGTGCGTACGACATGGCGATATTGGGCTGTAAGATGGAATCACGGTTTGAGCAGTGTTATATCTGTTTTAAGCTAAAATGAGTGGACTTCCAGCACCTGGAGACTGCGAGGTAGATTTGCGCAGTGAGTGAGTGTGTGGTGGAGGAGAGATGTTGTGTGAGACAAGAGGTTTTGTGACGACAAGGCGGTAAAGAGCGGCCACTGCGCACGGGTGCCTTACCAGTCAAAGCGCAAGCACGTGACTGAGTTCCGGCACGGTAGAGCTCAGCACGCCTTGCCGCTTTCAGCCGCGGCTCATCGTCGGCCTGCTGGAAAAACCACCAGCATCACTCTGAAGCTCCCATTGACAGCTCCTACCCCGTCAACACCAACACCATGATTGCGCAATCCATCAGGGCCTCGGTACGATCTTCACGCTGCACTTCTTGAGCTACTTGCTGACCCGCCACAGCGCCAGGCGCTCGTACGCGTCGCCCGGCAACAACCTGCCTTCGTCGCCCGCCGCACCTTCATCACTCCCACAACCGTTCGCTCAGGTGATTCATCCCAATCGCACGAACCTGGACAGTACTGATCTAATTGGTGCTTTAGCCGACTTGGTGCAGGACCTTTACCTCCGCGAGCTCAAGGCCTACAAGGTCCCAGCTGTCAAGGCAAACGACGCCGAGGGATCCGTCCAGAAGTTCACCCTTCCTCCCACCCCCACATCTCCAGAGGAGTCCGACATCGCGAGCGAGCTCAAGACATACGAGACTCAGTCAGTCGAGGTTGAGGGCGCATCGTCAGAGGACGGCACAGCGCTCCCCGAGGAGGATTGGTTCGAGGAGGAGGACGAGGGTACCGCAACTGCGGCTCACTAAGGCGCGCGAGCTGTTTGAGGCATTTGTAACAAAACACTAGCGCTTGTGTCAATATTGAACAACAGTAGAGAGCCGAAACCTCCAATGGCCAGACCGGAGAATCACGTGACGTACCTTCTGTCATCCTGCGTGTGAACCACATCTTGCAGGAAGATGGGCGTTATACCATTTCCTGGTAGCCCGATCACTTCATGAATTTTGGCACTGTTAGCTGTCGTCATACTTCCCAGTTCCGACCATTGACTCCTTTATCTTGCGCATATCTGAGCTTTGCAGGGTTTAGCCCAAGTCTGTCAAGACGCATCTGCATGCATGTAACGCGATATGGCCAGAGAAATCAACGCTATCGATAACGCTGCTTGCTGGATGTATCAAACTCGGGATTGCATGCCGATCAAGAGCATGCATCAGTTTGCAATGCACAGTGCAGCTAGACACATTATTCTCATCAGCTCCTGACATGAATTTAGCGAACTCAGATCTGCCACCAATACTTGACGCCATCAAGAACGAACCAGGTCTTCCAGAAGTCCGCCACGTTGCGCATTCCTGCAAGACGTACGGCCACCGCCCGCAGGTCTTCCAGAAGTCGAGCGACGACACACTGGGCGTAGCTCTGAAACCAATTGAACAAGCAGGAAGATGCCGCTCATTGGCGCCTTGCGCCAGCCGAGGACGAGGCTGAAAAGCGGAGACCGGCTGTTGCTGCAGTCCGGATACTTAGCGCGTATTGACATGTCGTTGAGAGTCCACTTGGCTACAAATTTGCTCTTGACCATGGGAAATGGCCGCTCGGGAACGGGCATTCAAGCGGTAAGCACATCCGTGTATGGAAGACGTCATCTCCCCTAGGTCGCACGTTAGCTGTCCGAGATATGGACATGGTAGGCGCAGGAAATTGCAGTGTTCGCGTCGCGAGAACACCAGGCTCGTCCGCTGGTATCGGCAGCATTTGCACGAGCCACGCCTCCGATGGCTTTGCATCTGCAGCATCCCGAATGGCGTCCAAAGGTCTGCACAACGCAGCACACTCGGTGAAGCTACGCATGACACCGGCAGCCGCGAGTTGGCAACTCTGTGCCACCAAGAAAATAGTATCAGCAGGCAAGGCAAATTGGAGGCGATTCGCGAGCCTGTCAGGATGTCCGTTGTCAATCTATCTTTAAACATGAAAATCACTCCGGCTAGCGATCTGCAGCCGCCTGTCTACTCCCGATGAGACATGGCGTCTCTAATAACTCGAATTGTGCAAGTGAAGCGCGGAGACACTTCCAATAAATGCTGTAGAAGAGAAGAGGCTCGAACGCACGAAGAAGGCTATGGCTTGGGGGTCTCCAGCGCCTTACCGTATTCCCCTCAGCTGACAGACGGTGCGCGAGTTTCTCTAGTTTGCGGCGGAGTGTCCCTTCGGAGGTGCACTGGGTGGCACCTGCTGATCCCTGCTAGCTAGCCTTCATCATCCACAAGTCCTGCAGGCGTCCAAGTAATATGCCATGTTCTGCCCCCGGCGACTGTCAGCCTGATTGTGAACCTGAGACTCTGAACCTCTGTCGGTCGCTACAGCACCTCTGGCCCTTTGCACACCCTCGCTTTTTGTACCGACGATAGCTTCGACCTACCAGTCCGCTCGCTCCCGGTCCGATTCCTCAGCCACTGTGTGACGTCTTAGCACTGGAGATCAAGCACGTCGAATAGCACTCTTCACAGCCTGCGCGAGACAGCTCACCTGACGACTACGCCTCTCTGGTTCTTCCACGCCATGAGCCCGTAGACCCTCCCTCGCAGCACGTCGAGAGATTGGTCGTGGGGAATTGACAGCAGTGCCTGGCTACCTCAGGTGCTGAACCTCGCCATGCCCGTCGCCGTCGCCCCTGCTGAGCGTGGACACAATGTCTTCTCGAATGCTTTCCGAGGCAGGAACCGAGCCATCTCTGAAGTTGGCCCACCGCCTTCTCGGGGAAAGGATGCTGCGCCGCTGCAGAAGGCCGCCTCCTATACCTACATCCCCAGCTTGAAGGATCTGGATCCGCCACCAGTCGTGGAATTGAAAGGCACAATCTCGGAGGAGGATGTTCAAAACGGCCGAAGTGAAGGGAGAACATCGGACAGCTCCGGCGGGTCAAGCCCCTCCTCAGAGGAGTCGCCCGAACCAGACGTTGTGCAAATGCCGCAGCTGAGGCCCAACGCCCACTCGCGCCGGTCGTCGAGATACTTCGGCTTCTCCAGCAAGAGCAGAGAGCCATCTACCGAACCCAGGCCCGATCGCAAGGCCGACCGCGGTCGCAAAGAGACAATTAAGCAGAAGGAATCTCCAAGCCGCTCCCCTGTGCGGTCCCTCACAAAACTGCGGAGGAAGTCCTACATTGCTGCGCAGGAACAACAGCAGCGAGCATCGTCCTCCCCAACGCGCGAGAAAGTTGCAGAGAAGAAGGAGGAGAAAGGCGCGAAGAAGAGCCTCGAGATCCACAAGCGAAAGACACCCACCAGCGCGGTTAGCATTCCAGACGAGTCCGAGGCAAGGGACACTACCCCAGAGCTCCAGAACCCCGCGCCCCTCAGCAAGAAGAACAAGCGCCTAAGCGGCTTTCTCAACACCAAGACCCCCACACCACCTGTCCCTGCAGTCCCCAAGTCGTTCTCCACCGATCAGCTGCCACTGAACCCACAGCTGCAATCTCCAGTGACCCCAACGAACGTGCCACCGCTGCCACGTAACACCTCCCACGAGAACTTCAAAGGCGTAAAGACGGAGCCCCGCAAGAAAGATGAGCTCTGGACCGAGTTCCGGACGCTCGATGCAGATCTGCGCAAGTGAGGCACACTTGCCAACGCAATGAACATAATTGACACGGCATAGGTTCCAATCGAAGTCTATGGCACTGAAAGCCAACGTCCTCCGCGCATCCCTTCTTCCATTCCTACGCAAATATGCCTCGCACCCCTCGAACCACAGGCTCAGACCAGAAGATTTGGATAGGCGTGCTAATATCCTCAACGGCTGGTGGACAGGGCTTCTAGAACTTGTTGCAGGCAGGAACAACCAGTCGATCTCTGGCACAGACCGACCGGCTATTCTTGATGGCATTGCTGGACTCATGGAACGGCCCGAATGGAGGCTCTCACCCTCGCCCTTCTGTGCGCTCGCCGATCGTGTCGAAACATCCTCCACCACGACTATCGCTTCGAACTCCTCGAACTCGTCAGACTTCCTGGCCGAGTCTGTATACCACAATGTGCGAAACGTCTTCACGCAAAACCTGTTGTCGCAGATGTCCTTTGTAGTCGAAAAGATGTCTCTTCGCAATGCGGCAGCCAGTCTTGTCACCTTTTGCGGCAAGACTTGTGCATACGCATTCTGCTTCTGCCCTGGAGTTGCCGATATATTGGTCCGGTTGTGGACCCCCTCAATGGACATGATGAAGCGTGTGCTGGAAGAATCTGGTGTCTCTAAGCTCGACAGACTTGACGCCGTCTCCGATCGCGTTGTTGCTTCTTTCCCGCCAATGCTTCAGACCTTAAAGTTCACTTCACTAGCTAAGCTCGTTCGAACGCTCCGCAAACCAGCCACACCACCACTAGGGACTGCGAACCTCGACTGGTATGGTCTGTGGATGAAGCGCTGGGCAGGCTCCGAGAGTGACCTTTTCTACGTCTTCGTGAAGCACTACCATATTCTTGTGACAGATTTCCTGCCCGTCGAACCGAGTAACGCGGAACGTGTGTGTGTGCCTGGACTGATATTGGTGCACGCGCAAGTCCTGGTCAATCTCGATGCCACTATCAATAGACATGCTGCACCCCAACAGCCTGAAGAACCCGCGAATGCAGCAGCGCCTATCACCTTCGACGATGTGTTGGAACCCGATGCTTCAGCATCTGCGCTCGCGCTTCCACCCGCAAATGCCACTCGGCAGATGCAGGAAAACCGTCTAATCATGCTCATTCGCGACTTTTTGTCAGAGCGCAACGTTCATCTCCACACGGCTAGACGGATGTTTGCAGAAAGTTTTGCTCGTTTGTTGCAAGCGCAGGCGCGTAAGATTCCCATATACGAGAGCAATGCTTGCTACACTCTGTGCGATTTTCTCGAGGAAGCTTTCGCAATTTTGGTTCGGTACGAACAAACCGACAGCGAGCATCACTCTGTTCTGAACTGGACCTTTTGGCTATCAGTCTGCAGAATGATGACAGAGAGTCACAACACGGCAACGGAAATCAAGTTGTACTCGTTCCTATACAGCATTTGGTCTACTCTGGCTATTGACGAGCAAAGGAAAGCCAGCTTATGCCTCGATTTCATTCTTGAACCTGCGTTCTTCGAGAGCAGATTCAACCATTGGTGTCCAATGGTCCGGTCCTATTTTATGCGCTTACTGTGTTGGCGGGTAGCACGTTTCGATGGAGAGGACACTGATGTTGAGATGTATGTTTCCGAGCCTCGAGTACAAGTCACACTGCTAATATGATATAGCGCTATCAAGAAAGCCTTGAGCGATCGCTTGCGATCCGTATGGTCTCACTACCTCTGGCTTCACGAACGTGCCGAGAACAACAACAGCGTTCTCCCCTCCACGACAGCTTGCAACCCCGCACCAGGTCGGCGTTTTCTCATCATACGTAATGATAATCCTGTAGTAGCCAACAACGGCCCTTTCCTATCATTCGACGGAGTGGTTCAAAACACTCACCAGCGCAAGCCTTCTCCCACCAACCCGATCCCACCAGAGCCAGAGGCTCGACCGACCTCGTCCATGTCTACCGACTCTCAAGACTTTCCGGATGAAGAAGTGGGCAAAGGAAAATGGAACATACTGAAGAGCGTCTTCGGAGGCAACTCGAAGCAAGCTGCGAAGTCGAAGTCTCCTGTGCCAGCTCCTAAAGACAAAGAGAACACGACCAAAGCAGCTGCCGCAAAGTCATCCCCGGAACCTCCCGAGAAACAGACAGCTACCGAGATGGCGACTCCTGTACCATCGACTCATCGCTCGTACAGCTTCCGATTCTCTCTCGAATGGGTTGATAAGCGCTTTGGCACGTATCAGAACATGCGTCTCCAGCCGCCTCGCCTGCCGCTTCCTGCCCAGATGCTGCTTCAACAAAAGGGCATCAACATCGATGTTGTTTCTAGTGCACAGCCCATAGGCGCTGCAGCTACCTCGAGTCGGTACGCTGGTCGCGCGCTTGCAGAGTGGACCTTTGTCAGTCACGAGTGCCAGAACTTCTTTGATAGGCGCAAGAATGAGGGCGTTCCTGTCAATCGACAGGTCGAGACTCCAAGTCTGAATGTCGAGGCTTTCAGGCGCCCTGGCTAGACCGTTGTGACCGACCGACTTTTGCTTAGCATGTTCTCGTGCATGGTCGCATAATGGGCGACTTACCCTTGTCGTTGTCGGCAGGCTCGATACCAACCTTCCTACTACTTCTTTCCTACATACCCTGCATGACAAATGCATATGGAGTGCCATATGGGCTCCCACGGCGGCGTTTCCATCAATTGTATCATTGGTTTACTGTTGAACTCTAGCTCTTTGCTTACACATTTGCATGCGCGGCAGTGCGCCTCTTGCATGTCCTGCTTTTCTGATCTGGGTGTTGGCGCATATGGACAGGCAATGGGTACTGTACTTATACAGGTGCCGTCATGGTATAGATAGATATATGAAACACTGCGCTTTCCTTATCATAGCAAGATGCACGTACGGGACGCGCCATCTGGCAAGGCTGACAGCCCACACGCGCTAGAGCCACTTGTCTCAGGTCAGCACTAGCTTCCTTGCTATTACTGACAGCTCAGCCCCAGGCTACGACTACACCTAGACACGGCCACTTCCGAAACAATATGTATGTTACCAATACGCCCGACCGAATCATACTACCAATGCGCATACATCAAGATTATTGTCTCGATGGACGACACCAAATTGCGTATTCTGGAGAAACAATACAAAATCCGAGTCAAGACTGGATGCGAAACCTGCAGGTTAGTCACACTGGTCAACACGCGAACTTGTCGGAACTCCCGGCGCTAACGTCGCGAACGAAGAATACGGAAAGTCAAATGCGATGAAACCAAACCGGAATGCCAGCGATGCACAAAGACAGGGCGCAAATGCGATGGGTAATTGACTTGAGCTGGTCGTCATACTTGGTGTGTCTGCTAACCGAATCATCCAGATACGCACATGTCGACAAGGCAAAGCAAGGAAATCCTGTTGTTGCTGCTTCATACCGGAACCCATCCTTTCTGGTTGTCCCTCAGGGATCGAGATCGGTGACAATCAGCAGAAGTCCTTCTCGAAGTTTGAATCCGGATCCTCAAGAGAATCGATCTTTCGCATACTTCCAGTCGCGCAGTCTACCGATGTGGACAGAATTCTTTGATTCGGAAATATGGAGTCGAACCATGCTGCAACTAAGCCACAGCGAGCCGGCCATCAAGCATGGGATATTGGCGCTCAGTATCATGCACGAACGATACGAGAGCGCGGCGCCAGTGTCTATGGAGAGTGGCAACGACTTCGCGTTCAAGCAGTATACGCAAGCTGTCAAGCATTCGAAGCAGCTGCTTGCTGCACATCAAGAAGGCAGAGTCAGTCTTGAGATGGTACTCATCGCATGCATCATCTTTACATGCTACGAGAACCTGGCTGGCAACTATCACAATGCCAATATGCATCTTAGAAACGGATTGCGCATCTTGGAGCAGAACACCAACGCAGCGGGCCAAAGCACTATTGCACCTGTGCTCTACCGATTCGATTTGCAAGCCATGACGTTCTCCGACAACGCATCAATGTACAACTACGAACTCGGCATGGCCCCGACCTGTCCGATCATCGCAGACACATACAACTCCAACCAACTCGCACGAGACGACCTTGTCAGCTTGATGCGCTGTTTGCTCTGGATTTCAGGCGTAGTAGATCGGTATCCAGACGCCGTTCAACATCCCATATGGCTCGCGACTCACCAAACCATGATGGCCGCATTCGACCTTTGGGAGGTCAGGTTCGCCGCGTACCTGCGCAATGCCGACCAGCGCGATCCAAAAATCTACGCCGGGAATACACTACTCAAAATGAGCGCAATCGCAATCCGCATCGTCATGGGTGCCGGTGCTGGACTGACTTCAGAAATAGCCTACGATGTCTTCCTGGATAACTTCAAAACAATCGTCGATCTCGCTGAGACAATTCCAATCCTAAATCCTCAATCCGCATTCTCAACACCCTCAACCTCACCATCACCAAGCCCATCGCAGACTCCAAAAACAGTGACCGGACCATCTCAACCCCGCCGTATTGCTCCAAATCCAGGAACCAGCACACCCATTCCCTCACCCGACAAATCGGCATTCGTCTTCTCCACCACACAACCACCAGCAGGCACACAAACACAAACACAACAATCACCACGCTTCTCGCCGTCCTTCGAACTCAGCCCCATCGTCCCGCTTTTCATCGTCGCATGCCGCTGCCGCGACCCAACCATCCGGCGTCGCGCAATTGCCCTCCTCCTCTCATACCGGCGCCGCGAGGGCGTGTGGGATTCGCTTGGTGCGGGGATGGTCGCTGCGAAGTGTATGGCGCGGGAAGAAGATCTGCCCCACATAACGCACATCAATGGAATCGACGGGCATGGTGGCGTGGAGGCATTGTTGGTTAGAAACCCGGATGTGAGGTCCTGTGCAGATGTGCCTGAGGAGAAGAGAGTCAAGGATATTTTCGTGCGAGTGGAGGTCACGAAGGGAAGGGTGGATTTGGTGTATGAGATGACCACGGGGGAGAGGTTGGGGGAGAAGGAGGTTGTTTGGGAGAGTAGGGGGGATGATGCGGGTGCGACGTATCATAGGTGATGAAGGGAGGGGAGTGATTGGTGGACGGGACTGATGTGATGGGACTGATTTGATGGGAGTGATTTGATCGGGAGATTGGGCAGATGTATGATCGTGGGATTGATTTAAGAATCGTTTTTTGACAGCATGTCGCAGTCAGTATCAAGATGTTTTGGAAGTAGTAACGACTTAGCGTGATGACATCATTACCTTCTACTTACCATTTCATTCACTATTACATTTCTCTCGCAGACCCAACATACTCGCAACAGCAGTTTCACACCCCTCTCATAAAAGCACAATTTCTCTAGATCGTCCCAATTTCTCACAGAAGATGTCTAAATCCTGCACCCTCTGCTCCACCCCGCGCCCCGTCCTGATCCGCTGCCAAATCGACGAAACACAAACGTGGCATTTCGTGTGCCCAGGCGCATGTTGGAAGAAAGTCTCGGGTGGCGTGGAGGACGCGAAGGGTTTGGAGGGGGAGTTTCCTTGGTATAGGTATGGGGGAATGGTATGTATGCATTTTCTTTTGCTGTATGAGGGGAAAAGAGGAGGGGGGGGGGCGAGAATTGGACGAGGTAGAGAATGAAAGGCTGATGGTTGATGATTTGGTAGTGGAAAGACAGAAGTGCGGATGGACCTGTGAGTGCGAAGAAACCGAGAAAGGTTAAGGAGAGGCAAAGGGAGGAAGAGAGGGTACGGCAAGAACGGAAGAGCATGGAAGAGACTGTCAGCAACGACACGACAGGGAATGAAAGCAGTTGATCCACATCGCAAATTGCTTGCATCAATGCGTGCTCCGGCGCTGGAATGATAGTGGTGAGATTGACTGCCTTGTAAAATATGGAAGGGGTCGTCCGCTGCCCTTCGAGACGTGCGGTCCTTCATCGGGCGCATTGCTGACTCGGGCCACTTCCGCACATTTGAGCCATGATTCAGGCTGCACGATCCAGATATATATTGTTTCAAGGCTGAAGGTGGGTAATTGTGTGCTCGGGACCAAACGCCCTGCCACCCGCCTGCATTGGCGAACTCTGCAGACAAGCCCGTTCAAGCAACCACAACCACAAGTCTTCACCATCACCATCAGCACGTACATTCAGAGTCTCCGCCCGGCCGAGACCTTCGTGACTTCACTGCATCACGAGTACAACAACAATTCTCTGGTCGTTCGTAGTCTCGGCTCCAAATACACCGCTCATTTCAGGATGCCCGGCGGAACATTTTAATCCCACGAAGCCAACGCGCCGGCTCCACACTTAAGTACCGGCATGGTGACACGAGGGCATCCTAGCGGTACCAACCCCCGCAGCTCAAATTTCCGAAATCCGGGGTTGCCTAATTAGTATTATGCAGATCAAATTGCTCTTTTCAATTTCTGCGCACGGAGGACTCGTAGGATGCGATGGAGGCTTGGTAGACTTGTTAATGGAGACCGAGCTTTCCGTTTTTCCAAAGTGGTAGGGTGGAGATGGGGGCTGCTTTTATAGTCTGGGTTAAGGCGCTGTTGAAATTTTGGTTTTGGGTGTTACTGTTCAATTTGTATATCTTCAGACAGACGAGTTAAGCAAGAGCTGAAACATAGAACGTCGAGATGCTGTACTCACAAGTCGTTACGCTGCTGGCTCTAGCGGGCACAGCACTGAGTGCACCCAGTGGCAATGTCGAGAAGCGCGCGCAGACCGTTTACCTTGCTGGAGACTCGACAATGGCAAAGGGGAGCTCAGGCAGTGCCATCACAGGTTCGTCCCGCACCCAATCACCACACATCCAAGATCATCTTCTAACACATGCATATTAGGCTGGGGCGTCGACTTCCCCTACTCCACCACCTTGACTGTCGTCAATAAAGCCGTCGGCGGCCGTAGCGCCCGCTCCTTCACACGCGAAGGCCGCTTCACAGAGATCATCAACCTAGTCAAGGCCAATGACATTGTCATCATCGAGTTCGGCCATAACGACGGCGGCTCTCTTTCACCCACCGATAACGGCCGCACAGACTGCCCCGGCACTGGCTCCGAAACATGCCAAACGACATACGACGGCGTTGCCGAGACTGTCCACACGTTCCCATGGTACCTGACTGAAGCCGGCAAGGCCATCATCGCCAAGGGCGGCAAAGTCATCATGAGTAGCCAGACGCCCAACAACCCGTGGGAGACGGGTAGTTTCGTGTACACTGATGGCGGGAGGTTCGTTGGGTATGCGAGGGATGTTGCGACCGCGCTGGGAAGTAACGCCATGTTTGTTGACCACGGTGCGTACACGGCAAACTACTTCAAGAGCATTGGAAAGACGGCGACGGATGCGCTGTATCCGGAGGATCATACGCATACGAATCCGGCTGGTGCGGATATTGTGTCAAAGGCGTTTGTCAAAGGGCTACAGTGTGGAGGCGGAGGGTTCCTGAATGGGTTCATCAAGAACTCGACTAGCAGTATTCCGGGCACATGTCTATAGTGCCGCCGTGATTCCGCCGTGATTGAGCTCATGCTGATCTCATGTTACGAGCGAGAGAGTAAATTCTTCATGTATATATTTCACACTCCTTCCGTAACTTATGAACCATTCTCAAAGCATGTATCTGCTAGCAAGCTGCGTTCCCAGTCGAGCCTCAGAGCCATTGTTTGTTACCAAAATGCGACACAAACGCGCCGGCGTCCTTCTCGAGACTCGCATTTTCGATGGTCTTGAGCACTTCTCTGACCGACTCCTCCGGCGTGATGAAACCATTCCACTCCGGTGCATAAGCCTTGAACTTTCCTGCCATTATCATTCCTCCTTGCTGCTGCTCAGGTGTCACTGTCATTTGATCAGCTCTTGAGTCTACAAACGACTGGAAAAGAGATTAGTCGAGGAAAAGTCAACTTACTTTCCGCAAGGTGCCCGGTGTCCACAGCACCAGGAGAAATAGCCATGATCAGAACGCCCTCCTTCTTCCACTCGACCTGAAGTTTTGCAACGATCATGGTCATCGCCGCGCGACTGGCTGAGTATGCCGCGCTCTCAAAGATATCATAATTGAGTGTGAGATCGACGTCAGCCATACCAGTGCTTATAGCAATGACTTTCTTGGTTTTGCCCTTCAGGACCAGTGGCATGAAGAGATTGATCAGATGGATTTGTCCGATGACATTGGCATTGTACAGGTCTTTGAACTCGGTTGTAAGACGAACGGGGTCTTGCTTGCTCAAGTACTCGAAAGCACCGTAGGAAGGGTTCTGGCCGGCGTTTCCAATGAGGTAGTCGAGACTAGGAGTGATGGCGGAGACGGCTTCGACGGCGGCCTAGTGCAGTGTCAAAATAACGTAAGGATTTTCAGGCAGCAACGAACCTTCAGCGACTCATATTTCGCGAGGTCGGCCTGGACTATGTGGATGTTGGACCGGTTCCAGGATGCGATCTTCGATTTGGTGTCTGCTGCGTTGCGGACAATGCCAATCACGGTATTCGATGGGTCGCTCGAAACTTTCTCCAAGAATGTAAATCCGAGACCTCGAGAGACACCAGTGATAAGGTAAGAAGACATGTCGAAGATGGTAGTGTTCGATGTTGGTTGCTGTGCTTTAGCTATTCGTTGAGGAGGAAGAGATGATGTACTGCACTGGAGAGGCCAACAACAGCACGATACCTGCTTATATATCTTCAAGTCTATCGGTCGATGCACAGGTATATTTCAAAGCAAGGACGATGAGTTTCGAACTTTGATAAGAAGATCGATACTCTCTTAGAAATCAGCATGCAGCAGAGTTGGCGATGTGTGTGTCGTTGATCGCTTTAGGGTCGCAAACGATTGCCAAACAACCAGAATGGGTTGGCGCAAGGGCATGGAAAGTGCCCAACGAATACGTCAAGGCCCAGCAACAGCCGCAACGGTGGCTGACATGATTACGAATCTCGGCGGGCTTCCTCAGAGTCGGACTGCCATTTCAGCCGTTCGTCCACGGCATAGTGAATGCACAATGGTGCTGCTGTCAATGGGAAAAGTGGTGGGATACATCTTGGACAGCGGTCCGTGGCTCGCAGATTGTTGCCTTTCATCCCAAAGTAGATTAGAACGCCCCGCTTTTCGTCTCATCATGGCGCCTTCCAAACATCATTCGTCCCCATCAATGCATCGAATCTTAGACTCCCCGCTCTGGCACGTCATCTATCATGTAAGCAAAGACGCGCGCAGCGAAGGCTCGCAAACTATTTCCTCGCGTCCGTTTTCGCTTCCACCGCCTCCAGGACACCGAGCCATGGGATCAAAAAGCTGCTGGACGTGCAAACGTAAGCCTTCCTACACCAACGCTCAACAACTGACGGAGTGCTAATATTCATGTTAAGGACGGAAAATTAGCTGCAACCAAGGTGTTCCCAACTGTATTCAATGTACGAGGAACGGATTGACATGCGGTGGTTATGGCAAACGTCTCAAGTGGCCACAAAAGCAACAGATATATGCCTCAACGAAGATACCTTGGTCGCGAGACTTGGAAAGAAGATCGCGAAATGGCAATCTGCAGTGGGTGAATGTGGTGCCGACGGACATTTGCCTTCATTTGGTGACAAACAAAACCAACGATTTTGGTGAGTGAACATGTATTCCATGAGTCCCGACAGCTCCTTTTCAGGCCCTGTTCAGTTTCGAGCCTACCTAGCTTCACACACATTTAAAGTCACATGGAGCTCGGAATCAAGTACGAGCACACGGCACGATGACTGAACAGAACTCGCAGGCAGTGTTAGCATGACCAGGAATCAGATCACTCACCAAAACATACCTGAGCGCATATTCTCGATGCCTGGGGGTCCAGTGCGTGGGGATCTCGACTTATTGTATTATTGTAAGTCCCTGACCCAATCTCGGCATGTTGCTGCAACTCACACATATAGTCCAGGCGATTGTCTCCAAGTTGTTACCCATGCTCTGCACGGATCGAGCACGAATCTGCCATCTGCTCATGGAGATCGCGCTCTCGAACAGCAACCAGGCAACCAGAGCTGTCTACTACGCAATACTCGCGCTTGCTGCTGATCACCGTGGTTACAGTCCTGATTATGTGGACCATATGAAACGTAGCGCACTCCGGGAACTATACAATGACGTAGACCCAAGCATGTGTGAGGGTGTCACACATCTAGCTGCGAATCTTCTCCTGTGTATTTTGGAGGTAAGGCTTATTCAAGACCTCGAACTCGCGATCTGACACATCTAAGATGCAACATACCGGCGCAAACACGTCTTGCTGGGTTGGCTATATATGTGGTGTCAAACATGGTGTGTATCTCTACCTTGGGCTGTGTACGAGTCAACCGCTGAAGTCATTCCCTTTTGTAGTAGTCGATGCGGTCGGGAACGTTGAGCCTTCATCAGGCACCGATGCCTCACTCATACTCGGCTGGGTTTTCTATTTCGATGTGATGTCTCGTATGACCAACCGGCACTGGCGCACTGAGCATATTGAAGCCGTCGCGGAAGGACTCGGATACATCTCGGACGGATCGACCGGCTGCAAGCTTCAGTACATTAGAGCTCGCACGTTATTTGCGCGAGGAGTTTCGGATATTGCCAACCACGCTCATCCCATCGTTCGGTTGCTTGCCGAGGTCTCCGAAACAGCCATGTTTTCATCAGACCCGCGATATCTCACGAACGAATATCAGCAGAATCTTGATGATCTCCGGTTCAGACTTGAGAATGTCTCCACGCGAGTTGAAACGCCTACGACTAAAGAGGTCTTCGATGCGTGTCAAGTTCTTAGGTCTCTTAGTTTAGACGGTGATGAAGTGCAGAGAGTTCTCTTGGCAGGCTCTGCCCAGGATACGCCAGAGCATATCCAAAGCCTCCTGGGACTTACTCGGCTCGCAGGACTTATCTATCTTGAGCGAGTCTCTCGGAGCTTCTCTGGTCAGTCCGCAAAGATCGACTCGTGGACTCAACAAGCGTTAGCAATACTGGCTCGATTAGACTCATGCTTCTGTCCTTTCGCCTTGCTGGTCGTCAGTTGCGAGACCAGTCAAGACGAAGATCGGATGATCATACTGGACCTCTTCGCGAGGATGGAGAAACAACCTCATCTCCAGTCCTTGCTTGAGGCCAAAGCATTGATACAGACGGCTTGGAACCAACAAGATCTGGCTGAAGGCGAGGGGCTTGAGTACATCCATAAAATCAACGTCGTACTGAGCTCTCGTGAAGCTGTACCCAGCCTCATCTGAGCTGGACGCATTGTGTACAACATTGGAGTCGAATGTCCCTTGCGCGCTTGATGAGCACAAAGAGTAATGGCAGAGTTTGAAAGACAGTCTCAAACAATGCATTGTTTGCAATCTCTACTTCTCAGAACAGGTTTGCTTTCATCACAATGTATGTGGCGGACATTTTCATATGTGGCTTGGGTGTATGTACTTTGAAGTCTTGATCTGTACAGCCCATAAGAAATACAATCCGACAATATGGTTCATTCACGCTCGCGACGATCCTTTCCGGAATTCAAATGTACGAAGCCCATAAGTAGACGAACTAGGAGCCAAAGAGATGACACAAGTGCAATCGTGAAATTTTCGTCCAATGGCGGCAAGATTGTGCCACGCTTCTCATGCCGCAACTTAGTCGACTCGCGAAAGTGGAGGTCCATCACGCTGCCTAGCTACTGACCCACAGGTCTCAAATGACGGCAAGACGTCTTAAAGGCAACCACATACGGCCTCAATCTATCAAAACAGCGCCAAAGACGCGAGGCCGCACGTCTATTCTCCTCAACAGCAACAGCCACCAAAACTTCACCACGTACAACCAACGCAGAAGCTAGACTAATGAGAGGCGTCGTTCCATGTTCTGCACCTACTTGTCCAAACCCCACCCCGGCCACCCGCAAACCAGACGATCTCTGCACATGCGTGACCGCCCCTTGGACCTCCTGCAACACATTGAAATGATTCACAGCAAATATCTTTCTCTACGATCTTGGTCCCAAACTCGGCATCGAAACCTTTGCACTCACACCCTTCCCACCAGGAACAGTGCTCGGCGAATACCTCGGTGAGTTGCTGCCCTTTGATAGCAATACCGACCCAGCCGTCCGCGACACTAGATATTATTTCGAGGTCATAGGCAATGTTTCGGAGCCGCTTGCGTGGATCGATGCGTTGCGCGTGGGTAGTTGGCACAGGTTTATTAACCATTCGTGTAGGCTGAATGCAGAGTATGTCGTTAAGAGGGTGGGAAGGGCGAACAGGATTGTGGTCGAGGTTGTTAAGGATATTGGTGTAGGGGAGGAGGTTACTGTGGGCTATGGCCGGGATTACTGGAGGAGTATGAGTGCGATGGAGCTTTTTTGTGGGTGTTGAGAGAAGGACTGTAGGTTTGCGGAGAAGACAAAGAAGAAGGTGGAGTAACCGATGTGAGTATTGCGATGTTGACGCTTTCGAAGAAATTACAGCTGGATATCTGAAAAAGATTTTGGATTTCGCGACGTCTTTCCAGTGGAGGCTAGACAGCAACGTCTTCTACTCTCAGCAAACCATCGCCCATACCTGCCACTGCCCAAGTGCCGAACTTCAAGTTCGGGTTCCATGCTAGTGCTGTGATGGCAGAAGGCTCCTCATATATAGTGATACCCTTGCCGACCTCCGGATTTGCAGCTTTCTTTGATGTCACAGAATGTTGGATACCTGGCTGGAAAGCTTTATATCCTTCGGTGATTCGAGCGAGAGGCTGGTCAAGAACGGATCTTGGAACAGCATTCGATGGCGCAGGTGGAGCAGATGGCGCAGTTTGCTCTATGATATCAGGACCACTCGTGCTTAGTACTTCGCTCACATCGCCGACGGGCCCACCCTCAGTCATTTCCACATCCGTATCCGCATCCGCATCTGGTGTTTGAACAATCTTCTCCTTGACTGATTTCCTCCACTCGTGTTTGAACCATGTTTGTTGCCATGGAATAATTTTGTAGTTCGTGATGCGTCCGATTGGATTACTAGCTTCCACTCTTCCATCCGCGCCACCGATTAGTATCCCAGGATGAACAGGACTCGATGCGACACGAGTGATGCTGCTCTCCGCGCGCATGCTGTAGAGGTTGTGATAGTATCGTCTGATCGGGTTGTGCTTGAGCATATAGTATTCGTCTGGCGCGATGAAGGATTGTGTTTGCTCGTGCCAGTCTTGCGTTAAGCAAAGCGTGCGGCCGCGTATGGAAGCTGTGGTGTCGGCATCTGGTGTTCGGATATCAAACAGGCGGGCGAAGCCGTCGGCAGTGCTGATGGAGATAAGTTGGGGTTGAGATGGCCAGCCGGACGACAAAGTGAGAATGTAGGTGTCCGAAATCTGCTTGTAAAGCCAAGGTCTTGGTGGGCTTTGCTGAGTTTCTGGGGTGGTGAAAGTCTTCGTCAAAGTCCATATTGCTAGTGTGCCGATTGCGGTCGCGACGGCAATGGTGGTGCCTGATAGCCACTTTAGACACGTCGGAACAGTCTGCGGAAAAGGAACGTCGAATACAGCCTGAGAGATGTGTGTGTACTGTGTACCTCGCGCATGCTCTCCATCACGGAGGTACGACACGTCCAGTATGCGCACTCGACCGTCAGACCATATACCCGCAAGCAGGCCTACATGAACTACGTTTTGTTCGTCTGACTGGCTCGTGCTCAATTTTGCACTGACAGGACACCATCTGAACTGCTTAGGAGCACCCCAGTCCGTACAGATGAGCAGTCGAAGTCGTGGCTGTTTAGAGCTGTCCAGCTCACCATTAGTCCCCGCCTCAAACGACCAGATTTGTATTGACGAAGGAAACGGCTTCGTTGCTGAGAAAGCTGGAGCTTTCAATTGCTCCATTGGCTTCAGTTGAGGGCCACTCGTGGGCCTTTGCTCGACTGCAACTGCAAGGTGTTGAGTCGTCCCATCTTCATTCGTGGCCCACTGAGCGTCCTGAATCCTGGCACCAAGGTTGAAGAGCCAACCTCGCCTGTTCTTGTTTTGGCCGAATGGCTCTGCTACGTCAATATACGATTGCTTATTCAAGGCATGCAGCTGGGGTGCATCGACCGGTCCGAGCAACACGTTGATAGAGTCGGAATCGTTCGTGACCATATGGACTGCAGCCTCCTCCACGGTCAGGGCTCGGCTCTTCAGGCCTCTTCTGAACGATTCGCGACCGATATTCGCGTACCAATTTTTCAATGTTTCATCCTCCTTTTCCCTCGACGCTGCACGTTCGAAGAAGCTTCTTCTCAAGCCACCTGACTTTCGTAATGGTAGTGTCTCTTGTCGCAACCAATGATCCCTCGTCAATAGAATAGGCTTCAGGTCCTCGTTTCTTGGCCCAAAAAGGTCCTTGAGTCGTACTTCCTGTCCACCAATTTTCGTAAAATCGGCAACACCTCGTGTACGCAATGGACTCGCACCGACAGCCTTAGCAGATACACCACCACCTCTGGTGATATGGATGGGCACTTTGACTTTGTGTCGGGGTCGGTCTTCTTGCCCTTTTCTCCGCCTGCCCGTTCCAGGGCCAGATGGAGGCGCAGAATCGCGACCGGAGTCGACCTCGATGATGTTCAGTACCGGCGTACTTGGTCGCTGTATTCGTCTTTCAGAATACTCTTCCTCATCATCTTCACCGTCTTCGGACTCGCTTTCATCAACAATGTCCTCGTCAAAGTCATCCTCCGGCTCTTCCTCGGCATCAGGCATGAAATCGTCCTCATCCTCTTGAAATTCCTCGACATCCGGAGTCTGTGCTCCCGAGGGCATAGATGAGGCGTCATCGTCAAGGAAACTGTACTCCTCATCGACACGACACAATTGAGGTTGTTTAGCTCGCGATCGTCGTTGTGGTGTATCTTCTTTGTTTTGTGTTAGTACAAAATTTGCTTGTATGAGAGTACACTTTCAGCATGCAAGCAAAGACTTACCATCCGACATTTTGCGAGGCCTACACCGGGTGCGCAAAGCACCAGGCCAGATTGTGTTTTCTAAGCAATCACGTTAAAGTGCACGGAATGACTACAAGGAAGGCATGCGACTCGAACGTAATGCCCCGCATTTAGCGCAGCGCACGGACCTCCACTCACTCGTTATACCCCACCGTCTGATGTCAAGGTTTTCGTTCACATGCGAGCTGAAAATTGCACTTGCAGATTACGCGCCGCGCCCGGTCGTTATCGAGGGAAGTTGTTATTTATGATATATTGCAAATACCTAAAGGATTTGCCATCGAATCACATTCCGGTGGTATGGTGTAAGTTTCACTTCACTCCTCAACACCTCACACAATGACTAACAATACCGCAGCTAGTGGTATGACGGTTAGTTCATCACGATTCAGCAACTGCTCCCCTCAGCGTCTAACATCCAATTAGTCGCGTTGTGGCTTGGCGGCCTCTCTAGAGAGCCCGATCCTACGATCCGCGCCAGCCTGGGTTCGAGTACGTTATCTTCCGCTTGTCGGTTCTGAGACATTGTTCTAACATGTCTACAGTTCCCAGTACCGCCAGCGAGTCAATTCTTTTTTGCCAATCTTTTGCCGTTCCTTTTCGCCGACCAATAGCAACATAAGTTAGAAAGAACTTGTCTACACACGCGTAGTATAGTTGATCAATGGCTCTTTGTAAGATCTTAGACTTTTCATCTTTGTTTTTGCATGAAAATAGCCGTTCTTGGATACGTACACGCTCCGTCTCAGCGGCGACCTCGGGAGCGTTCTGACTGTATGGTGTGCTTGTGAATTCTAGCCTGGGCCATCCATGAGGCCTCATTTGTGTCGACTGAAAAAGGAGAGCATCTATTACGAGCTCAGGGAAAGTCCAAGATATGCTCCGAGATCTCGAGCCAACGAAATAGTCACATGACTTCACTTTCCAACTTTGATGGTGTCGCGTACTCACCCACGCAATCGAAGCGTCAGGCTCTGTTAATCCGGCATGTGAGGGCCACGCCACGTTACACTATCTGCTAACATGCTATGCACATGTTAGGAAAAGTAGAGGCTTGGACACGTAGCGTCGGTCTCAATCACAGCAATGTGATAAGACTCGATCAGTACTGTGGGTGTCTGAAGTGTCGTTACATATTCATCGATCTATATGCAAGCGTTGTCGCTATGCTGATATCCTCATCCCACCTTAACGCCAAAAGAAAATGCAATTCCTAGAAACCTCCAGCTCTTGAAGGCCTCTTCCTGCCAGTAGCAGATATCCAAAGCCGACTCGCTTACTCAATGGCCGACACACCCTCGCCATAAGTGACAGGGTTGATCTTCTCATTGAACTCAAACTTAAAGTCCTTACCCAACTCCTTCCTAATCGCCGTCTGGATAGCCTCAAGCACATTGACGAAGACACCGAAGTTCGCTGGGTTCTCCTCGTCGTTCTCGCCGCCCTGGAACACACCAGTGCGGACAAGGCAAGTGTTCCAGCCGTACATGTTACCACCAATAATGTCGGAGGCTGGATTGTCGCCGATCATGTAGATGTTCTTTGGGAGTTTCTCGTCGTTGTGAATCGTCTCCATCCAGCTGGCGATGACTTCGTCTGCGTACTTGTATGTTGCCAATTCGGGCTTGCCGTAGACGACACGCTCGAGATCGACGCCCGTGAGCGACTTGTACATGGCTTCGAGGCCGATGCGGAAAGCGCCCTGAGACATGCGGGGGAATGGGTGCTCGGTGGGGCACAGCAAGTCACCCTGCGAGAAGTAGATGGGGATACGTTGCGAGACAGGGTCCTTGGCCATTGTGCCGAAGCGGCCGTTTTCGGATCGCAGCAGGTCCATGATAATCTGAATGTCTGTTGCGTAGTCGCGCGAGTCGGAGAAGATCATGATGGCGTCGATGTTTATCTTTGAGAAGTCGCGTGGACGCGAGGTCTTGCGCTCCTCTTCGGTGAAGACGCGGTAGGGTGCGATGGTAGGATCCCACGCGATGATGTCGTTGGGGACGACGATGTCTTGGAAGCCATACTCCTCAGCAACCTCGCGGCACTTGTAGCCTTCACCACCAACCACGAGGACGGTCTTGTAGTATTCTGAGAGAGCACGCATGGGTGTGTGCGACTGGATAAACTGGTCGGTCGAGATGGGATTCTTCAAGATCTTGGAAAGCTGTTCGCAGCGAGGGCCCTCGAGCTTGCCAGAGCCGTTGGTGAGGAAGATGTGGGGGATCTTAATGCCGAGCTCATTGTCACCATTGAGAATCTCGAGCACACGCTTGCCCTCTGGAATCAGGCGGTCACCATGGACGAGGACACCGTCGATATCGAAGACGAAAGCCATATCCTTCGCAGCATGGACCTTCTCTGTCGAAAGATCCTGCAGCTGGGCAGCGATGATGTCGCGGGAAGGTTGGATAGGAGGCATGCCGGGGCGTTGTGCGGCGCCACCGGGGTAGTGGACAGATGACAGTCGTGATTGTCTCTTTGACCGGGGAATGGGAAGAGACGCGCCAAAGGAGTTGCGTGAGCCTCGCCTGTCCTTCATCGACGGCGAGAGGGAGAGATTGTGCATATAGCTTTGTGCGTTCGAGATGGATGATCGTGTCGCTGGGACCTCGATAGAGTTAACGTGGCCGTTGGCATCGTCGCTATCGCCTGGGATGGCAAGGTTGTTGGAGGGAGCACGGTTGATGTCGTGAGACTTGACAGGCGACAAAGGGGTGTCGACAGCGAAGTCAGAATCTTCGAATGTAGGCATATTGAAGGTTGTTGGTAATTCGAAATGAGCTAGAATGATAATGTGCGAGAGACAATGATGTTGTGAACTTCCTGGTAGTCAAAAAGGAGATGCTCGAGTTAGGAAGGCTGGTGCCGAATGGAGAAATCTCCGGGTCTCGGGGTGGAGGGTATATATCTCTTCCTCTACCGCCAGGCAACTCCTTATCCTCCCCAGATCACCTCATCATTCGCCCAAGCCCTTTTCGAAAACTTCATCGAGCCCTTCGTCTCAATCCGACCGAAGCCGATATTCCCCACCTAACCACATCTCCAAATCATCCAACAAGTACCTTTGTACCCACCATCCGACATCATTACTTGCTCGGTACTGCCCGTGCAGATAGAGCTAGTGCACGAAATTGCCAGACCAGAGAATAGAAACTGGGTACCGTCATAGTGGAGTTTTCACGGATAACTGGAGCCTGATAACAATGTGGGAAGGTAGTTCGCCGCAACACCAGCGCTCGAAAGTGTAGATGTACGGTTGTGGCAAGGTTTTCGCCGATCCAGAATGCTTGATGCAGAGCCTCATGCACGAGGTACCTCTGCGCGGCCGGCAGCCAGCCGATGCAGACCGCTGTTCTCTGTCAGGCCTCGCATGTGTTCAGCTTCGACAAGATACGTGTTTGAAAATGGTGGTTGGTGTTCTTCGAGCTTTTGCCTGTGACGTGGGATTTGTGGGTCCCGAGCGCGCAACTGGCCGAACTAACGCCACGCACCTCGCATGATCACCGCACGCATGTGGTTAATGTTCCTAGTGGACCGCAGAGCCGCAACACTCATTCGATCGCTTCTGCCTCTCCGACAAAACTCCCAGAAAACAGTCAGCCCGCACGGTGGATGCAAGGGTCCACCAGTGACATCATGCTGCTGACGGAGAGCACGACTACAAGGCCTCCTTTGAAACTGTTGGAATGGATCTCTGTGGAGATTTTTTGCGATAGCGTAGTATGGCGCGAGAAGGGCTCGGAAGCATTGCGGGCGGGGTGAGGTCACACAAGGCGCTGCTTTGGATGAGGTTTGTGGTTGAGGAAGTCAGAGATTTTGGGGAGGCAAGCGCGCCTGGGATATATGAGCCTTGCGGTCTTGACACGCGAGGATCACTAGCACACACCAAAGGAGTTTATCACACCTTTATCACCGTACCTATCTATACCTTGTCTAATCACATCACTTTTGATATCACGACAATCTGAACCTGCCGCAACCATGAGCCCCTCAGCCAACCAGAAGACATACAAGCTCGCCAACGGCGTTTCCATGCCTGCCGTTGGCTTTGGCACTTTCGCCAACGAGGGCACAAAAGGAGAGACATACACCGCAGTCACACACGCTCTACAAACTGGCTATCGTCATCTCGACTGCGCATGGTTCTACCAGAACGAAGAGGAGGTTGGCGATGCAGTACGCGACTTCCTCGCCTCGACACCGAACGTTACGCGGCAAGACCTGTTCATCTGCACAAAAGTATGGAATCACCTGCACGAGCCTGAGCAAGTTAAATGGAGCTTCGAGAGTTCGCTTGGAAAGCTGAAGATGGATTACATCGACCTGTTCCTCGTACACTGGCCAATTGCCGCGGAATCGAACGACGATCATATGCCTCAGATCGGCGCAGACGGAAAGTACATCATCAAGAAAGACTTGACTGAGAACCCGGAACCCACATGGCGCGCCATGGAAGAGATTAGCCGCTCTGGCAAGGCTCGCGCAATTGGCGTATCGAACTGGACCATCGCGGGCTTGAAGCAGCTTCTCAGTTTTGCCGAGATCAAGCCAACGGTGAACCAGATCGAGATACACCCCTTCCTTCCCAACACTGAGCTCGTCAAATTCTGCCAGCAGCACGATATCCTTCCTGCTGCATACTCGCCACTCGGTTCGCAGAACCAAGTACCCAGCACGGGCGAGCAGGTGCGAACGAATCCCGAGCTTAACGAAGTCGCCAAGCGCAGTGAACACGATCTGGCACAGGTTTTGCTCGCGTGGGGACTTCGACGAGGCTACGTCGTATTGCCAAAGAGCTCCACGCCTAAGCGCATTGAGAGTAATTGGCAGATCCCTGAATTGACCGATGAGGACTTCGAAGCAGTGGAGGAGGTTGCGCGAGGCAGGCACACGCGCTTCGTTAACATGAAGGACACTTTTGGCTACAACGTCTGGCCAGAGGAGGTCGATGGCGAGTTGAAGGCGTACTGAAATTTGCCATAGGGCTGGTCCTCGGCGTTTGGTTGGTTGTGCATTTAGCGATACCAGAAGTCCAGCAAGACTTTCGGCTTTGCATTCTGAACGTTGTATGCTCATAATGAATCATATCAAGATCTTCAGACCGGTGCGAGGCTATCCAACAAGTCGAGGTTTTCCTTTTCCTTGCGTGCCCTGTGTCGTGCAGCTGCTTGTGGTTCTGGGGTCTGAGGTTTCGACAAGACGAGATCCGCGAAATGTGACTTGGTAAACTCCATTGCAACCTGTGCGTCTGCATATTTTTCATCGTCGAGTGATTTCCGCGCAACACCAAGACAAAGCTGGACTAAAAAGTGCCGACGACTCTTCGAGGCATTGACATAGGATAGAGCTCCTGAAGGGTCTTTGATATATGACAAAGCTGGAAGAGTAGTGCTCTGTTTGGGGTGGTGTAGCCACAGCATTGCCTCCACTGCTTGACTCCAATTGCCAAGCCACCTTGGCGAGGACCGCAAAAAGAGCTGATAAACGTCGGGGTCAATCGCGGAAGAATCTGCTGAGATAATGCGGTTTACCAAGTGTGCTCCTGTGGGCCTAAGCGCGACATAATTTGACTCGAAGCCCTCAACTTCCGCCATGCAGAAAGCCTGCATGAACATGACCAGCCCTTCGTCTAGACTCTTGCTTCCTTGCGTGACCATCTTGTAGAACAATGTCTGACGGAACTTTGAAACCTTCTGGACCGGCAGTTTTGTTTCGTTGACGCGAAGTTCTTGAGACCGAATGAACCAACGCCACGGAGCAGCAGTTTGTTCTTCAGCGAAAAGCAGGGCAATGAGCCTGTCCAGTGACTTGCCATCAAAACCGCCCTTAGCTGAACGTAGCTCCACAAACTCTCGTGACTTGTCTGAGCCGCAATTCCGCAGCCACTCGGAGAATACTAGAGCTGGGCTCTTGCCGTTCTGGGGTCCTGATGCTGTATACGGGGCCAATTCGAGCAGCTCAAGACACATGGCGACCTTGGGAAGATCAGCAGACCCAGAAGCTATCTGGCCTACAAACCAGCGCATGGGGTCCCTGAGGACGTCCACAGCAGCAGTCTCTGACGCCCGTCTCGCTGGCTTGACAGCAAACAACGGGTTCGTCAAGATGGAGTCAATGTGGCGTGTGGTGGAGGCATACGCTGACGGCGGCGCCTGAATCACTGACGCCTGGTGCTGTCCATTGCTGCCTGCTGGGTTCTGTACACGCGCGCTCATGGGAAGTGGGTGCTCGCGGTCGAGGTGGGCACGGAAGGACGTCGTGAGGAGTGTCAGCAGCTGCTGGCTCTCGCGCGGGGTGAGCGGTAATTGCGGATGCAGCTTCGAGGCAAGAGTGCTCAGCAATCGCTTGCTGGCGGCAGACTGCATGGTGGTGTCGGTGCAGTCAAAGCGTGTGGGGCGGGGTGAGGAGACGTCGGATTCTCGATGACGAGACACCAGTGCTAGGTTCAGGACGGCGGAGAACGACAGCACGTGACTGTCTAAACCAGCTTGCAACCAGGCACAATGCTACTCTAGACACACGCTTGCTCCATTGTCGCCCCAGTTCCTCCTCCATCTTGTACATCCTTCACCCACCAGTGGCAGCCTCAATCGACGCGACATTGCCGCGCAGCACACGTCGAGGCCCTAGCGCCAAGCCAGCCTGCTCGTTTACGCAGTAGCTCTCCCGACTCTGTATCCCTCCAGCTCCTACACCACATCATCTCACGCACGGCCTTCCTCCCACCACCCCCAATTACACACAACACACACACAACACAGATCACATGTCTGAAGTACAGTCCCGGCCTGCGCGAGGCAGGAGCTCTGCCCGCGGCGGCAGAGGCAGTTATGCTTCTCGAGGCTCGCGAAAGACAAACGGCGATGGCGCATCGTCACACGTCGACACATCAGCCGAGGCCGGTGAACTGGCAGAGCTTAAGAAGCGCTACCAAGGACAACTGTCCATGCTGAAGGAGCTGTTTCCCGACTGGACTGACGCAGACCTGGTCCTGGCGATTGAGGATTCTGACGGTGACCTGGAGAGGACCATCGAGAAGATCAGCGAGGGTGAGTGCCCTGAACAACGTAGCGCGCATGCTTTACCTAAGGATTAACGCTACATTCAATTTACATTTGAACATGCTAACAACAATACATTAGGCTCTGTCTCACAATTTGCTGAAGTACCCAAGAAAGCAAAGGATCGCTCCCGCTCTAAAGCAGCGAAAGAGAGCCTTGCGCCCGCCGATGGTGCGCCCAGTCTGCGTGGAGGTCGCGGCGATGCCTCCAGACGCGGTACCGATAGTGTGCGTGGCGGTCGTGGACGCGGCACGGATCGTGGTCGGGGTGGCTTTGGCGGCACTCGAGGTGGACGCGGAGGAGCGACGAACGGCCCCCGAGCGGCTGCATCAGTTCCAACGACCGAATCTGCTGCATGGGACACAACACCTGCGGCGACTGAGCCCAAGGAGAACGGTCAGGCTGCTGAGCCAGCCAAGGAGAAAGAGGCCTCGGAGGCCCACTCTACCGTCGGTGCTGCTGCCACTGCTGTAGCAGGCGCAGCAAAGAAGACCTGGGCCAGCATGTTCTCTGCGCCCAAACCTGCACCCGCCGTACCCAAACCTGCCGAGAAGTCGACCCCAGCTCCCGAACACCCTACGCCTGTACCTGACGACACCCTTGCCCACGAAGTCGCCCAAGAACCCGCCGTCCACGCCGAAGATTTGCCGATACCCCCAATCGCAGACGAAGCAGAAGAGGAGCCTCCGATCGCGGTCGAAGATACGTCGAAGCTGACACCAGACAAGATAGAGGAGGCGTCTGGTCCAGAACTTACCATTACCCCGTCCAAGGATGAACTCACCAAGGAGAATGTCGAGCACTTGCCGGACGAGTCGCACCCCCCGCCCACCGAGACCGCTTTCAGCACAGTCGCCAGCTCGAAGGACATTGGAAGTGCCGTCGCGACGCCGCTGAGCACCATGACCCAGCCACCAATTGGTCGACCTGGAATTGGAGGTTATGCAACAAGCGCATTGAAGGCTACTTCTGGTAGTGGACACCGAAGCGCAAGTTTCCAGAGGAGATTGGTGGAACAGCAGGAAGCTGTAGTCATGCCTGGCAACCACGCTGTGGACAGGGCTGCAGTTCAATTCGGTAGCTTAGGCCTGGGCGACTCAGCTGAGATGGATGTGGACGAAGACAGAGAAGAGGCAGAAACCAGGGAGCAGCCTCCTCAACACTCGCCCGTCGCGCAACCCAGAGCCGCTCTGCCACCCGCCCCGCGTCAGGCTCCTCCCGCCGAGGCACCGCAAGAATCGAACCCGACGCCCAAGCAGGCTCCAGGATTACCTCCTGCGCCTCAGCAGCAAGCCCTCTCCCAGCAGTCACCCTCGAATGCGCTCGGAGCACAGGCGATGCAGAATCAGGGCTCCCAGTCCAACCAACGTTACGATCAATTCGGTCGCTACGGGCAGCCAGGCCTCCAGTCAGAGGCATCTGCGCCGCCACAGAAGCCATACGATCCCTTTGGCCAACAAATTCCTTCGCAGTCGAGCCAATATGATTACCCTGGCCAACAGGGCCAGCAGAGCCAGGCTCAGTCACAGCCTGGCGCTTTCTCATCCGCGGATAACTATGGCTCTCAGTATCTCACAGCTGAGCAGCGTTACCAACAATACTACGGAAGCTACGGACAGCAAGGCACACCAAGCCAGCAGGAGGCCGGTTCAGCTCAACAGCGGACTGGCAGTGCTTTCGGCTCCGGTCCCACCGACTCTGCCTTCTCCCAGAGTCAACAGCAGGTAAGACCTTCTCTCAGCGACGTTCCGGCGTCTTTTCCGTTCGAGGACCTGCCGCGCCCTTCTTCGCGGAACCCCGCTGTCGGTCCTCCTGGGTTGTCTCAGCAGACGCCACTGGGAGGTCGGGTAGTCGGTCAAGGCAAGGAGCGGTCGGCGTCCGAGATGGGAGCGCAGCAAAGCGGGCGACAATTTTCTGACGAACGTCAACAGAGCCAAGGCCGGTACAACGAAGCACAGAACAGCGGGCACAACACGCCTAACCCTGCACACAGCGGACAACAGCCAAGCGCTCCTGGCTCGCAGAGCCAGCACCTGCAGCAGCAGCATGGCAGCCAGCAGGGCCATGCTGGAGGCTATCCCTACAACCACCCGTACTATGGTAGCCCTTACTATGCTAACTACATGAACCAATTTGGCGGGTATGGTCAAGGTGGAGGCTATGGCTCATTTGGAAAGGGCATGTATGGTCAGCCACACCACTACGGAATGTCTGCCCAGGCTTCCTACGACCAGCACTCTTCGTCTCCCGCTAATGCTGGAGGCTTCGGCGCATCTGCATTGCATGAACGCCCCGGAGGACTCGGTGATTATGGTCGATCCGCATCGGCGACTTCCCAGAACCATAGTGCCACAGCGGGCACAGGTGGCTTCGGCGGTTTCCCTGACTCGTTCGGTCGACAGAACTACTCCAACCAAAGCTCGTATGGACAACAGCAAGGCGGACAACCAGGAGCTAACGAGGATACTCTCAAGCCCTTTGGCGAGAAGAGCGGTGGCCCTAGCCCATCTGCTCTAGGAGCTCAGCCAGGCCGTCCAGGCTCGGCCACGCAAAACACTCCTGGTCAGGGCGGTCCTCAGCAGTCTCACCAGCAAGGCTTCGGTGGCTACCCAGGTCATCTTGGCGGGAACAGCCAGTACGGCGCAGGTCTTGGTGGTCTCGGACACCAGGGCGGCGGCAGCCACCAACAGAGCCAGTATGGCAACTATGGTGGATTTGGCGGAGGCTATGGTGGCGGCGGTGGCAGCTACCAGAGCCGCGGAGGATGGGGTGGAAACTATGGACACAACTAACATGTCCGAACACCCAAGAATTGAAGAGAAGGGAGCCAAGTCCTACTCGCAACACCAAGATGCAGTACGGCGAGGGGCACATCCTTCTCTCTCTATGTCATTGACACGCTGAAGGTCGTTCGAAAGCACTTTTGGTACGCTTGATACGCCTCAGACACTTTGTACTATGAACAATCTCCTTTTCTCTTCTCAGTTTCTCTCCTCTTGCATCCTCTCACTCTTGTCACAAACTTGGTTAGCTGGTTCATGCGCGACATGCGAACGGCGTTCAAATCCGCAAGGGAGGGTCCAAACTCAAAAAGATTTTGCTTTTCGTGGTTAATGTTTAGCTCTTCAAGCTCTTCTCCTCGGGGTCTGGAACTGGATTATTAGGGTACGGGAAGACAACTGATCAAAGTCTCTGAGGGATTTGGAATCAGAATGCAGCTGATTGACGCTGGCTATAGCTATGCAATGCGAATGATTGGAAGTGGACAAAGTACTGTTCATCGTGGTTGTGATGATGCAGTAAGATGGCTGAGTCGTACCTGCCATATGCACCACCAAGGCAGGAGCTCGCGGCTGCAGACTTCCTTCTCAGCGCAGCCATTGTTCTGCCCCAGCCAGCTCATTACCAATTCCACACTCACTTTCTAATCAGACAGTACTAGATACCCACCACAGCCACGGGTGAAGCATCATCCGACTTTATCCGCGAGACATGTATGCAGCACTCGCCGAATCACACCGCAATATCACACTCCCAGGTTTGTTCACCAGTCCACTGAAGCAGGGATAGCGACTTAGGCAGCTTGCCGATCCCGCAGATGCAGGTACGTACCTTTCTACCCGAGATTTCCGCGACTGCAGCCAGGGCATCAAAGCACGCAAGTATGGCAGTGGCACGCCATTCCGAGCTTGAAAAACTGCAGCTCGAGTCCACCTATGGGACAACCCGGTTTTGATCCCAGAAGGACCGATAGAACAATGCAACAATCGCGAGCTGGCTCGGCAGACTATCGGCAGCGAGCTAACGTTATCAGCATCTCATTCAACAACTCCTTGATTCGATCATGCTTGATACTCAAGCATGGCGCAATATTAGGGGCATGTAAGAATGGCTAACACCGATTTCAGCGCTGATTTGTTGCTGGTATCAGCTTAAGGCGCAGACTGTACAACTTCCATAAAGCTGATTACTTTTTCTTGCTTCTGGACCGGGTGAAGCAGCAACTTGACTGTTTACACGAGTCGAGCGACTTGCCCGAAGCCGTCGGCAGTCCACTCATTACGCAGCAAGTCCGACTGTCTCACCGCTACCATTAAGAGTGTCATCGCGTTTCCTAAAACGTCATCCCCACTCTAAACGGCTCTTGACGCGCTAACGCACCTTATGATCCACCGCCAAACTCCACCAGGTATAGTACGTCGCACGCTATACAGATCGGGGATGGCATCTTCGGCAACGCATCATACTCATCAGGGTGCTGTCGTGGAGCTCGGAATTATTTTTTGACGCGTGCATGAGTTGATAAGCATAGCGTACCCTGATGGTTGAGATCCCACGTTGGGTCGCCGCGGGAAGCTGTCGCGATAAAACCACAGTCGCGCCCACATTGGTCGTCCATTGGCCGCCAGCTGCTCGAGACGAGTGTCCTCCGTCCTGTTTTCTTCTGTCGTCGCGTGGTGTGATCCCAGCTATAGGCGACGCAGAGTGCAAGAAATTGGACAAAGAATGGCAAGCTGAAGCGGCGTTTACCGTTGAGAGAGTCCTCTTCGCAAGCTGAAGAACGCCATACTTGGACGCTGCGACACGGTGATCGAGATCAGGTATTGGGCGGGATAAGAGCTGGCCAGCACTCCATAAGACACAGAAAGAGACTTCACAAGCACCATTCAGTAATTGTGAAGATGGCGACGTCGACTTCAATTATGACCACGACCCTACCACATCATGCAGGACCTCAAGTGTCACCACTGCTCCGAATGCCGTTGGAGATTCGCCTGATGATCTACGAATACCTGCTGTACCCTTCGATACATCCCTCCACGGGTACGGGCACGTCCGTCGCGAACCTTCTACCAGACTTTCACACATACTACTCAGAAGACACAAATAATGATCCTTTCACACTAAGTGTCCGAACCATGGACCCATGGTTAGGTTCGCAGGGATCAAGAACATGGAGGCGCAGGAGTACCTACCACATCCGCACTGGTAAGTCATTTTTGTTTTTCAACCTCTAGAACTTGGCCAGAGGAAGTAGACGAAGCAAGATTCGTAGACATGAAGCGCATGACAGGCTCCTTGCTAACGTGCATGGCAGGTCCATTCCTAACAACCACAACTCCAACAACATATCGCATTCTCCTCTCGCCCTACACCGCACACCTCGGACAAAGCGTCTCTTCCCTCCTCACACTAAACCGGCAAATCCACGCCGAAGCTTCAAAAGTCCTATACTCAACATACTGCTTCTCCTTCCACACGAGCATCGAAGCAGCCGTACCCTTCCTGTCCGACCTAACCCCAGTGGCACGAAGCCACGTCCGCCACATCAGCTTTACCAAAAAAGCCCTCCCCTACACCAAAGAATTCGACCGCGCAGAATGGTCAGGTCTGTGCGAATACATCGCGCTCCATCACGAAGCAGCACGCACACCCAACCCCAACGTCCCAGAAGCCCTAGGCTTCAAACTCCGCTCCATTCACCTAAACATCATCGGCGGCAAGCCGGATATTGGCTGGGACAGTATTGCGCCTATTCTGGCGGCGGATTATAATACCATGACGCGCATGCGCCAGGAGTGGGGTGGAGGGGGGGCGTTTGGGGGCGTGGATCTTGAGTGGGCGGAACAATTGATGGAGATTAAGGGATTGAGGAGGTTGAATGTTAAAGCGCTGGTGGAACATTGTCCTAGGCCTGTGAGTGAGAAGCTGGCATTTTGGGTCGCGTTTAGTAAGAGTGTGGAAGCAGGTGGGTTTGCCGAGTGGATGAGGAGTGTTATGGTCGAGGCATAGGATCTCGTGGTGGAACGCGTAGAGCACCTTTCAATCTGGTGTTGTATTGTTGTATTGCTGCATTGCTGCATGAGCGGGCGCATGGAGCTTGAGGTATTGTTAGGTTTGACAGGCATTGCGTAGGACATCATATGTATGCTTACAAATGCTTACCGAACATCTCAATGATGGCCGATTCCCTCTCTTTGTATCTCTACTTTGGTATTCCGTAAGTACTGGGCGTGGAGTCAAGTCAATTGCGTTCAAACACTTCCCATCCTCAACCTCGAGACGGTTGTCTCCGCACGACTACCTGAGGACGTCTTGTACAGTCAAAAAGAATAGGAAGTTGAGTGACCTTGTATGACCTTCAGTCTCCTATAGAGAGCCCGAAACGGATGTGAGTGACAGAGATATCCCGCTACCATGGCTGTTTCGTCACAATTAGGTATTTTACAAACCCCCGGCCTCGTGCTTCCATCCCTCTACCTATCTACAGCTTTCACAGGCGCAAGCTACACGCCATGAATCACCTAGCAGCGCCCCAACCCTTCAGTACACAAATACTGCGCCGCTTGCTCGATAAGATCACGCACCACCCCGGCGATCGCCTCAACAGTGATTCAGGTCAACCTCGACTAGTGCAACCTGGACGAACTTAATCAACCAGAGGTCCAATGCTTAAGGACATCGACCATCCGACGGATATATCGGCAGAGTCGCAGGCCAATTTGTCTACTGGGGGCATGGCTTCGTCAAATACCAGCACCGCGCCAGCGCCAGCCACCGATCAAGGCATGTCCTGTACTACGCCAAAACCACCACAACCGGAGACCCAAGAGCATGAAGGCTCGCCACTCAAATATTATAGCTACTTCAAGTCTTTCCGCGGACGCAGTGTGTGGGACGCGGATGAGGATGAATTTGGCGGTGGGAGGAAGTACTCGATTGAGACGACAGAAGAGTCGATGGGGTCGCCGAATATCAAGGAGTTGACGGTGAAGAGCGATGTTGAAGTCACGCTGGAATCTAGGGATGAAGAAGACTCGAAGTCGCCAACACACTTGAACCTGGACAGCGGGGACTATATCAAGTCCTTCCGCGGTCGGAGCGCATGGGACGCAGACGACGACGAGTTTGATTCTAGACGGAAGTACTCAACAGTAACGTTGAGAAAAGACGAATCATCTCAACTGCCGACACCGGTGTTGTCGCTCTCGAAGATCCGCTCGCCTCGATTGTTGTCGCCATATCCACTTCCACGCCCATCACCAGGACACGAAGTCGAGTCCGCCACTCCATCAAAGCTGTATGCTGGAGACTTCTTCAAGTCTTTCAAAGGCCGCACGTCTTTCGACCCTGACGACGATGAGTTCGACAATAACCATCGGTAAACAACTGAGGTTCTGACCTCACCCGTGACCCCAACAACGACAAACAGCAAGCCAAAGCACAATCGTAAAACCAGCTGGGCCGATCAAATCGCAAACGCAAACCCCGCATCATCTCATGAAACTCCAAAGCAAACGGCGCTCGAATCAAAAGATGACGATGAGCAAGTCTCGCTCACCTCGACTTCATGCACAACCAGTGTAACACTTCGCACGCCGCTCCAAGTCCTTCACTTACAACCACACAAAACCATCCACCGCACCGAAGGCAAAAAGATGCGCTCCACGCTCTCTAACACGCTAAACATCAGCCCCTATAAAGGCAGCATATGGGATCCCGAAGATGACGAGTGGACAGACATAGACGCAGCAAAAGTCGTCGAGACGTTTCAAGCATCGTACAGATCGCCTGTTCCACAAAGTCCAACGAAGACGGGCGCCATGTCGTATTTCAGCACTGCAGTTCAAGAGACAGTCAAATCGGTGTTGACGTCGCCGCGCAAGAAAGCGGCGGAGGAGAAGATGTGGGAAGAGGAGCAGGTAAGGGATAAGATTGAGGAATTGGCGAATACGTGGTGTAGTGATGCGGACGGGGATGTGAACGATGAGATCATGAAGGGTGTTTTCCTTCAAGATCGTATGGGCAATTTCTTACCAAGCCCATCGCCACGCAACATGCATATCATCGACCTGGACGCGTACTTCAACAGCGATGATCAGCTCGTCCAGCATGCTTCTCCTCGACTTTGCGACGCGGTCGCCACGGTCCTGTCGCACACCAGCAAGGATTGCCTGGAAGCCTTCCTCGATCCGTCAGTCAAGGAGTTCGTGTATCGGCGAGAGCTCGACCAGAACAAAGGCGGCCTCATCCTCATTGTTCGGCGCACAGGCAACGAAGTCCATTGTGGCGTGTACATTACCTTCGGGTTCATGAAGCAATGGAAGCTGTACGTCAAGTCGCTTATCAGCATTACCGGACAGTGGCACGAGGTTTATGTCACGGTGAAGCCTGGCATCATGCCGATTGAAGACGGTGTGGTCGAGTGGGGCATCATCAAGTCGGATCTGTCTGAGCCCGAGACTGCAGTCAGCCGTCCCACCGTCGCCGCTGGGCCGCGCAAGCTCGAGCTGTCTCCCTCCAAGAAGGCTCCAACTCCCTCGGAGGCGGTGGACGAGACGAATCCCAAGTTTATGCTGTACCAGAGCCGCATTCTGGCGCGGTGGCTTCTGCGGGATATCTGGTACATGTTCGACAAGCGCTACGAGTGCATCGCAACCTGGGAGGCGGATAGTGTGGGTACCGATGTGCGGCTTAAGCGGGAACTGGTTGGTGCGGAGGATGATGAGGACGAATAGGTCAAAGGAAGAGACGATAGAGGTCACAGTTGTCGCTGCATCTTGCTCGCAGCGTGGAGTGGACTCAGCCTGTACACGTCAGTTATGTTAGGGAGCTCACGGTATCAATAGCGTCGAAATCGCATTGGCCAAGTTGGTGAGGTCGAATGGTATTGATTTATGTCGGAGAGAAACCGTATGTCATCTTTTCGTGATGTTCATGTCCAGACCGCAGCCGCACCCATCCAATGCAGCGTGTCTCTCAGCACCACACCTTTGTCATTCCCTCATGCTCATGTAGTCCATATCGATGCCCATAGCTTTCGCAAGAACTCCGTAACCGAATGAAATGTCGCGCCGTCCCCGGAGATTGTCGCTTATCGCAGACGCCTGGCCTCACGCTCAGACTCGAGTAGGCAGAGAATGTCGTTCTCGCGGACTTTCAAGTTGTCAGCTCTCATGATTCTTCGCAGTTTCAGCGAGTTTCTGGCGTACCTGGGCCCTTGACGTTACGGATGATGGAACGGGTCTGGTCGTCCATGAACTCGACACGGCACTGGGTGACACCACCACGAGATCCTGAGATAAAACTGTCAGCCCATGTCCATCCTGATGCCTTTATCTCAACTGCCGCCATTCTCCATTTCCCAGCATTGTCACTGTCCAGATTGTGGGTTGCGCATACCGGTTCGGCCAAGGACACGAGTGACCTTGACGAGCTTGACGGGGGCCTTAGCGGTATCCATGATGTGCAATTGATTATTCGACAGTAATCGGTCGTTTGTGTGGAGTTGGGCGTCGGGTCGTAATGTCGCGGTTGGTGAGGCGTGCGAACTTCGTGAAGGTCAAAATTCGCTGCGGTGTTGCGCATGGGCCACGTCGACACTAAGCGAACGAGCGGAGTGCCAAGACCCGGATGACAGGGGCATTGCAAAGCGGCGAGACTCCCACACTTCAAACACCACAACACCACGTTCGCTCATCCATCGAAGACATTCCTCTCTCGTGGATACCGAGATCCAATACCAACACATAGAGACGACAAAGTGATGCACGCTGGGGATTGCCTCCGCGAGCCGTGCAACGAAGCTACCTCTACAGCCAACCAATGATCATGGCGGCTAGTGCCATATTAATCACTTTGGTCGCTATGAACGACTACGCTTTGGGTCTGTTGTATCCTTTTCCAATCGCAAAAGCCACCGATAGCATCGATTGGCGTCTCATTCTTTGACGACACCCATTGTCGCGCCTCAATTTCACTCAAAGACATTCAGGAGACGCAGTTTAGGTCAACAATTATGCATTACTTCTCAGTGGTCTAATCGGTCATTTCTTATCTAACCCCGCAGGATAACACAGCATTTCTACGCTGTCTTGTTCGCCAGGCTGGGCCAGAATTCACCCAACCATGAGTATGGATTAGCAGGAACATACTGCTTGAGGACAGTCCCATTGAAAGTCGTAATGCGATCGCGAGTCATGTGGTACAGCGCGTACTTCTCATCTGGGCCTGTCAAAACGAAGTCAGGGTATGTCTCACATCCAGTTCGTACATATAACACTTACCGATGCCAACGGTGTAAGGCACGGTCTGGACGTTGTTGCCGATCTCCTTATCGACCATGAACTTGACGTCCACGATCTGGGCGTCCTTGACACGGTACTCGTCGCAGTAGTTGGGATTGATTATGCCCATCCCAGTGCCATTGATAGCAATGACGTTCTGGATAGTGGCGTTACGCTTCGACTGGTTCAAGCAGTTGCCGCAGGACTGGTGAGTGTACCAAAGGTATCCGCGACGAATCCAGTAATGTTGCATTTGCCGCCAAGCGAATTGTCCTGGAAGATTTTGTCCTGTGCATTCCGAGCACCACCGCCGATGACACGGAGCTGGGTGTTGAGACCCTTGCTTGTGAGGGCATCTTCACACACATCCTCCCACCAGACTAATGACGAAAGTCAGCTTCGATCGAACATCGTGGTTCTTCTACCATTAGCAATAACTCACCAGTTTCGACCCAGGCATCTCCAAGCGCATGGATTCCCTCCGACTGGTGCTTGCCAATGATCACGTTCCGGATAGTCGATCCAGGAAGCAAGTTGAAGACAGCATCCGCATCAGTACCCTCGGCCTGCTCATTACATGAGCCCTCAGGACGCTCATATCGCTTCATCTGTCCGTCAAAAATCTCTCCAGGCTGGATATACATATTATAGTTCAAGACGACCGTCTCCTTCGCGATCGGAAACTCGAGGATTGGGAACGGAAACCTTGGTGGTGGGCGGTCACCCTAGTCACCCTGCCTGGCATCAGCACCACCTTGCGGCCCATCGCCATTCTGCCAACGGACTGCTGCAGCGGAGCATGTTGAAGCGAGGAGAGGAAGAGCTATTCTTGTGCTGAACTTCATCTTGGCGTCTGTGTAATTGGAATTGGTAAGAGAATCCTGTGAATTGACCTGTTCCTTTCGTGCTGAAGAGAGAAAAAGGCAGCTGAGCACTCCATATTATCACTCCCATCTACCTTATATAACCATATTCGCACTCTCTGCCCAGCCGCTTCACTTCGCAAGGCAACCACCCTCCACTTCCAACCGAGTCTACAATTCTATCCCGCCCACACGACATCCCCAGCCACAAACTACACCTCTTCCCCGGAACAACTTCATCACTCATCTGCATTTCCGTCAATCGTTCGTCGTTGTCCCAGTGCCAAGTCGCAGCATCCATCTTGGCACAGGGACAAGCGACGTTTGCCACGCACGCCTCGCGGAGGTACGTCGGACGTTGTTTCTCTACGAATGGCGCCCTGCAGATGATTGCCAAGAGGTAGACTCCGCCGTGTTCGATTTCCCCAACTTGAGCATGGGTGATATGCGGGGTGAACTGGGGCCTGGGTGAATTGGGTTGGTGTGATGCCTCGGCCGTGGTTGGTGTGCTGGGGGTGGGATGAGATGCTTGGCGAAGGTGCGATGTTGCGCTCATCTTTAGAGAACTGGAAATCCATCAAACAGTTTCGTATCCTACATTTCATTTAATCTTACAAGCTGTCCTGCACTGATCAAATTGGATCAGATCAACCCCTATAAAGCTATGACGTGGCTCTAGCTACTCGTACTCTCGCCCCAGTTCTCTTACCAGATGCACCAGATGCAAGGCAGGGACTGCAAAACGTTGGCGCACCTGCCGATCGCAAGCGCGGTGCGTCGCGCTGGGGTCAACCCGGGTTCCTGAGTGCACCACCCCTTCACCCAGATGGTCAAATGCTTCGCGTATCGAAGTCTGGCGATGCGTTCGCAAGCATTAGTTGATATGAAACTGTTCAGAGCAGCAATGCCGAATCATACGTAGTAGCAGTCAGTAGGATGAATGCGAGTGTTTCTTGCTGTGCTGTAGGGAGGCAAGAGATGCCGTGAAGCGTTTCATTCTTATTCGCTATAGCTTTGAGTTCTGGAACGTTGTCTTGACGTTTTGTCTTTCTGAGTAGGAGCATTTTCCGAAACTTGAATGGTCGACCTCTCCGCTCGTTCCGTCTTAGAAAGTACCTCCGCCCTGCTCATCTAGTTCGGTCTCTGTCTAGCTCCATATGACGTGGCGCGGTACATGCTGAAATTGGTTTCCTCAATTGTGGGGTACGCCAGCTCGTTCACTGGACCTGCTTTTCACGTATAACTGTGGCAGATTAGTCCAGCCAAGGCCTGGAAGCGAAATGAATTTTACCAATCTTCGACTATGCCAACGTCAAAGCCTCTTCAGACACAGCGGCCGCTTCGTTGCTTGCAACGATCTCCAGGTAGAGTTCAATCTTCTTGCCTCGCTTCTTGCGGGCCGATTCTGCTTGATTGGTGTAGAACAGCACGTCGCTCTTCAACTCCGGATAGTTGTCCCAAATGTCATCCCAAGACCTTCGGTTGTCTTTATTATAGCTGATGATTGTACTGCTGTGCCAATAAGCGATGAGAACATCGCGGAAGAGGTTCGTGAGTTTCGAGTTGGTCTCTGTCATCGTGCAGCAATATTCAGCCATCTCTGGCTCGACACAGATTGCAGGTGTGCGACTGGGCGGAAAGTAGACCTTATGTAAGAAGCGCATGACGACGTTCTTGAACTCGGGCGCATCGAGGTAGTCGCCCAAAGCCCATGCATTTGCACCTTCGTCAACTTTGAGACGATCCAGTGAGTCGTTGTCGTCAATGTATACGCCGTAGTACAAAAATCCAACGAAGAGTCCAAAGGTGTTCGGGTCGAAGTGCGCGAGGGTGACTTTGTTGTCGTTGCTTTCCTTGAACGTGTCGGGCCGCATGGCGCGCTCGAAGTAGCCGGAGAAGCGTGCCAGGAGCGCCTTAGGAAGGCTCCAGGTGCCCGTTTCTCCTGCACCAGACATGACAGTGACTTCCATGGTCGGTCCTTGTAGACTACGACTCGTCAGACAACGAGGTAATGTGTACGACGTGAAAGGCTTTCAACTTACAGCTTGACGACATCATCTCTTTTGTGAGGTAGAGATGATGATGCTATGACGATGTAATGGTTGAGGATGTTATTTCTGGAGCAATCAATTGAGGGTTAGAAGGCGCTGAAGGCGTTGCAGGCAATCGTGCACAAGGTTTTGAGGGAGGCGCTAGTCCCATGACGTGAAAGTGAGAGTGAAGATGAGGCGTACACAGATGGCAAAAGCATCACTCTTTTGTTTCTGTCCACTTTCCAGGTCGTGAGCTAGAACGAAGCAGGAGCGAGATAAGCAGGTGGGGCGCAAACGTGAACTAGGCTTGCAGTGTACTTCCAAGAGACACTTTCTGTTTGAAGACCTGCCTGCACTATTGAATATTGCATCTCACCACTGTTTGCTTAGTGCCACGACACTCTCCTTCAAACTAGTCCAGCCACTTCCCTTCACCCATTTCAGCACTTCTTGCGATCTCTTCGTTGGAGGTACGACCCTGTCGTCGCTTTGTCCCTCGACATCCATCGGGAATGTCTTCTCAGGGTAGGCCTTCCTCAAGATCTCTAGGATCTGATTCCAGTTCCAGCGCTCAGCATATCCAAAAATTCGCTCCCCGTCAACATTGGAGTGAATGAGTGCAGAAACATGTAACAGCGCATCGTCTAGTGGGGAAATGTACCACTGCGGATCAACGATAGAAGTGAGCTGATGGAAGCCTTCGCCTGAGAATGCACTGTAGATCCATGCTACGGTTGATGGTAAGCCTTGGTGCTTTGGAACAAGGAGCGGGCCGAAATTGGCATTGGGAAGCTGGACTAGTTAGCTCAAATGAACCGTGTATGATAGCGCCGGCAAAACTTACGACACTGTTCATGACAAAGCTGGGCTTGTTCTCCTTCACCCACTTCCACATCTCTTTCTCAGTTTCGCTCTTCATTGCGGCATACACCAACATGCCCTTGCTAGTTGGCGTCTCGGCGGTCTTAGCTTGCTCAAGTGCTGTGTCGTGAAATGTCGTCTCATCAAGCACGAAATCGTGATCGAGCTTCGTCTTTGGGAATGACGCCGCGAACGACGATGAGGTTGTGACGAAGCGCGTGACAGTCGGCGTCTTTGCGCAAGCCTTCAGTGCGTTTAGTGCGGCGTTGCGACCAAGATTTAGGGCCTCATCGATATCGAGAATGCCACCGACAGGCGCAGCCACATGAACAAAGCCCTCGATGCCTACATGAGTTGATTGTTAATTACCTGTAGCCACGTTCGGTCGACACTGCCCACCTTTGACGTGATCATCGTAGCAGCCTTCTGTGGTCATATCCGGTACTCCAACCAGGTCAAACTTCGCTATTTTGTACTTTTCAACGAAGAACTCCTTCAGCCACTTCGTCTTCTCCACATCTCTTACCGCACCACGGACATTATATCCTCGAATGAGTAGCTGGTCAGCGACGTAGCTTCCAATGAGTCCGTTGACACCAGTCACGAAGATAGTGGCTCCGGGCTGTATGGCAACAGTAGACATGGTGATTTCCAAGGTGCCTTTCAGGGGGCGGGGTAAAAGATGAAGTAAGCAAATAGGGGTGATTGTCAAGGTGCACCGAAAGTGCTCGCTATGCTGATACCAGGCGTCGAGCCGTATATTGAGAGAATTGTGAGATGCAGAAGAGGTTGAGAAGGAAGAATACGTCACTCAGTCTGGTTAAATACTTATGGAAGGTGGGTTGGTCATACTCGGGTCTAGCTGTGTCGGGGAAGGTGGGGTTGCATGCATGGCTACCTTGTCGCACCTATCGCACTTGCCGTTACTCCCACACGAAGATATTAATCCTACTGTAACTTCATGCCTCCGGATGTATATATGTGAGACACAGGATGAAACTTCGTTCTTGCTGTGTATGACCAAGTGCACGCATCTAGCCATGAATGAGTCCAAGGATGATTTTAACGCCCTCAACGACGCTCGCAACCACAAAGACATCATTCTTCGTTGACCTGTTTCGAAATCCACACAACCATGAAATTGCGTGTACAGTTCTTGATAACGAGTCACACGCTCCGAAGCCAGCCACAGGCATGAAGTCTCGGAGGTTATCTTTCTGGAAAAGTTGCTGATGGAAGTGATATGAATGAGAGATGAGTTTTCAGCAACCTTATATAGCGCAGCCGATGATCAAGTAACATGACGTCTTGAGCCTTGATCTTTCAGTCATCGCGAGGTCTCCTTTCAACTTTTGAAGAAATTCAGACGAGCAGCAACATGAAACAACCCGTTCTTCTCTTTGGGAACCCAGTAGGATCGTGGATGCGGATGTGAAAGGTAATCGCACGAGTGCGAGATGCTGCTACGTCAACGCTATACCCAAGGCCCGTGGAATGACAAGATCTCGGCAAAAGAGTCACACATATGGGACGATATGTGGGAGAGTCTGGTGGAGGAGAGTAGTCGCATATATATTGCGGATGGCGTCTTTGTTGTCTACCAGACCATGGAAGTCTGACTGAAGTTTTTGGGCCGCACAATATCCATAAAAGTCTACGACCAATAGTTTGGGAAAAATAGGCGCCCACAAATGTTCTTGGGCAGTTGACACCGGGTATTGTGACAGTCAAGAAACATATTCCCAGCGTCTTTCTTCGGATAGAGCAGGATGTACTCACATCGAGCAGCGATCTTTGAGCGTGGATGCGACAATTGGCATTAGAGAGTCCGCACTATTACACAGAAGACAGCAATCTCTTCCCTGAATGTCTCAAACGGTTCTTTCCAAGCGATCACAACGCCAAGTCATCGATCCCAATAATATCATGTTGAGACCAAACCATTTGAGTGAGAGGATAAGAGGTAGAAGGAATACGACGCGAAAGGTGTTTATGTGTAGTCGGGTCGGTGAGGCAATGACTTCTTCAACCTTGATGAAGCTGACATGTTACAATTTCCCTTTACTTTTCGCCATCTCTTCCGCAAGCACCATACCTATGGGACCACCTCGACTCCCATCTCCACTCCACTGCTCTTCTGGTATCCTTTCCTTCGGCCACTCCCAGCGACCCTTGAAGTCTTCTGGCGTCCTGCCTTGTATACATTCCAGAATGCTATCGCCGATGACTGGCAAGAACTTGAAGCCATGTCCTGAACCGCCGGTTGCCACGACAAGGCCTTTGTACTTGGGGTGGTACGAGATCAAGAAGTCGCCATTTCGAGTATCGGTGTACCAGCAAATCTTGGATTTGGTGAAAGGGCGTGATGGGGTCGCGAGAGAAGGGTGGATGGAAGCGAGGAAGTCGCGGCATTGCTTTTGACCTTCGTATGGTACTTGTTGTGAAGGGTCGTCGACGTGTGTATATGGAAGCGACACGGAGATCCGTTCATTCGGGTCTTCTGACTCTGGATGTGGTATGCTGGTAGGGTTGACGTATCCGTGACCATGCCGAGCTACCTTGAGCAGCCCATGAGATGGCGGTATCATGAACAGGCCATGAGAGAGGTTGAAAATGGTCGGTTGTTTCGAGAGCACTACTTCCTCTTCTGACGAAATTGGCATGTAGCACAAGGTTTGACCTGTCGCTTTGCAAATTCCGCGAAGGTCGATGAGAGACGCTGTCCACGCGCCTGCTGCCAGGATGGTCAAATCTGCCTTGATCTCTTTCCCATTACCCAGCCGAACACCGGATACCTCGTTCATCTTATGGTTGATCAACACTTTCTTCACGCTGGCTTCCACGAATTTGACACGACCCAGCTTCTCCACCTCTTCTCGAAGCCACATCATTGCCCCTTCAGCGTTCGCCCAGCCAGAGCTCCAATTGACGTATCCAGTGCTGCCACTTCCCCACTCATCTTTGCCTTCCAGACCACATGCTCTCCTTATGTCCTCGGGCGAACGCAAGACTTCTGTCTTATCTACGCCAATCGCGTTGACATTGGCCAGTGACTCTGACACATATTTCTGCCCCTCTCCTACGAGACTGGTAACTGCGAGACCAGTCTCGTGGTAGTGTTGTGGAGCAAAGTCGGTTCGCCAGCGCTTCTGTGCAAGGGTCGCGAGACGAGTGCATGGTGCGGCTGCGTAATCGGGACGAATGATGCGGGATGTGTCAATCTATCGTGGTCGTTGAGCTCTTATCTCGGCAGGCTTGAGTCGCTGAAAACGAAAGTGTCATATCCTTGAGGTGTCGATGCTTAGCGCGAGACGAAATGCGAATACTTACACTTGAACCATCAGGCGTGGGAAAGGGCTGGCGGTCTACAACAGTTATAGCAGTATTCTCGTATTCTGCATGTCTACACAAGGCCGCAGCTGTCGATAAGCCGAAAGCGCCGCTTCCAACAATAAGAACAGAGGAGGGTTTCTCTGAGGAATTGGACGACGACATGGCTGAGACACAAGAGAAGATGGCAACGAAACAATGACAATGCTCTACAAGAGAAAGACTTGATAAGGAAAGAATATCTCGGACCTACAGATCGAATGTGGGCAATGTTAACTCCAATGTGGATCCGATGTCGCCTTCAGGGCGCGTCGGCTGGGCACGGTTCAACCCTCGTGGCATCCTTGCAAAGAGCTTGGGCGATCCAAACGTTCGGGTCCCGCAAAAAGTTCGATGCGGCTCTGCGCAACTGCCACCGCTTCATCCATTGAACACCCCCACGACATTGAGCACGGCTCCTGACTAGCCAATCGCGTTCATCATGGCCAAACTGCCCAAGGTCCCAAGGTCACTACCTACCAAACGAAGCTTTCCGACAAAGCCCGCACTGCCCCTCTACAGATACGCACCCCAAGGGCAGCCCGCTGCCGAACCATTATTACAGACGCCTAGCTCAAATCCGAAGGAAAACTGGCAGAGAGTGTGGTCAGAGCGACCAAAGCTCTCTGACCTGCAAAGACTATCTGATGAGGAAGTGAGGTCAGCACAACACCAGGCGAAGCTGCGAAGGTGGCGGCAATGGCCAATGTTTGGCATTGGCTTGATCGCATTCGGAATGGGCATGTATGGTGTCATGCTATACGTGTCGCTGACACAGGATGTGGAACACAAGGAGCTCCCTTCAGATCTCTTGGATCGATTCGACAGAGACGCTGAAGGCTACGACGAGAAGGTCGACCTGTCGGAAACATTGCTCCTCCTCACTTCTAAGCGGAAGAAGCTTACTGCGCAAGCAAAGGGACACGTCTTGGAAGTAGCAGTCGGCACCGGCAGGAACATACCATACTACACGACAAAGCAGTGCGCGACGGTGACACTGCTCGATGCAAGTGGGCCTATGCTGGCAGTCGCGAAGCGCAAATGGAACGACACGCACAAGGAGTACTTCAGCCGCGTCTTCTTCAAGCAGCAGTCTGCTTTAGATCCCATAGTCCCTCCCTTCGATGCGCAAGAGGGATACGACACGGTGATACAGACGATGGGTCTCTGCTCCACACCAGACCCGGTGAAGCTGCTGCAGAACATGGAAGCGTCCACAAAGGAAGACGGGCAGATACTGCTACTTGAGCATGGCAAATCGCACTACGAGTGGCTGAACAACTTGTTGGACAAGTCAGCGCCGGCACACGCCGACGAGCATGGGTGTTGGTGGAACAAGGACATCGGCGAGATTGTCGAGGAAAGTGGGCTTGAAGTCGTGACCATCAGACGATACAACTTTGGCACGACTTGGTGGATAGAGTTGAAGCCGCGCAAGGGTATGCGGACAAGACTCGCCGAAAGTGCAGATGTGCCGACCGTTGCTCAGCCCGAAGTGCTGGTCGCACGAAAGTCGTGGTCGCTCTGGTGATGAGAAGCGCTGTGTAACTTTCTCCGCCGCCACCCAACTGGCGTTGCACGACGTTGCAGCTTGCCGCAATCAGCAGTACCAGCCTTTGTGCATGTTACCGAAGCTTCGAACTACTGGTATCATGTCCAAGATAGCGTTTGCACGCTGCTACATTCGACGTCAGGTTGAGCCGTGGACATGTCGAATTGAGGGGTTATCGCCCGATTCGGAAAATCCCCAGAGAGAGGAGACGATGACCACAGAAGGTCAAGCGAGATCCACAATCACGATTGCGGAGAGTTTACTATCAGTCTTACTGATAGGGCCGATATGGCCGAAGACTACCGGTATGAACGAGTACGGTAGCAACATCTGGGCAGACGACATGTGTTTGCGGGTCCACAGCCGATATCTGATCTCTCGCATCTACTCACGACGAGCTTACGCACGATAATCGCTACGCGAGCTGCAATGTACTGACATCGCTGACATGCATTGCGCCCGCGCTTGACTCGGAAGGCTGTAGATGGACAGCAAACAATCTTCTTCACCGTCTATCAGGAGCTTCCTCATCCACACAATCCTTCGTCTGGGGAATCGCGGAGTGCATCCGCAAGTCTGTTTGCTAGCAGCTCAAGCTCGGCGTGAGACCTTCCTGCTCCCCACAAAAAGTGACGCTTCATTGCGCATGCATACCGGACCTGGCGTAATGTGCCTATCTGCATCGGGGACAGCCAAGAGTACATTCCCTGCCAATCAACAACAATGGTCGCACGTCGCGTGTGTGGTGTTCGAGAAAAGAAGCGATCTGGCTGGGTATTTGTGAAACGCAAAATCCCACACCGGTGGCAGCATGTTACCGTTCGTCAATTGATGAACGGGGGGTCGGGTCCTATATGCCTTCACGTCATCAGACTGGATGTGATTCGCCGGTAAATTATCTCGCCGCAAGCATTTTCTGCGCTGCCGAGGCCTGACCGACAAAGAGAAAAATCATCGTCGCAGACCAAAAATTCGTTCTCACCGCCTAGGACTGCCCTGGAAGGGCGTCAAGGCTAAATCCCACCTTGGGCGCTAAACCAGGTACCCCTGCACCCCCAGCAAGATGATATGCACGCAGCATCAGATCATGAATGCGACCTACCACTCGTGTGCAGCCTGTTTGGCTGTTTGGAGAACGGAGGGGAGGCGAGGCGGTCAGCTTGAAGACAGCTGGAATCGCTCGCCCATATGCAGACCGGAAGGGACATGCGTGTGTTAGATTGAAGACTGTCGAGCATGAGGTCACTGGTGCCGGGCAGCCCATATCCTTGCGAAAAGTTCGATTTGCAGCGTGAGCGCGCCGCATCGCGGTGGTGATGTCCAGCGATACAGATCAATTGCAAGTCAAAGGCATCGCATGTCCTCACCTGACATCGCGTTGTATTCTGCAGCATGATGTTCTAATTCACTGTATACTCTCCCAAGCGCATCTGTTGCAGTCGGGGAGGCTCTCGTTGCACCCAAAGCTCGACGCCCACCCGGAGGGTCTAGGCGCATGGCATTGGCCGGGGAGGCGTAGGCGTGCAAGACGTTGAAGCGGGCATCCGGTAAGGACATGCTCTTGAAGGCGTCAACTTGCTTTTCACGACTCCCGGTGCTACTGCAGCTAGCCACACATTCATGATAGGACAGTCTTGTTTTTTAGCCCCTGGCGCGCGAAGCCAAATCCCAAAGACGGTTCTAAAACGGCTCTAAAAGTAGCATGCTGTCATAACCCCTACTCTTTCACCCTACGCACGGTCGTCTAGGCAGAGTCTAGTTGGGCTTCTTCACGAGCGCTCCACCTTCATTCCGTTTGTTCCCTCATCGCATCCCCTCCTCCTCTCTGAACTCCCCCAGGGACCATCTCCATCATCTATTTCATCTTGCATCTTATTGTGCACTATTTTTCGTGGTGCTGCAGCAAGCATAAAAGGATTGCTATCACTGGGCGTGAGCTTGAGACAGTCTGCAGCCATTGCGCAGTTACGTATACTGCTCAGGAGGCAACATCTCTGTGAAAGGACGACTTCGCCCGAGTGCGCCCGTCTTTCACCACAACCTGCGTCCTTGCTGTCAGCTTGAGCAGGCCCTTTCACAAGCCGACATTACTGCAGGCAGAAGCGTCGCACGCTACCTTGCATACACCCAGTGCCGCTACGCTGGTGCAGCATTCCGCAACCAATAGTCGACCCTAGCATCTCGCAGCAACAACTTTGGCTGCACCCCCTCGTGCCAGCCTCAATAATTCTCCCCTTTGTCTGCAGTCGCCGTAACTCTCTCCTTACGATAACTGCGACTACACCTCTGCGACAAGATGGGCTACAACACACGGCGCAAATCGCTGTCGCTGCCGTCGCTCGGCATCCATCTTCCAGGAGCTGCGAGATCCACGCGCTCACCGCCCTCGACAAGCGACCCTCACCCGGCAAAGAAAGTCAAGCGCACCCACTCAAGCTCAGTGTCGCTCACATCACCACCTCGCACCACGACCCTGCGCTTCGACGAGCAGCGGCCAAAAAGCGCAGGGCGAGTGGCAGACACCCCGCCACCGTCTCCAGGCGGCGAGTCCGGGCAGACAAAGGTCGACACCCAGGGCATCGATGATGAGATCGTCGTTGGTGTGATCGAGCAGCTCGAGAAGACGGGCAACCGTCCCCACCTGCTGAAAGAACTGGCGACGGTATTGTCGCCCACCATTCCCATTGTCGAGAGGTACGTGCCCAATCTTTTGTTGCAGCGCCCAGACTCGGTCACTCATGCTGACGTGTTGCAGTTCTGCGAATCCTGCCGCCATTATCTCGTCACGGCTTGCGACATACCTCAAGCGCAACTGGACAGCCCTGTCAAGATGTCCTCTCGACAAGAAGCTCGTCGGCACCCACCCGAAGCGTGTCTACTACTTCCTCAGCACGTGCCCACACCAGCCGATTCCCACCGATGCCGCCATGGTACCATCTGCGGCGCGCATCATCTCGCCGTCGCTCTCTTCTGCTGCATCCGAGGAAGAGGACCTCGATGCAAGATCACGAGCCCGCATGTCGCCATCGCCAGAACTCGACCTCTCTGACTACGATGAGAACAGCGTCGACCCCTTCTCGAGCCAGACACACCCACCGACCACTGCCAACATCGCACATAACCGTCGTGCCCAATCACCGCCGTTAGAAAAGGACGAGCGCGAGTTCACACAGACTGCTTCGTTCCTGCAGCAACGGCGGAGAAGCCAGGAGGCCGAGCGTCAGCGGTCTGCAAGTACCTCTGCAGAACCAACACAACGCAGCGATGTCATCATGGAAGAGGTCACACAGACCATCGAGGAGACCGAGGAGAGTGCTGCACGGAAGAACTCGGAGATTGCTGTTGCTCTCTTCGGGCACGTGGATGCCGCCGCCGCCTTTCCTGCCACCTTTGCACCCGGCAGCCCTGCACTGAAGCCGGTACTTCATCTCGAAATGCCTCCGCCTGCCACCAAGCCCCACACTGTCAAGTTTGACGCAGACGATCTTGACTGGGCAATGAAGAGCCCGGAGACGATAGAGGTCGATGAGCTAGACGAGATCTTCGGCGAATACTAGAACAACGGAACACCCCATTTGGAATTTTTCAGCATATGACATTTACGACTTTCCGCGCGACTCTTATCTACTTCTATATGGCTTGTCATTATTATCTCGACTTATTTCCTTGGGAGTGGATGTCCTAGATGGTGTTATCCCGCTGCTCGCGCTGCATTATGCACTCTAGAGTTTCTTGTTTGACTACAGGCTGGAGTTCAGTGTGTGGTCTCTGGAGTCAATGGGACCACTGGCGCTGAATGATGATTACTTGTATGATTGGCTGACTGAGTGTACGATTGCGCGGATGGGATATGGATGAGGCACTGGATGTTACTCGACATATCTTCAATGGCGCTGTAGGATTGCGGATGAAGCAATAGCGACTAGAATGGACACGATGGATCGCTAGATAAAAGCTTCTTGAAATTAAAAACAGTTAATATCTTGCAATACTTTATTTAGACTTGATCTCTCCCCTCAACGTGTCCGAACTGTCCTCGAATCACAAAGCCGTGTTGTCAAGCAAGGATATCCCTCGGAGACCAAGTACACCGCATTTTCCCGACATATAATGCATAAACCTCCCTACATGGCAAACGTACTACTTGTCTGCAACTAACGCAGCGCTGGCAGACCCCTAATGCACATGTAAACGAATAAATTGGGCCTTCACCGGCAGGCACGTCGCGCCCGAATCACCCGAGTGGAGCCGCATCTGCTGGCGAACAGACCATCCTTGACCACCAAAGCTTGGCGCTGAAAGATGAGGAAGTTGCAGTCGAGGCAATTGCCGCCTCATTTTCGAGGCAAAAAATCTGCGCAACACCGTTCTGGGCGTCTCGAGGGTATTGTAAGCGGTAGGCAGGTAAGGAAGACGACGTTTACCTGCAAGGCATACATGCATCCAGTTCGCAGAGACCACGCACAGCTGAGGAGGCTGGTGCTTTGGTGATCAGATCACAAGCGACCCAATGGCCGACAGCCCAGCCAGCAGAACTTGAGAACGACGCCCAACCTCGTATGTAAGAGCGCGCGGATTTCGCATGCGCGCGCCCACGTCTCTTTGGTCTATTCCATCACTTTGCGTCATCAGTCACCTACTACGATATTTGCCCTGCGTCCTGGAGGTTGCGAGCGTGCTGCAGGTTCCCGAAGTCGAGAAGCTTGAGGTTCGCAATTCGTTTAGCGCAGAACAGCGTGACCAGGCTGGAAAGGTGCGGGTGGGAGAATAGAGCGTAGTCAGGCTGAGGAGTATTGAAAAGAGCAAGGTCGCAAGAGGACGTCAAGAAGAATTCGACTCTATCATATGAAGAGTGTTCAGGCGGGCGGCTACAAGGACCTTTGCACACGTGGTTCACCGCACAAAGTTCATCGTCGGCATCCGGACAACGCATAGCGGTACCGCCCAACTGCCGAAACCTGTACAGCGTCGCCTTTCAGTCTTTTCGCACATCGCGACCTGGAGAAAGGAGTCATACTGCCTGACAGCACATTTGGCCACGTCCGTGAGTGGCTCGACCACGCAGAAGTGGCCTCCTTCAACAGCGACTCCGAGTCGGGGTACGTCCCCTCATCGCCATCGAGTCCATCCTCAAATTTCACGCCAAAAATAAGTAGAAGAGGATCCAGAATTATGTCAGTAGCACCATCAAGAGCAAGGAGTCGGAGCCGGGCACCGAGTACCATTCACGTTACAGGTCCCGTCGAGATTGATGCGCCAGGCCGTCGTGTGAAGTCACCTCTCATCGTCGACGTTCCCGCTAGGCCACGGAGTAGAAGCGTCGGCAGGAACGGACCGCTTGCCATGGAGCCACCTGGTCTGAGTGGAGGACGAGGCATGTTCAAAAGACTGATCGTGGCATGCGACGGAACGTGGGTGGACTCGGACGATGGAGGCAAAAATGGGAAAATCGCAGTTCCAAGTAACGTCACGCGCATATCAAGAGCGATCAAGGCGGTCAGTCAAGACGGTGTGCAGCAGATTGTGGACTACCATTCGGGTCTTGGCACAGAAGGGACGAAATTCTCGCGTTTTCTAGGAGGTACGATCGGGAAGGGCCTGGCGGAAAACGTCCGAGAAGCGTACGCGTTCCTGGCCAACAACTACCATCACGGCGATGAGATATTCCTGCTCGGCTTCTCGCGAGGAGCCTTCACCGCACGCAGTATCGGCGGGCTGATTGGTGAGATTGGGTTGCTTACAAAAAAGGGCTTGAACTCCCTACCAGAGGTACACGCCGACGTCCAACACAAACGCGACCCCAACTATGTCCCAGCAAATCCGGACCTGCCCTTCCCGCGGAAACCGAGCGCTTCAGATCCGCGTTATGCACAAGAATTGGAACGAAGAGGCCTCACCCGACTCGACATTCCGATCAAGGTCATTGGCGTGTGGGACACGGTTGGCTCTTTGGGTATCCCACGAATAGGTTTTCTCCAACGTGCAGGTCTGCAAACGCGGCAATCACGTGCAGAGAGTTTTTACGATACTAAGCTCAGCCACTGCGTCGAAAACGCCTTTCAAGCTCTCGCACTTGATGAACACAGGTCTTCCTTTTCACCTGCAGTTTGGGAGAAACCAGAGGGCAATAGAACCACGTTACGCCAGGTGTGGTTTCCAGGCGCCCATGCGAATGTTGGAGGTGGATATGATGACCAACAAATTGCGGATATCAGTCTGGCGTGGATGATGAGCCAGCTCGAGCCGTTTCTGGATATGCGAGATGAATATCTGTTTGAGCAGGATGAGCAGAATGAGCGGTATTACAAAAAGATGGAGGGAGAAATAAGACCGTGGAGCTTTGGGCGTTTGTATAGTGAGTTGACTGGCTTGTTTGCTTTGGGTGGTAGCACGGTAAGTAAAACTTCTATCCCGTCTACATGGTCATGTTCGAAACATGACTAAGCCAAAACACGCACTAATATCTCCATCCAGACCCGCAAGCCAGGCCACTACACAGCCGTCGACCCCTTCACAGGAAAATCTACCGATCGCCCTCTCCGCCAAACAAACGAGTACATCCACCCCAGCGTACGCACCCGCTTCCGCCTCGAAGGCCCCGGCATCCAAGACCGCGGCCTCTACGACCCCCGCGGCCTAACAGACAACTACCGCCTCGTCGTCGACTACGGCCCCGATATCCAAAAACTGCAATCCGGCGACGCAGAAGTATACTGGAAAGTCCGTTCCCGCGACACAAACGGCGTACGCGTGCTTCCCGAAGCTCCCTTATGGAGGCTAGAACGCGAACTCGCACGCAAAGATCCCAGAACATACGATTACTACAAGCGCCCGCCCGCCACCGCATCGACGAAAAAATCCCGGCGCGCGCCGAGGCCGAATTCTGCTGACCTTAGTACGTCGAGGGCGCCGAGCGCGGCGCTCGCGAGTCCGAGTTCGCGCAAGGCGCGCAGAGATACGTTTAGTCCGCGCAGCACGTTCCCGGCGGAGGATCGGGGTGCGCGGAGGAGTAGTGTTATGATTGAGAGTGGGGCGAAGAGGAGTAAGAGTAGAGCGAGGAGTGCGAGCTTTGATGATCGCGAGACGGAGATTCGGGAGACTATGCCGCATAGGCGGGAGAAGGATCGGGCTTGGTGGGAGGGGATGGGGAGGAGGTAGGATGGCTGGTGAGAGTGGTAGTGTGGAAATTGGGGGAACGCAAAATGATGTGGAGAGGAAGTGTAGGATATGAGATCGTTATGGACTTAGGCTTCGGCTGAATCCTGGAATAGGGATGGGATGGGAAAGTTGCATTAATGGTGTAGAGCGGATACCCTTGAATTGGATTGTAACTTAGCTTTCATTTCTCGAAATTTGACACAAGGTGGCTTCGATAACGGGGCCGCCTGGATTCGAGAGTCTTAAGGCTCATGTACGCAAAACTTTAATTTCTCTATACATGTGCCACTCCACGTGGCTGCTCGGACTATCTAGTATAAATACCTCGCATCGAACTCCAATCTTCTCACATCATCACCATGAGCGTTATTTCCAGAAACTAAAAACGCCGCTGTATGTTACTATATGTCGCGTCCGGCACCGCTTCCAAAAGAACAAAACTTCACTACACGCCGCCATGGCCGGCTTTCTGCTCTTGTTCAAAACTCAAATAAGAGGATGTCATGTTCGGCACGCCTGACTTCGAAAAGAACATGAACCTCTGCGCATGAGATGCGAAAACTACTGACATGCTTTCAATGCTTGAGAGCGCATTCGGACTTTTTGATGGCCGCCGTCGACTTGAGATGGAGAAACGGACAAGTGCTTGCACGTTTCTAGAAAAGTCTGAATGCGACTACAAGCGTGCCAAAGCACCAGCCATTATTTCCCTTTTTCGAGTGGACGTCTGACTTCCCCCGAGGTCAAGAAAGCGTATGGATTGAATCATGTCGTTATACATTCGAAAGCACTATAGTGTGAGGACATGAGCCAAGCAGTTTGGTTGCGCCATGGACGTCCGGTATGAATACCTCTCCTTTCCCTGCGGCAGCTTGTCTTCATCACACTCACACTCGCCTTCTCATTGCAAATCAAAAACTAAACAAGTGGCCGTGTATGTCCTCCGCTCTACTTCTCTTCTTCATAACCAAAATAATGGGAGATCGTGAACGATGTCGTTCTCTCCAAGCCTCGATCCTCAAATACCTATCCGAAGACTACATGCTCGTAATAATAGCGGAGAGTGAATGAAAGCCTCGGACTATTTCACAGAATTGAAGTTCAGATAGCTGATCTACGTGGTTCACGTGTTCAACAGATGAAACCTGCCGGGCCACATCAATAATATGGGGCGAGAAACACGTGCGCAGCATGTAAGCTGCTTGACATGAATGATAGCGTGTACGAATGCTTCAGCGAAATGTCAAGAAGCACGTATGTTGTGCAAACATCTGCTCGAAACGCTTGATAACTACTGGAGTCGTACGCGTTGTATCTCATGTATTCTATGCTTCTTTAGCTTAAGATGAAGATAGGAATGCACCATAGCGGAGTACATACACCGAATACTCCTTGCATTTTGGACCAGCTAGATCATGGCGAGTGTCTCGAACAGCACCATCGCATGATATGACCAAAACAAATTTTTACTCCACCAGCGACCCAAACTTCGTCTTGATGAAGCAGAAGCGTGAAAGACGCAGCATCGCGATGTTCTCATGGTGTTCTTGGAACAATGCCTCCGTGAATATGACGCAGTGGGTTTGTGGAAAAGTCCGTAAACTCTGATACTTGTAGGAGGAAAGATGCTTTGTGCACTTCTCATCAACGAACACCCCCATGCTCTTGGGCCAGACGAGCAACATGTGGCTGGTGATTCTGCTATTTCTGCGCTGAGACGGGAGCGACACAGCATATTCTACTCAGAGGGCTATTTCGAGTCTGTCCCAACTTGGCTCATCGCCTTTTGCTCTGCGTGCGTCCTGCGTCCAAAGAAGTGGATCGCATCAAGATCCTCTGCGACGGAAGAAACATGAGTCCCAAGGCTGGGTTTCTCCGTCAGAGGCGATGGAAGTCGCAAGAACATTTGTAGCCCAAGGTTCAGTTTTCGCCCAGGACATAAGATATACGCTTCTGTATTTCAGAACTTGCCTTTGAGACTTGAGTGGAGACGGGAGAAGACTGGTTGAGGAGGCTTTGTAGCTGTCAGGCCGGGGTTCTGAGGCTATGTTGGTGCTCCAGGAAACATGCATTGAGCGCAAGTGTCCAGCTTCTCGCCTGTCGGGAAATTTGCCTGTTTGGATGAGGCCCGTTTGGATGCTGGATATGGAACAGAACAAGATCTGCTTATTCTCAGATCCTTTCAACATGGAGCCGACTCCGCCCTCAGCATCATGTATGCTCCACGACGCCCAGAGCGAGCCATATGGGGCGCCGTTTCATCTTTGGCAACATATGAGACATCCATGGATGACAGTGGTAAAGGACAGTAGTCACAATATATTTCGAGGGCTCTTTCCAGTTCAGAACAGCTAGGCTCATTGCTCTGTATTTCATGACATTCTGGTGTCGCACATCAATCGAATATCATTTCGTTATAGGCCCCGAAGACATACATGGCATTGAAAGTAGTCTTTGGCGGACAAGGCCAGAGACGCAAAACCATGCGGCGATTCAGCTCTTCATTTGGAAGAGAATCTTCGAGGCTTGGACAGAGAAGGAGGAAGAGTAAGAGAGCATTTATATGCGAGGAGGCGGTGAATTAGGACTATCTAATTCCGTGACGACTGTGCCAGCACATTGGTGCTGAGAGTATCAGGTGCCTTCTAGCGAAGGAGTGGATCATGTCTTGCACTAGACTGTGTTTCGATCCTAGATTATGCTCTTGTTGTGTTTGGCAGCAAACAGACGTTCATGTTCAATTGCCATTTTCAAAGAGAAGCATGAAATTGACACGCTCTGAGTTCTGGTCTAGAACATGTGCTTGGCCTAGTGCGTATTTGAAAGAAAATCGCGGGAGATGATGAAGAAGAATGTTGGAGGTATGCAGGACTCCTTATACAACGAGAACGGTGAGCTCTCGAGACATACACGTGATAATGCTGTATCTTTTGCACCTTCTTAGAATTAGCAGTCGAACCGGCTGATCATGAAGTATGTATTTCGAAGCCATAATATAAGAAACTCGTCACAATTCAAATGTCCACCAAAACGCCATCGCTATTGCTCATAACTCATAAGAATTCCCCTCACAAGGACAATCTTACAAACCTTCCTCAATCAAACCTCCTCCCACTCATGATGTCCCCCTCAGCCAACGGACTCACTGGACTTGCCTCATAACTAAACCTCCTGAACTCCTCTTCCGCAACCACCGCCTCTCGCGCATCCGAGCTCGTCGTATCATCACTATACGCCGAAGACGGCGCGCGAGCGACGCTTGCGTAATTCAACTCCTGATGCTGGTCATCCCTGACCGACTCGGGTCTCGACTCCACCTTAGCAGAGTCAGGTCTCGATACATCGCCGGCCCGGTCACCCTGTAGACTCATGTCAATGATCTTTCGAGGATCTGAGTTCGGGCGTTGAGATAGTGTGATGAGTTCGAGGCTCGATGAGCGTCGGTTTGGGTGTGTTTTTGAGGGAGCTGCTGTTTGTGGTAGCTCCGGGACTTCTGAAATGGTGGGCGTGTTTGATGCTGTGCTATTTGTGCTACTGTGACCTCGTGTTGTATTGAGCGCTGATTTGGGTAGGAATGTTGCACATTGTCGGGGCGCGAGGGGGTTGTGGCGTGCGGCAGTCTTCTTTTCGTTGGCGAGTGGCGCGTTCTCCCCGGTCGTGATGCGTGCGACCTCGTTGTAGTCTGGCGGCGGCGCTTCAGGTAACTTATTCTTCCTAAGTTTGTTCTTCTGCGGTGGGCCGGCCGGACTCTTCCTATCGCGCTCACTGTTGTGCTCGAGCGATGCCAGTGTGTTAGTGATCGCATCACCCATGTCTACACCGTTTAGATTGTGGTCCTTGATCTCGAAAGTCCTCTGAGGTCCTTTAGGAGTAGATTCCCTGCTGGGAGGGGCCAAGTTCGGCAGTGACGAGCGAGCTGGGTGACTATTTGGCAGTGGCCAGTCGGGCATGTCTGGAACCGGTTCATCGGCGAACTTGACGCTTCGATCATTCATTGACGATCGCGACGGACTTTGAGATGAGGAGATACTACCACGACTACTTGTCGATCCGGTGGAAACTCTCTTCACCTTCCACGCGCCTGTCTTCTGATCCACCTCCAGTGTCGATGATCCCCACTTTAGTGAGTCGGCCAGTGTGCGTGAATCTTCGAAAACGGATGTATGGTATTGGTGCAGAGTGTCGCTGGAGTCGTTACGGTGCGTCATGGGAACAACTGGACTCCCGCAGGCAAGGCTCTTCTTACTGGCCATAGCACTGAGCGCGACCTGACTGGGCAGAGAGACGTTGCTGGTGAGGTTGACACGGCTGTTGCGACCAGAATAATCGCCAGACATTCTCGACTTATTGGGCACGTGGAAGCGGAGATCGACTCGGACAACGGCGAACATGATGACGACCAGAATTTCGGTAAGGAAGTTGAAGACATAGAAGCAAGCCTTGTGCAGATACCAAGGCGTACCAACTTGTCGACCTTCAGCATCCCGCATCGGCGTTTGCGGAATCCAAGTAATAACACAGCGGAAGATCTGGCCAGCGGAGAGGATAGCTACCGCGAGAAGCAAAATCGTGATATTGACCCTCAGTCGCCCGGCACCGAACTTCTCGACCTCGCGGCGCGGTATGAGGAGAGAAATTAGGACCAAAAGTGCTGGAGCAGCGCAGAAGATTGTGAAGTATGTCTGGCCGGTGAGCTGCAGATCGCGCAAGATCCGTAGCGTCTTGTTGTTCATCGTGAAAGACGGCCAAATGTTGACCAAGATGACCATGATCAAAGCGATAAGAAGGACGGCAAGTGCGGCCCGATGAAAGATGCGATACGCAGTCGACCAGCCCAGCCGTTGATGCTGTGCGCGCACGATACGTTGTACGAAGAACCAGTTGATCATGAGGAGGATGATGGTGCCGACATATACGAAGGTCTGCGCCGCAATGCCGAGACCGATGTTCGTTGGGTGACAGGCCCATGCTATTCGAAGTGCCATGGTGACAAGTCGTATTTTACAGAGCCCTACAAACTGTTAGTCGTCATCGCCTAACAGCACTTTCATTGCCATTAAACATACCCAGAATAGCGCCGTTGAAGATGAATTTGTGTCCGCGACCTTTATTGTTTTTGAGGATCTTGATGTGAATGACGCCGAATATTAGATACAGAACGAGGAAGACCGCCGTGATCGGTATGTCAGGTATGACCTCTGGGCGGCCACCGAGACCTTGATACATAGGAGGATATGGAGCACCTGCTGCGATGATACTTTCCCGGGTTCCAGACATCTTGCAGATTATCGCTAAGCGCGAGTATGTCGAGAGGGCAGAAAGGAAGCCGAACAGGTTCGAATCCAAACGCACAGGTGGTTCGACGTATATCACTGTACTAAAACAACAGTAGCTCTGGACCCATGCAAGACATGCATGGCTGAGAGCTGGAGATTCCCAGATAAGCAGCAAATGAATGACGATTGTGTAATATGGGTGGAGAGGCGAAGCCAATTGAGACAATGATTCAAGCCATGGTGCCTTGGGTAGTGAATCCAGGGGAGCCACAGCCCGTCGTTGGATTAGACAGCGACAGGCATCGCTTGGAGGGGATGCCGACAGTTTTGTGAGATGTTACCACATGTTTGGGACGTGACAGATCGGCAGGAGATCTCAACTATCGTTAGATGTAGTTGATCTTGCTTTCATCTGGTATGATGCTTTCGACCTCTCAATCTCTGCTGTTCTGTCCTCGGTTCCATCTCGAGAACTCTCTCATGGCCAAGCCCACAGCCGGTGTGCTAATGCTGTCAGCTGCGCTGCCACGCCGAACTTACGTGTTGATGTTCTTGAAGGATGATGGTTCGGGTCTCCGCAAAGTTGCCGGAGATCTGCGTGGCGCTCATGCTGCGAGATGACTGGTGGTGACAGGAGATCGGCGAAAACGGTGAAATGCACCGACCGTGAACGACCAATGACGTCGACATTGGAGCAACGCTGAAAATTGCTCCGATGCTGCGGATACATATTAGTACAACACCAAAAGCGAAGGGTTATCTTTGCAAAGAAGAAGTCTTTGAAATCACACTCTGCGGTGGGATCATATGCCTTTGTGATCAGAGACTGAATTCGTGACGCTTTGTCATACATGATCCACCACCTATGCCCGCATATGCAGCAGTCAATCTTCGCCGTTTTCATGCTCGAACTCGGCACTCCTGGCCAAGTTAAAGCACCTCGCGCCGCTGCTTATATACACGAAGATACCAGACCAGAAGTACGAGGGCTGTGAGCGGTACCACGATAGCGACATATAGCCAAATCTTACTAGAGACAACCATAGCATCATTTCCCTGAAAGCTGAAGAAGCCTGTACTAAACACTGACTGCCATCATGAGTCTCGACGTCAAAACAAAGGGACTGAGTATTGACTTACTGCTATAAGGTTGCCTGGTAGAAACAGCAGACCTATGAGTGCAATTGTGTGCATATTGGCGCTATCACCCCTACTAGTCCGACTTATGGCGAGAGATGCGTCGGAAAGCTTCTTGATATCTGCACTGTCACGCTGGCCCATCAGGCTAAGGCACTGCGAAATTTGGTGTCAGTAACGGCAGTCCTGCGTCGCTGATGAGCATTTAGTATTGAGGGTCTACACACCATTTGCGTTTGCACCTCTGCTCGTTTACCCAAATACAAGAATCTGCTCTCTGATTCTTCGATCCATGCTCTCATGAATCCCAGCTTCTGTGTCAGTATCCTGAAGGTACTATCTGCATCCTTATTGCTGCACTTTCTCATGTTTGCCTCATGCTCGCCTTCAAGAAAAGCGACGAATCTTCTGCGAGAGGGACATGAAAATCCACGCTTGATGCAATCTGATGCGATGGATGTCAGCTCTGCTGGAGCTGACAGGAACTTAGTGTCTCCCCAAGCCTCTTCAGCGGTCCGTCCGATACTGCCATTCTCCCTATGCTGGAACTTCTTGTGCGTTCCAGTCGTCATTTCGATCTTATACAGACCTTTCCTCATATTATTGGTCTCATCCGGCAATTTCTTTAGCCGCTCGTCTATGAGAAGGGTAGCAAGAAAGCAGGAATACCATGCGAATTCTTGAACGTCATCGAGTCTGGTTTTGAAGTTCTGCAAATCCTTTTTCGTTGCGATTCTCAATATGCAACTGCTGTGCATCGAACTTGGATCGAAGACACTTGACAAGCAGAAGTGCGTGATGTTGTCGTTCCACTTGGCCGCTTTCACCACAAAACCTGCACGTACGAACTTAAATACTAGTAAGCACAAACAGGGAATTGTGATCATACCTGAAAGGCCAGCTTGCAAGGGTACTTCCAGTCCTATCGACGGCGAGTCTAGCCACTCAGATGAAAGATAGTCTTTGTTCAAGTTGTGGCTTTTGGCCACAGCTTCGAAAGCGCCGTCCGGGAATGGGCTGTAGGGAGACTCTTTGTAGTTCAGCGGAACAATTCTGTCAATGTCAGCTTCGTAGCCATGTCTGCAGCTCAAGGTTTCGAACAATAGCTTAAGAGTCTTAGTTGATGTTCGCATGCAAGGCGGAGAACTTGAATCTTTCTAAACTGATCAGATTGTCGGTCCACATCTTATCATGTCCTCATGCATACCTGTATCGTGTTGGATGCCAACCAATTGGGTATGTCGGCTGGTCGTGCGCTCTCGGACTTAGAAGAGGTTCCATCCTAGGCCTACGATCAGTTGTTGTGCCGCACTGATCGACTCGCGCAACCGACTGTATATGATGCGATCTCGATGTAAGTAACGTCCCCCCTGTCAGCAAACACTTCTCTCTTCTTGTTACAATAGTTGGCAGCCTTTTCAGTGACAGTAATGAGGTCGCTGCTAGCAGATGCCTCTAACGAAGCCATTTCATACATTGCTTATGGTACAACATTGCTACGAGGCCCTCTCATATGTGCTACGTCGGCTCAGTCTACAGAGTGTACTGCCTCATTCGAGAGTTGTAGAGCAAGTTGCACAGCCGGAAGCACGAATCCTTACTGGTCTGCAGGACGCCACTGAGTGTGCCTCGGTCACCTTTCAAGGAATGCGGCGTGTCGGTAGAACCGGTCGGTAGTATTGCGATGTCTCGTAATTGGCGGAAGAATACGGCAGACAGGTAGACACGTCTGTCTCGATCATCGTACATGCATATGAAGGACCAGATTCCCCAATCGCTCTGAACAGGGCGTTGTGGAGGACCTGCGACGCGACGCGTGGGGGCCCAAATAGAAGCATTAGCTTGCATTTGCGTCATGCGGGGGCGAAGTCGGTCAGGCAAATCACCAAATCATAGTAAGCATATCAACGCCTTGAATTAAAATCCGGTCAAGATGCAGGTGGTGTCGTTGATGGCCGGTGTGGGACGACATGGGTTTCGCGACTTCTCAATGTTCTCGCCGGAAAAACATCGGCATCGAACCTAGGCCACCAATAGCTTCTTCGTAAAGCACACCTTCACTACAACACCACCACCAATGCATCGTCGATAACACACAACCCCGCGACCCCGACTGTCGCCATGCCTCCCAAACCCAAACACCGCGCCATAAAAGAAAAGGCCCCGAAGCTGCCAATCCCAGACCCCTTCGTCCCCGCCCCTACCGAGCTCTCTGACCTCCTCTCCACCTTCAGCCGCGACACCGTATACATAACACACATCGACACGCACCCGGCATGGTTCAAAAAGCGCATCTTCACCGTCCCGGTCATACTCAACCTCAGCATCGCCCTCATCCTCACATGGCGCGCGTGGTCCATCCTACCGTACTACTGGGCCATAATGCTCTCCGTCCTCGGCAACCAGAACGACAGCACGATATACTACGCTGGCACGACGTGGGGCCAATTAAGCTGGAGTGTGTTTAAGCGCATGCTTAACTTTATGCTTGATTTCGTACTGTTCCGCATCGTGGGGCCCTGGCCGTGGTCGTTTTTCCTTGAAACGCCCGGGAATCCCGTGTGGTGGCGTATCAAGATCGGTTTTCGCGACGAGGAAGTCTACGTAAGGCAGAGTCGCGGGTGGGGTGGCGAGGACTTGCTTGGAGCTGCCGAGGGAAGTACGGGGAAAGCAGGTGCGGAGAGCCCGTTTTTCAAGACGAGGATTCTGCCGGCGATCGAGAAAGAGCGGTTGAGAGAGAAGACGGGGTATTTGCTCATGGATGGGGATTTCGATCTCGATTTCTACGGCATGATTGCTGCGACGCAGTTGCTCGACCGTAAAACGATCAGCCCGGCGTTGCTGCGTAAAGCTGTATTTGTGTATGTCGGGGACTTGAAGAGCCCGATTCCGAATGGACAGTGGGCGATGTGGGATTGTTCGAAACTCGACGAGGGGTCGGATACAGAGGCGCGCAATAAGTTGTTACTATTCAAGGACAAGCTCACGGCAATGGGCAAGGAGAGTGTGTTCTTCAAGTGGGTGGAACTCATTCAATATGAGAGTAATGCGCCTGGTGGTTTCACGCCGGAGAGACAGGTAGAAGCGGCAGAGAAAGCAAAGAGGATGTTTGAGGCTGAGGGCGTAGATTGGGAAGAATTCAGTAGGGACATTGGAGGCATGGAGGGCATGATGTAAATTTGGGCTGTGGCACGTCGTTGTGGTGCAGAGTACGAGGCTGGTGGGAGAGGTGGGTCTGTATATATTGCTTCGCATTGATACCCATGTTCGCGCTCAAGAAGCGAATCGACGACTTCTACACTTCATTCTGCCTCTGACTGTACTTCTTCGTTTCCACCGCGCCTGACCGTGTACACTGCCAAAGCTCCTCACCACGGTCCGAGTTGTTGTCTGCGCTACCGCGACTCGACGCTGTCACGCTTGAACACACTTCATCTGTGCCGCCAGCGCATCGGTCCAGCCGAGTCCCTCGTGCCTCTTCGCCATCATATCCATGCGAGGCCAAGGTCAAAATATTTCAATAATGCATCCTGCTTCATGCAATCATAGTTATCCAGCATCTCATAAACGACCTTTCACACCTTAACCCCCCTCATCAACTTGCCCAATCCCAACCCGGCCTTCCGTTCCTTCTCCTCCCGACTCCTCGGCCTGGGACTCCCATGCCTCAAGCTCGCCTTGCTACCTGCCTCAGACGCCGGCGACGCTTCACGGTGTCGTCTCAGTGGCCGCCTTGTTTCGCCGCTGCTAGACGAGTTGAGTGTGTCGCTGCGCTTGCGGAGTTTGCGAACCGGCGTTGTTGCAGGTTGTTGAGTGTGGGCAGACGACTGTGTTGGTCGAGATGGTGGAGGGGAAGCGCTCGACGTCGCTCTACGCCTTCGTTCATTCACAAGCGTCTTTTCCGACTCGGGCGTGGCAGCAGCACGCGTTCGTCGTGGTGGAGTGACTGGGTGTTCCAATTCATCTATGTTGATTTTCCTCAATACCGCGTCATGGCGGCGCGGCGATCCGGTGCGTTGTTTCGAGTAGGTTTCTAGGAACTTTTCGACTTCGCGCTTGTTCACGTCCGTGTAGATGAGGCGCAGGACTTCGAGGACCAGGAAGGAGGTCGCGATGTAGGAAATGAGGAAGCCGATGCGGGACCAGAAGGTGGGGTCGATGAGGAAGGCGAAGAGGCTGATGTAGGCGAGCATTTTGTGCTACTGCGGAGGAAAGTGAATGTCTTGGTGTGATATCGTAGTAGTTCTTGGAAAGTTGGATGGGTATCGGGTCCAGACAAGCTGATATATCAAGCTTGCATTCGCACAAGCAAGGAGTCCCTTCTCTTCCCACAAAACCTTGTTCAAAATCCTTATCTTGCGTCGACAAAACGCAAAATGCAGTGCGAGAAAGTCGTGCAACCAAGTCTCACGCCCTCCGACGGGCTCACACCAATCTTAAGCAACCCCAAGTCCGCCCACCCACGCCGTCTCAGCATGTGAATTCCGCGCCATGTTGGATGTCTCATCTCCCCCTCGTCGACCGCGTCGCGAGCCAAAATAATTCGCTGCCGGGCTTGCGACACCAATCAGCGTGTTTCAAATCGCGGCCTGGACGTCTCACGTCTTCCAACTCCGTCGCTTAGCCCCCGACCTAACCACATTCGCTGATCTACCATTCGGAAGCGATTCCACTAACTCGCGTTGACAGGGGCCGCCCGTCACGACTCGCGAGCCCTGAAACCAATGGCATGACGTGAGAGCGTAGAATGGCGTAAGGCTACGCGGATGCGCTAGGAACTAAGGCGCAGTTGGGTATCGCGGACGCCATGTTAATTTATGCAGTCGTGGACAGTTGCTGCATGGGGAAGGATTGGGGGTGCGATAGTGGGAACGTGGTATTGAGCTTGGTAGGGATGGGTGAAGATGCGAGGACGCCATGTTTAATTTACTGAGTTGCGTGCTATTGGAATGACGTTTTGCGGACTGCTGATGGAGGGGTCGAGATGCGATAAGAGAAGGGGAATACGGTGGGTGTGTTCGGCAGTTGCGCGTGCTTGGAAATTGGTGTTGGAGGAGAAGATTGGGAAGGCGTGCATTTGGGTGAGGCATACGCAATTCGGGGCAGCGCGTGGTTGTAAGAGTAAAATGATATTCATTCATGATTGCACCAAGCTTGATATGCAACATCCAACACCACACATATGCCAATACCCAAACTCCGCGCTGCAAGTATACAAAAGTCCCAGAAGACCAATCATCTCACGACCTCATCATGCGCCATACTCTGATCCCACTCCATCTCCACCGTTCTTTGCGCCGCTTGCTGCACAACATGTGCAGAGCTATCCTGCCAAGCAGCATCTCGGGTCCACGTCGCTGCAAATTCTGGAGGTAGCCACCATCCAAGCACGCTTCGATACAACAATGTGGGTATAACAAACGGGTATTGCGGCGCGTTCGGATTGACGGAGAAAGGGTAAGGTGAATACTGTGCGTAGGGATGGTGACAGTACATCTCGCACGCGATTTCTTCGCTGATCCACCAGAGGACCAGGAAGATCAAGAGAATGCTGAAGGTGGTGAAGCCGCTCCAATAGCGCCAATGTGTTCCTTTCCGCTTTGTCTTGAGATCGGCGTTCCAGACCAAGCGTTTTGAATATTGGAATAGGGACCTTTGGGCGTGATCGTCAGCCGCACAGGGACACTCGCGAAGCCGGATTCGAGGTTTTGGGTCGCCGTCTTCTTCTTCGTGCTCGACACGTCCTTCAACTCTTTTCATGCCACGGCTCACATCTCGAATGCTGGTGCGCGCAGCACGAAGGCGATCATTCATGCGGTGTAGATGGAGCAACTCTTGCTGACGCTGTCTTTCGGCTTCGTTACGGGGTGTTGCTGTTGGTAATTGAAGTCCCTGCAGTGTGTCTTCGTCGACTTCGCCTTCCGCCGGTGAAGATATGAGATCCTCAAGAGAGTTGATGGTGGAGTCACCGAAGTCGGCTGATGGCCGTCTGCCATGTGCTTTGGCTTCCTGGACAAGAGCTTGAAGCGCAGAGCTAGGAAGCTGAGGACGCACTGTCTCTGCTGCTGTGCTGTCGAGAGCATCGGCCATGGTGGGTACAACAGATTTCTCGGGCGACTTCTGCTTTTGTGGGGAGCCTTTCTTTGGTGATTGTGCTGGCGATCTCGCTATGCTGACATGCTTTCGGATTGTACGTGGGCCTGGCGTGTCAACCCACGCGCCCGTGACGACTGGCGTCTTCGGGTCTAATTTGGGTCGATCGACTGGCATTGGTGTAGCGTCGACATCCTCAATCTCCGCTGGTGGCGCTGGATCTGGCGCAATCTCCATTCCTTGTAATTGTGCCACTGGCTGTTGTTGTGGTGGCTGCTTCTCTGGTCCTGCTGGCGGAGGTTCAACGTTCTTCTTTGGCACAGGTTCGTCCTCCTTCGCCATGGGTGACGGCGGCGCTCCGGGAGCGGGTTGTGGTGGCGGTGCCAATACTCGTGCTGGACTTGGAGTGTTCGACGCCCGCGCTAATCGTCGCAGTAAATCCTGTGAATCATGGCGGCGATGTTGCACGGGTCTGGAGGAGGTTTGAGATACTCTCTCGACCGCGACCGTCTCCGTGGTCGTGTAGACTATCGGTGAGTTGTCCATGCCGGCGCCCGTAACGGCCTGCGACTTTCCGATGGACTTCCACGAGTTTGTCCTCTTGCGCTTTGTCTCTGGCGAGCGCTCAGTCTCGGTGAAATTCGGCTGTGGCTCGCGCGTCTCCTCCGATATGCTCTGTGATGCCCTTTCGCGCTTCAGACTTTCCAGCTCCTGCTCTCTTATATCGTCAAGCACAGTGCTTCGTGGTATGTAGGGCGTAGATGCGATGATGGAGGCTTCGTTCAGCTCAAACGTAAGATCCCACTCCGCTGAGTGATCGCGCCGTGGCGTGCTTTTGTGCGACAGAGGGCTGTCTTGCCTGAAATCTCTGTACATTTCTCCATCGTCCTCGGCACTTGCGTGTTGCTGATACTGGTCCCCATTGAGCGTGTCGTCCGCTGGCGCTGGTGTTTGCACCTGCTGGTCGTAGGCGATTGACCTCATCCAGTTTCTATTCGACCTGCTCTTCCGTCCCCAGCCTGCCGGCGCGTGGATGGCCGGGTCTGACCTTGTCGAGCCGCTGCTGCTCGGCGGGCTTTCAAACTTGACGTGCGCATTGTCGCCCGACGCGGTGTCATTGCGTGCATTGTTGCGTTCGAGATTGTCTATCGTCAGACCGACACGTGGGTGTGTTCGCGCTTTGCGAAAAGCCTGGACTCTGCCGTGCCGTGCTTCGTTCAAGCGTCGCTCGTCGCGCGCATTTTGGATCATGAGCCTCTCGAATTCGTCGGCGCCATTTTCGAGTTCGCTGAGGCCGGACACGGTCGTGACATCATCCTCCATAGCCGCATAGCCATCGGCAGCCTTGAGAGAAACGTGTGCGTGTCGGTGGACGAAGTGCGTGTTGATTGCTGCAGGTTGGCGGGACAGTTAGCGGAGTAGCGCGCTAATGCTGCGTAGGATGAGTGCTCCAACGCTGTCTTGACATACACGTAGCACTTGAAGTTGCAGCCACTACGTTTGATGCGTGCGCGAATGCTCGAAGACGACCAATTCCAGAAAAGTTTCAAGAAGATGAGATCACGTACTGTTCGTTGCTGGCGGGGACAGTGGCTGGAGGGGTCGGCGCGTCGTCATTGGCGGTCAATTGCTGCGTCGCGAGGTGAGCATAGCAGAGGATTCGCAGTGTTTCATGGGCGCGAGTATCCAATGTGTATGTAAATCAACAGCGACTCATTCGCAAAGGCATGCGTGTTGTTTTCACCAAGAGAACGCGTCGTAACTTTCGAAAGGCACGTGCGGGAGTGATCGCCGCAGGGATGTGCCCATTAGCCTAACCGTCACCAGATGATGTTGTTTCTCGCAACTGCATGTTTCGTCTTTGGCTAAATGCTATTCTCGCTTGATGGAGATGCTGTATCACATGGAAGTCTTTGCCTCTACTACATGTGCCGTGTCATCATGGCTCTTGGTCGTCTATTAACTTCAGCCTCCTCTCGACCATGTCTGGGTCAGGATTGCCCTGCTCGTCTCTCCAAGCACGTAGTACTTCCTCACGCATCACCCGCCGTGGTGCCCGTCTGCCCGTAAAAAGCTCAAATTGGGCAAACGCTTGTTCGGGCAAGAAATCCAGACCATCCAGATAAGTCCACATTGACCCTTCGTCGCGCACCTGCTGCATCAATGGAGTGTTGAGTGTCTTGTATGCAATCTCCATCACAACGCCTCCTGTAGGACTTCGCATCCAAGACGGCGGCAGTGTAAATTGAGCGGCAGGTCCACCATCGATTGGGTCTGCCGGTATACAGGAAAGAATGATTGTGGGTTGGCGAAATGCTTCAGGCCATTCCTCGTCTCGGGTTTTGATCATGTGGAATGTTGGCTCAGAGCCCTGCAGTCGCATGTACGGAGCGGTACCATTTTCCGTTGTAGATGCGACGAGACGAGTAAAGTGTGCAACAAGGCTCTCAGCCTTTCCGAAGGTTCTGTTCCAGATAACGATATTCTTGACGCCCAGCTGTAGTAGTGCATATACTGCTGCTCTAGCCATGCCACCTGCGCCTATAATCAGGCCACAGCTTGTTGGTCGGACTGCATTTGCTGGAGTCAGTCCCCTCCGCACGCATGAGCGTATGCCAGTCCATTCGGTGTTGTCTCCGTATAGCGCTCGTACACGACCAGACTGATTGCGTTCCTGGAACAACTCCAGGTCGGTTGGAACGCTGTTGTCGCCTTTGAGGTGGCGAACCGGTATTAGTGTGTTTACAGCGCCAATAGCACGCGCATGTTGACTCAATGAGTCCGTGAGAGATATAACCTCGATCTTATATGGTTGGATGACGATAGACCCGCCGAAGTTTGACTCGCGTACCAGCTCCTTGAGACTGTTGAGAGACGAGCTCTGAACCATGTTGAAGCGATGCGGCATGCCGCAACAGCTGTAAGCGGCGTTGTGCATGGCAGGCGAGACGCTGTATCCCAAGGAAGCGCCAATGATATATACCTGCATGGGGTCGAAGGTAAATGATGCGAAGAGAGCTTGTGTGACCTCCTTAGCAGTGATCCAAGGCAATTGCGGATTGATTTGCTGTCTTGCTGGGAACGAAGAGGCCTTCTTTGCGGAGGGTGGTATGACAGGGGTAAGGTATTGACTGAAGCAGGCTGATCGACGTCCGGCCTCGCCGGTATTGAAGCAAGTCAGAGGTACCGAATTGCTGCGGCTGTTGATTGTATGTTTGAGTTCTTGAAGGAAGTAATCGTCGTCGACAGACTCGGAGGGGCGACTGAAACGAACAAGTGTGCACCCAACGCGAGCAGCCATGTCATATTGGTCCACCCAGAAGGGTTCGTCCCATGAAACGTCGGTGTGATGAACTCCGATGACTTTACTGATCCCTCTGACGGCGACCACTTCGGCGACCACTTCTTCTCCAAGTGACAGGTCGACGATTATGAATTCAGGCGCGGTCCGAACGCAATGTTTCAAGCTTTGGAGATACTGTGCGCGGTTTTCGAGTGTGTCCAGTTGTGGAACAACATGAAGGATGATCGGGACTACTGTACTTCTGCGCACTCTCGATACACAGGTACTGATTTGATCTGCAAGGTCGTTCTCGAGCGGCCGCTGTTGTGAGCTATGCTGCGAAGTGTCAATGATGACCTCAAAGGCATCTGCTCCATACTCCAGGCTCTGGATATTGACGTCCTCGGCCAGCAAGTCCGAAAGGGGCACCTGAACGGCGCAGGTATGTTTTCTGAGTTCGGTGGCTACATCCGAAAGCGGGTATCCCGGTTCTAGTGGAGGGATTCCAACAGGGCGACTTGCGTCCCTTCCAGATGTGATCAGTGATAGAAACTTGAGGAAAGTCCTTTGCGCTCGCTTCAGTGTGAGGAACGCGGGTGCAGCTGGAGAAGCTTGCGGCGAGCTCGCACGAACAGCTCTTGTCTCCGCTATGTTGGAGAACTCATAGTTGGAGCATCGCCGCAAAATGGGTGCGGTGAAGGCTAACATATCCCTGAGCCGTCGCAACTCTATTCCCCCGAGGTATTCGTGTATGCTCTGAAGATCTCGTACAATATGCACGACCGGATGCGTCCTGGCAAATTCCTGCATGAGCATTTGTCCGTTTCTCTCCAATGATCCTCCATTACAAACAATGATTGTGCCTTGGTCATGCTGCCGCAGTGTTGTCTGTAGCAATTCTTCCTGCCGCAAATTATGATTCGAGGCACCGAACTGTTTGCGATATCTTGCGGTAGAGAAGCCGGTCGCCTCCTGGAACAGAAGGTCGATGTCCACAACACGTCGTCGGCAAGCGATAGAGGCGATGACAGCTAAGGTGGACTTTCCAGTGCCTCGCATGCCGATCAATACAATAGAGGCATCTGTGCTGAAGTTGCGCCGGAGATCGCCTTGTGTGGGTGTCGGTGCTGGCACTGGCGTGTCGCGCGTTGTTGTTCGGTGGCTGGAACTGATCGAGGCTGCTCCTATTAGCATGCATGTTGCGCAGCATTTGCCGGTGTCCCTACGAGATCCCTCGGCGCCAATGGCATGTCTAAGATGCGATGTGAAGGCTTCCACACCCGCTCCCTGTCCAAGTGACATCCTCGACGCGCCGTCATCGTTCATGGTCGTGAAGGACCTCTTGACACCGACGGCAGCAGAGGCCATGATGAGGACTAGGCAAGAGGTGCCCAGGTGCTAAAGCTTCACTGTTTCGCGCACTCTAGTTTGGCGAAGCTACGCCTGACATATACAGGTTTGGCACGTTGTCGCGGCGAATGGGGTCACAGCGTCGTTTGCATTTGCGTTTGCGCGTGAGGGATCTATACTCAGAACGGCACTGGATCAACCTGGTGAAGGTGAAGGTACTGTACAAGGTACATTGGTGTGGGATGTGGCCGGCGCCATGGTGCGCGACGTGGTAGAGATGCCGAAGGCTCATGGGCATGGCTCCGCGGAAGTCGCGTCTCGGAAGAGAGTTCTCCCCTCATTTTGCGATTTTCCGGAGCTCCGAACCATCACCTCGACACCACACAAAATCCCAGCAATCACAAGTGCCGCTTTCGCATTTGGCACATCTCAGACATGCTTGCTGACTTCGTAATTTAAGCGAGGCCCATAGTGGGTTTCCCCAGAATTTGCTCCCGCCTCATGTGCGAATGAGCTGACCACAACGCAGGCAAGCACACACGCGCTGTGCCCAGGCCTATCACCGTCCTTTATGGCCACAGATCATGCTGCTGATGATGCACAATATCTGATCTGTGCGACATTGGCGATCTGGTCGGCTGCGAGCTACGCAAGGTGCACACGAAGAGCTACCTAGGTATCTCAAACACGTGAACAATCTCATGTCTTCGCAAGGCCAAGGCAAACGTCGCGCCCCTCAACCATCGGCGGCAGATAAACCTGTCAAGCGGACCAGGGTCTCAAGAGCATGTGACCAATGCCGCTTAGCAAGAGAGAAATGCAATGGAGCGCAACCAACCTGTTCAACATGCTCGACATCGAAGAGAGCATGTACTTACACAGCAAACGTCAAAAAGAGAGGAATTCAGCCTGGCTACATTCGCGCCTTGGAGCTGGCCCTCGCATGTCTGTTTCAGCACGACCCAAACAACGAAGCGTTGGTGAACGAGAAGTTAGCCCAAGGAGGGTCAAGCTCTTTATTGCTAAGTCGAGATTCGAAAGAGTCGAACAAGCTTCACAAGCGGTGGCGCAAGGCTCGCTTCTACAATGATGTCGACAGGATCTTATCCGGAGGCGAACCGTCGCGACACGACCAGTCAGAACCGTTGTCGCCGGACAGCGACGAGGATAACTCCGACGCGGACGAGCCTTCTTCTGCTACCGTGTCCATTGATCGCGAGTCGAGACGACTGGTCCACCAACCTGTTTCTTCAGGATTGGCCCATCGATTGCCATCGCAAGACTCAAGTCAGGTGGCCACGCGCGTATCTATACCAGTCGATGGGTGGAGGCTATTAGAGGATTATTTTGTCAAGACCCATTGTTGGTTTCCCATCTGCGAAAAACATGATATTCTCAAACTATCATATTCCTATCCCGCCGAAGGGCTGCCGCTCTCGCCGACCATCTCTGAGTCTGGTTTGCATGCAGAGTTATGGAGCGTTCTTGCTGTTGCTTCCTTCCAGGATCACTCTAGCTCAGAACATTCTTCGCAAGTCGAAGTGCCTCTTGCCACACCAGCACAAATATACGACACGACGAAGATACTGATTCCTGATGAAATGGGGCAATTCGACCTTGGCCATGTCAAAGGGCTCCTCAATCTCGCCATCTGCAACATCATCCAGAGTTCCATGGGCGCAGCTTGGCTTCTTGTCTCGTATGCTTCTCGTGTTCTCGACATCATGGATCCATCCCTACTCGTGATGAATCCACGTTACAAGCATGTTGTCCATGGGTGCATCCTACTCGACGGGCTTCTCGCTCTGCACCTCGACAAGCATCCATACTTTCGCAAATCCGAAGCACAAGAGGCTGGAAAAATTGATGAGGACGGCCTCGACGAATGGCAGCCATGGACTGGCACTACCATCCAGGGATTTGCGCAGCCAAGAAATCCCTTGTTGGCTCTCAGTACTTTCAATGCAATCCCATACATAGTCTCTTTGCTGGCTGATGGTGAGGAGCCCATGCAAGGCAGTCTCCGACAACTCCAGCTGTGGGAAACTTCTTTACCTCCGAAGTTGGCCTACATATGTGAGGCATCAAGTCCAGGGCCCCTCAATCCTCCGGCTGTCTTGTTCCAGGCAACCTATCACTGTGTGTCTTTTCGTTTGACCTCCGCACATTCTTCTTTTCTCCGATTACTTGATTTACTGGAGAAAGCCCAGGATCAGATAGGCTGGCGACAATTGCCGCCTGTGCTCCGTTGTCTTTTGACGTCCGTTGAAAGGCAGAATAATGGATCTTTGCTGAGCTCGAGAATGCAAACTCGGCTGCAAAAATTGCGAAGCGCTGCCAGTGTTGCTTGGCCTAAGCGAGGAAATCGGACTCAATGGCAGGTGTACCACTCTCATGCGAGAGACACAGCCGCACCGGCACAGATGTCAACACCTATTCCAATCACGCAGACTCTTCAGAGGACCACATTGGGCGACAATAGCAATGTAGCCTTATCCTCACTTGAGCCTAACCTTCCCGACCGGTCCATGGCACTGCTAGGCTCGCAAGTTCACCCCTTCCAAGGCCCATCCATGTCGACTCAGCCCGATGCACACTATTCGGAGGTACCTAGCGATCTGGAGAGCTTCTTTGACGAGCTTGCATCGCTAGACACCACGAATGCTATGAGCAACCAACCTCAATTCATGCAGAACCTTGGTTTCGCTCCGGACGCAAATATGGCCGATTTGTTCAGCGAATACATTCCATTGCAGTCGACTGCATTTGTATCGCATGACAATTCCGAATCTATGAATTTGGACCATTATGGCTTTTATGATGGAAGTTGAGTGTTACGACAAGGGCGCTGTGACCGCAGGGACTCGTCCTCGACGGTAACAAACGTCAATTCTATCTCAATAACGGTATACAAGTGACTGGCAATCTGCATGCACCTACCGCCATAAACACACCTCAAGTTTGGAAATATCCTCCATACTCCACGGCTCGCAGTAAGCGGGACTGGCGGGCCGAACCCAGAGAGTCGAATCTTACTGAGAACCATCATCTCCCGTGTTCGACTTCCAGAGACGCCAGGCCAGGAAACACACTCCAGGCGGTGACCAGATCCTTAGATTGGCCAGGATAGTGTGCAACCGTATCAATTTCGTTTCCAAAATAAGCGTGCGATGGATTAGTCGTCGGCCTCATAGACACCTTTCGCGCAGTCCAGAAACAGATGGAATCAAAGGTCCATGGAACAGCGAAGGGAATATGATTGGCACGTGGAATACTACAAATGATGCGCCGTAGACTAAGATCTGATCGAAGAAGTTCAAACCGAGGCGCGGGCAAAGCTGATATCGAAGAAGTTTCACGCAGGCACCATCGTGCGGTGCGACTCCGGAGCGTGTGGTAGGTGTCAAAAGGCTTGTGGTATCAAGGCACGAGAGCATTGAGGCACCATACTGGCTGGCGCAGAAATGGCCCGACTAGCAAGGAGTTGATTTGACATCATCGTGCTCAGCGGCTTTGAACACGAGCCCTCGATGCCAAGGGAAAATGTACATGGTCGGTACGAAGCGAGATTGGGACTGAGCATGCAGGTACCCATTTCCATACCGAGGCCGGAGTACAACTCCTTCTTTTCAACGCAGTTTGCTATGCTCACGATACGCGGTGCAAATGATGCAAGGGTATTCCTGATTCTGTCTGATGACCCAAGGGTCGCCTTGCGGATCCATTCTTCGAGAACCGAGTTGGCAAATGGTCCATCGCAGCGCATCCATTGTGCGTTCGAATTGGATTCTTACAACATTAATCGCGCACCGCAGCATCTTGAATGACCTTCTTGGTCAGGGTAGATGGTCATACGGAGTTGGCTTTCTTCACAATCTTTGACGTGCAGCCTCGCGCCGGAGAAGCTTCGAAACCACGGTTCTAGGCACTCACTGTCACGAAGTAGCAATTGACTTTCGGCACAGCGCTTTATCGTTTCAGCAATCTTTCAGACTTCGCTTCGAAGTTTCTCCATACCAATCGCGTGCTTGTGCGTGCTTGCGCCAGCTGAATCACTCTTTCGAGTTACATTGCCGCTTATGGCTTAGCGTTTACCTAATGCAACATAGACATCACCTTTGGGGTTTAGATGGGCATCTTCATAGTGAGAGAACTTGATTCCATGGCGGCCACGCAATCAACCGGTGGGTGGCAGCCGAGTAGGCGTTCGATCCACTGCATGAATGCTCGATTCACGAATCGAATCCTCAAGAAATTTGTACCATACGCGCCCAGGGTGCCCAGGCCAATCTGAAAGCATCGATGGTGTGCGTGTGCCAAGCGCGTAGGGCTTTTACCCCACAATACAGACGGATCCTCGGATCGACCGGCGCCCTGGACCTTTTTGTTTGGACCTCACTTCTTTGCCCAAGCGAGCCAGAATAAGGTCTTTCAAACCCCCCCGCGCAGCACGACACCGTCCAAGCCCATGCACATTGTCCGAGGCTGCCAATGAGGAATACAAGAGATCAATGCAAGTAAGCACGAAGTCATGACGAATCCTACGCAAAAAGACCGGAGTTCTCAATGCTTCACGTAGCAAGCCCATAGCCTCAATCGCCCTTGCCGTGCCACTCGAGGATGTGAACGCGGAGCTCACTAGCCGCTTGCATGTATGCCACGATGCTCGTGTCGCCGTGTTTTGCTAATGTCATCGTTTCCAATGATCGTGACCTTAGCATTCTTGGCACCACTCTTGACGATCTCACTGGACAGTCTACCATCACATCACCTGGACAAGGGTGACCGTGCTCAAGCTATGGACCTCATTGGGCCATGGCGCAGCTTCGTTTGATGCTCAGAGCGGCGGACTGGTGGCGTGTGTTGTCGAGTGCTTGGAAGAGCATGGCAATGCCTACACGGCACGGTTGGATTCCCAGCATCCTTGGTGGAGGGTTGCCTTGAACGGTATTAATACCTCGTTTCCCCTTCTTTTACTTGCAGCAGCCCTCAAGACTCATCTCCCGACAGTCCTCATTGCGTCATTTACGATACCCCTTCGCTCAATTGTCACTCGTCGTCTTCAAGATGCTCTTCAAGTCGCTTTCTGTTCTTGCACTTGCGGGCCATGCTTTCGCCCAGAACACTCCCACTCTGGCGCAAGCGTTGAACTCGTCGTCTAATTTGTCTCAATTGCAAGCTGTGCTTCATTTGAACCCTGGACTCGTCGAGACGCTGTCCGGCGCAAAAAACATCACCATCTTGGCACCATCGAACACCGCTTTCAGTCGAATTGACAATGCTACCCTCACGGGTCTCACACAAAACACTGGTCTTCTTACTGCTATCCTTCAGTACCACGTACTGAATGGTACATACCCTGCCTCAGCAGTCACCAATACCAGCGCTTTCATTCCGACTCTGTTGACCAACCCTCTCTTCACAAACGTTAGTACCCACCGATCTGGGAAAAATGCTAGAAGCTAATCATGAACTAGGTGACTGGAGGACAGAGGGTTCAGGCCGTTCTTCGCAATGGCAACGTTACATTCTTCAGCGGGCTTTTGGCAAACTCGACAGTCTCCCAAGCCAACGTCAACTTTACCGGCGGTGTGATCCACGTCATCGACAACCTCCTGACCCTCCCAGAGAATGCTGCGGATACTCTCTCAGCCGCCAACCTGACCTCCCTCCGTGGCGCTCTCAACGCGACCAGCCTGGTCAGCGCCGTCAACAACTCGCCCAACATTACCGTCTTCGCGCCCACCAACGCCGCTCTCCAGGCCATCGGTGGCAGCCTCGCCAACCTTTCCACCGCCGACATCACCAATGTCCTGACCTACCACGTAGTCAACGGCACCGTCGGCTACAGCTCCGGTCTTTCCAACGGCACTATCCTCCGCGCTGCCAACGGCGCAAACCTGACCATTACCATCCACCAGGGCCGAATCTTCGTGAACGGCGCCCGCGTCGTCACCAGCGACATTCTCATCGCCAACGGTGTCGCGCACGTCATCGACGCGTAAGTCTTCATCCTTATACCCTTCCCATCCACATACACCCCGCAATGAGCCCAAAGTAACCCTATTCCCCAGTGTCCTGAACCCCAACAACGCGACCCTCGCAAATTCTTCCGCGACCGCCGGCGGTGTCGCCTTCTCCGGTGCTTCATCTGCCACCAACGTGCCCTTCACCTCGGGCCAGCCTACACCCACCAGGACCATTGCGCCCGCAGCTACGTCCAACGCTGCGCCTGGCGGTGGTGCGTCGAGCAGCTCGAGCAAGGCTGCTGCAGCGCAGCAGACGGGTGCAATGGGTGTGGGTGCGTTGCTTGGGGCTGCTGCTGTTTACTTCTTGTAAATGAGTGGTGATGTCTTGATGGGGGGAAGGGAGGTATTGGGATGGAGGAGAGTAAATATATCTCGGGTTTTAGCTCGAGCTTGATGAGGCATGTCTGTGGTACAATCGTTTCATGGGATGTAATGTAATAAACCTTGATGCTTATGATTACGTTCTAGCGACAAGTTTCTCAACGTTGAAGGACTTGTGATCTGTGATTGTTCTGTGTTCATTTGCGAATTTGTTCGATCTCGAAAAATAAACGTCCTGTGCACTACCGAAAGTCGTGACGGACGGGCATTGTTCAATTGGTACTACTTAAACGCAGCTGCTGTCTCAGGATACTAACAAGACATGCATCAATCAAACAGGCGTGTCGCAAAGATATACAAAGATGGTGAAAGGAACAATACTCGCGTCACGAAGCTCAGTTCGTATGACTCTTTCATCAGAGACTGACATACGGACAAGATCACATGAGTTAAGATCTGAACGACAATGAGGCAAGTAGATGAGCAACGGAAGTGACTCGGAGTTAAGATGCTGAAAAAGTTTGTTCTATATCGGTATTATGTAACAGAAACTTTTGAAAAAGGACTCCACCAGCTCCATCATGCAGAGTGGCCGTAAAGCTCGAGATGTTGTTCCGAGCGACCATCGGGAATGAAACCGGAAACGCCAGATGATAAAAGAGAACCAGTCTATGAGTGAAAGCCTTGCTCCCTTACCATCACTAGCGGGCGCGGCCTTCTCAGGGTATCAGCGTTCATCGACATGCTTGTACCGTCTGCAGTAGCCCTCCACTGCAGTGCTGAAAAGGAATATTCGAATTGTATCTGGTCAAGACGCATCGCGATCGTCTTCGCGCGGGGCGGTGTTTACCAGCGGGAGTTCCGAACGGGATCGTTGTTACCGCCAGTCCATCCTAGGAAAATTAGTCATGCAATGCAAGAATGATTTGGGCGTGCTTGCTTACCTCCACGGCCACCACCGCGGCCTCCACCTCGGCCACGGCCACCTCCCCAGCGACCACCGCCGCCACCTCCGCCGCCATAGCGAGCCATCTCGTGCAGACGAGGATCAATCTGCTGCTTGGATTCTGTAAGAATCTGAACGAGATCACGAGCCTGCTTGGAGTCTGCAAAATGGTCAGTATTCGTTCATCATGAATGAATTGATGAAACATACTCTCAGTAGTAAACAGGGTGATGGCGGTACCATTGGCACCAGCACGACCAGTACGACCGATGCGGTGAACGTAGTCTTCCGAGTTATTCGGGTAGTCATAGTTCAGCACATGGGTAATATTGCGGACATCTTTGAAAGCAAAGGTTAGCATCAAATCAAGAGTGTGATCAAAACGACGATCAGGGAATGATCGCGTGAAGCTGCAGTATGTTGCGTGCTCCGTCTATGTGCGCTGACGACGATGGTCATGGCATCCGAGTCCAGTGGGAAGGCTGTGAATATCTCCTAATCCAGAAACCCTTGATAGATACTGGGACTTGTGTAAGTCAAGATATCTCAGCTTGCTTCAGTAGTACCGGAGTAATACCCGAAACAAGAGGTGGCACGTAGCGAAGGCTTCGCTGTCATGCCCAAGGATCCCTGGTAATCAGATGCGAGAAACACTGTAAGCCCTGGACGATGTCATGGATACGAGAAGAGCGAGCGCACAAGACGACCTAGCAGAGCACAATGGCAGTTCACGCAAAGTAATGTTTGGGGGAGGGGGTTTGGGAGGGGGATGTGGGGAGTTTGCAATCATACCAATACCACGCGAAGCCACGTCGGTAGCAACCATGATGGGGCTCTTGCCAGTCTTGAACTCATTCAGGACCCAATCGCGCTCGTTCTGCTGCTTGTCGCCGTGAATAGCTGAGAGTTGTTAGCGAACGTTGAAGTGATTGTATGTCGAGTCTGAACTCACAAAGCGCCGGCCATCCGTCTTGTCGGAGAAATCGGGTAATCTCGTCGGCAACACGCTTGGTTCCTGTAAAAACTAAAACCTTGTTGTTCTTGTCGTCCATGATAGCCTCAAGATGCTTGGCCATACGGTCACGCTTCTCGAACTCTGAGACAACTTCAACGATTTGCTGGATGCGATGGTTGGCGGAAAGCTCCATGGAACCAATGTTGACCTGGATGAAGTCTTGCTGGTAGTCGGAAGCCAATTGTCGAACCTCCTTAGGCCAAGTAGCGGACCACATGCAGGTCTGACGATCAGGACGAATCTGGCCAATAATCTTGCGAATCTGGGGCTCGAAACCCATGTCAAGCATACGATCGGCCTCATCGAGGACGAGGTAAGTGACACGACGAAGATTAGTCTTGCCGGCCTCAAGCATGTCAATAAGACGTCCAGGAGTGGCGATGCAGACCTCGACACCGCGAGCAAGGTCGCGGATCTGCGGGCCCTTGGGCACACCACCGTAGACGCAGGTGTTGCGGATGCGAGAGGACTTGCCAAACTTGCTGATCTCTTGCTGAATCTGAACAGCCAACTCACGAGTTGGAGCGAGGATCAACACGATAGGACCATCGCCGGGAGCAAGCAAAGGCTGGGCGTTGATGTGAACAATAGCGGGGAGACAGTATGTGAGCGTCTTTCCAGAACCAGTCTCAGCAACACCGACAACATCGCGACCAGATAAGGCCATGGGCCAGCCCTGTGACTGAATGGCAGTGGGCTTTGCGAAACCCTGGGCTTTTACTTCGTTCATGACGTAGCTCGGGAAGCCGGCCTCATCGAAGGTTGTAACGGGCTTGGGGATGTTCTTGCCCTGGACGGTCATCTGGTGTTCTTTGCGGAAGGCGGTGACCTCGGCGTCTGATCGCGCAGCAACCGCGGTATCCTCCTTGTAGAAGGACTTCTCGAATTTGGGCATCGTGTCGAGATCTGTGATGCCGTCAGCGTGATGCGTCTCATTGTGACCGCGCTGGTACATACCCCAAGTTTGCGTCTTCAAGCCCTGGCCGAGCGCCGACATCCTGTCCCCGCCGTCACGACCACCGAAACCGCCTCCACCACCGCCATAACCACCTCCGCCGTAGCCGCCGCCGCCGCCGTTGGAGTATCCGCCGCCGCCGCCGCCACTGTGAATATGTTAGCTATGCTCATATCGCGGGATCTCGAGAAGAAGGGGGTTCTACGCTATTGCAGCAAGTACGTGACCGCTCGCTTGACCTACAAAAGCAAGCGAAGCAAGCGCGGTCGCCGGACTAAGTCTGCGCGCAGAAAGTGATGAGTAAGGAGATGAGCAGAAGATTGGGTGCGCCAAAAACCACGCCACTACTGCCTCTCCCGTGTTATGGGGATTGATCGCCCTACCCGTACGATGATTGATGGCTTGAGTAGTCGTAATTATTGTAGCCTCCGCTGCCTGAGTTGCCGTACCCGTTGGAGTAACCGCGTCCACCATCGCGACCTCCGCCGCCATAACCGCCGCCGTAGGACATGTTGTTGAGTCGGATTTCGGCAGGGACCGGTGTCAAAGAACAGATAAGAGCCTAGAGAGCGTCGAGTGTAATCTGCAGCTGCGAGAGCGTATAAAGTGCAGAAGAGCGACTGAAAGGTGTCGCAAAGTGTGTAGTATTGAAAAACACGAAAAGTAGGGTGGATGTAGGTGAGAGAAGGAAAGAGAGGGTAACGGAGAAAGCGAGGGCCTTTGCCTCGCCCGTCGCTCTTGCACAAATTTTGACTTGGCACCCGCGCTAGCAGGGGCCCTGAAGGCGCACCTGCAGTTTCTGCCTTATCATCACGTGCGTTACCACCATGAACTTTTCAACATCGTCGGCCAGCATTCGGCTACGCTACTGATTCTCGCAGTGCGTCGAAGCTCTGAGATCTAGTCTGCCTCCGCATCGCAATCGCATCTATCATGAAAGCCCGCCGGCTCGTAAGCTCATGTCCCAGAAACCCCTTTCCATCTGCGGCAACTTAGTTCCGGCAAGCGCAAACATCCCAGTCGGTGAGTGGCATCACTTACATTTGTTGCGTGAATAAATATTTGCGCAAGTTCCTCAACTCTCGAAACAGATTGCTTCCCGGCATGCTCCTCGACGAGATCTGAGCCGCGCATCATTGCGTCGACGTACTCCTGTCCGACATACTGCAGGATCCATTCCCAGTACCTGTTGCCCACTCTCACTGTCTGCGGGTCCTCGTACAAGCGTCTGGCAATGATGCCGTAGCCGATAAGACAGGGCAATAGAGCGATTTGGAGCGCCAACCAGTCTTGAGATTGGCCGATATCGAGAACGTAGCGGGTATATGCTGTGGTTGCTGGTTCTTGATCAGTCGAGGGTCGACACGTCTTGCACACGGTAGCCTACCTTGATCTTCTTCTTGCGTGACAATGTCTGCTTCCTCAAGTCCATATTCCTTGCAGAAGTTGATGTGCAATTGGATCTCCTCCTGCAATGTGACGACTTGTTGCACTGATCGGCCAATGTCTTTTAGGGTGCTAGATTTGTACGCCGAAAGTGCATTCGCCCGTGCAAACTGTACCAAGAAGAGGTAGTCTTGGATCATATAGTACTTGAAGTTTTCCACAGGTAATGTGCCGTCACCCATGCGCTGGACGAACTCGTGCTGAGTGTACGCTTTCCAAGGCTTTTGGATGTCATCTCGATCGAGCAGGTACGGGATGAGACCACCTCTGATGTGGTCAGTCAGCTCTCAGAATGAAGATAGCTTAGTGCTTACGGCGTGAATGGCAATGTGTATGTCGAGTGAAAGTGATTGATGGGACCATTGCCGTTGCCCAGGCTAAAGCTAGTCTTGATGCCCGCTTCAATGTAGTGATTAGCTTTCTTGACTGCTTTGACCATGTTCATTCCAGATGCTAGATTACATGCAATCGCAGCTTCAATGGTGTCAGCATGCTCTCTACTGTGAAAAATAGTATAACACTCAGGTATACTTCAAACTTACAAGCAAGCGAGCAACCCGTCCCATGTGTATTTTCGCTCTTCAAGTATTCACTCTCCAGAATGGTTAGTCCGCTCTCTCCGACTAGCACATTGAGCACGACTTCTCTCTCGCTTTCTATTCTGCTCACTACTCTTCCTCTTGTCAGCGGTAAGTGACCGCCTTTCAACAGTACCCACTTAGGCCCCAGACCAAGAATATTGTGCGCCATGGCGACAATGTCGTCGACATTTTCGGGATCCTTGACTGCGACTCCTGCAGTTTCAAGAAGCAGTTTGGCTTCCGGCAGGTTAGGAGTCAATATGGTCGTCAAAGGAAGGAGGTCGTTGATGAGCGTGACTACTGCTCCTTGGGGAAGCAGCTGAGCGCCGGATGTCGACACCATTACCTGTCAATGTGTCAGATTATCCTACAACAGCTCATATGTTCGATCTTGTTGTGAGATATACAGACATACAGGGTCTACGACGCTGGTGTTGATGTTGAACTTTTGGAATGCATCCGCCAGCACTTCGATGGATTCTACAGATGCCAGCATGCCTGCAGAAGCTCAGTACCTTGTGTCAGCGAACGGAGGTATCACACTCACCAGTCTTGACGACATCGACGCCGACATCTTCGCAGACAGCATCAATTTGCTTTCTGAGAAACTCTGGTGGTGTGTGGTGAATGTCCTTGACACCTAAGGTGTTCTGCGCCGTCAAGGCGGTTGTTGCTGTCATCGCATAGCACCTATGTGCAGCAATGACCTTCTGATCGGCTTCTAGCCCGCTGTAGGAGCACTATTAGTTGTTGTGAGGCATGGATTGGGCGGAAGGATGCATGCGTACGCCCCACCCGAGCTATCGGAGCCAGCAATCACCAGAATTCGTTTCGTGGTCATGGTCAATGCGAGAGATTAGAATTGTTGGTGTTCTGTAAGAATTGTGCAGAATCAAAGGTACCCATCTGAGCCCCGCTATCCGCGACTAGGCGAGACCCACGTCATCGGCGTGTAACGGGCAGACTTTCCATCTCTCCTCGCTCGACGAGACTCATTGCTTGTTTCCATTTCGGACCTCAATGTCAGACTGATGCCACTCGTAGAACATTTGGATCATTCGTCCTATCCTTGGAACTCGAGCTGGCTTCTGTGTTTTGCCTTTTGGTGTTGCAAGTTTTGGTACTCCGCGTTCTGCTCAGCACCATGTTGTCGGAGTTTCAATCAGACTCGCCTTCCCATTCGGCCACATTCGGATCTTCAGATCAAAGTCAGCCTCGTGTCACCGGAGTAATCTTCTGGAGATGATCTTACCGCGTAGCGCTATATAGTCGAAAGTCCCCCCGGTTTTGTCCGCGAGGAAGCCCGCGATGACGTCTATACTCTCCTGAGGTAGCAGAGTATCAGGATCTGCCATGTCAATGGTGACGCGAATCCCCAAATTTCCTGATCCCAGACTACCGACGAATTTCAATAGCCCATCCACAGTAAATTTCGATATTCCGGAGAGTGTTACGCTTCGCAGCTTAGGCAGCCGCGCGATGCTCTCGAGAACAATATCGTTGAGCTCAAGGCCGCTGACAAAGAGGTCTTCGAGCAAGGTGAGGTTATCGATTATGTCAATGAGACGCTGATCGCTTAGGACTTCCGGTAAAATCAGTTTGAGATCACGTAGTTGGTGGAGCTGCTTCAGTGAGTCAACTAGAGCATCCAGATCGTCTCGAAACATGCCGTCAATCTCGCCGCTGAGAGATAGGTACTGAAGCGAATCTTTCTGATGAACAAGTGCTTGATGGAATGCCTTGTTGTCCTTCAGAGTATAGCTATCCATCTCCAAGTGTTCGAGGTGAATGTTGTTTTCCAGCAAGATCGGCGTGGCGATGGCTGCGCCAGACTGCATGTTGGGGAATTGCAGATGCTGAAGGTTCTCACATTTCGTCAACCAGGCAATGACCTCGAGGAAGACGTCGTTCTGCGTAGCTTCCAAATCGATCTGACCACGAAGGTCCTCGATCGATAGGTATTTGAGAGCTTTGCATTCAGCAAGAAGCGATAGAAAGGGAGCGGAATCGCTCGACACGCAAAGCTTGAGGTATTCCAGAGACTTTGAATGCTGGTTCAAGGCGAGAAAGGTCTCGGCTCCTGCGCAAACATCTGCAATGCACTGAAGTTGTGCGAGGGAGTTTGGCCGCAATGATCCCAGAAACTTAGCGAATTTGTGGTCGCAATTCTCCGAGGTCCATGTGTATATCATAATCGACTTAAGCTGTGGACAGTGCTCATATATCGTTGCGTGCATCAGTTCGTCCTCCAGTGGCTTCCCGTCGAACAGCTCGAGACTCTGTAATCGCGGAAGGCGTGGGGTCCACCGAACCAACGCACTTGCCAAAACTTCCACAAGTCAGTTAGATGGCCGCCTTCAACGAAAGAATGACTCACGTTCTCCACTGATGATCTCAAGCATTGGTGTATGTTGTGTGACGACTACGGTGCGTTAGTTCGAAGCTCATAGCTTGATTAAGCCAGGTGATTATCTCTACCCTCGCCGATGGCATCAATGATCTCAGCATTCTTTAGCCGTGTGAGCTTCTTGCCTCGTATGGTGGTAAAGGTCTCGGTCTTTTCGAACTGTTTGAGTGGGCCAGCAAAGAACTGTCTAGATGCGCAGTCAGACCTAGCCACTGCCGCAATCGTTGCGCAACATACTTGACACCTTTGTTCCTGAACTGGTCCTCATCAAGTAAATTCCCGAGATCTCGAAAGTCAAGACTCTTGATGTAGCGACAGTACGGAAACAAAGTGGCGTCGAGGGCCGAGGCAATGATCGACCTCCACAGAATGGACCATCGCTGGATCGTCAATAACTTGATCGCCGGCGGCAGACTGTACAAGTCATCGCCGCCTCCTCGAACTGGTGCTTGGTGGTGAGAACTGTAGTCCAGATCAGACAAATTCCAATGCGAACAGATTCACTTAACCAGCTGCGCGTGTAACATACCGATACAGGTGAGTTAATGCAGGTACGGCCAGAGTTCGACTCGAACAGGCGCAATTGAAGAGAGTATCAAACTGATCTTGATTCGCAAGCTCTTCGCAGAGCAGATGTAATATATCGTCTGGTAAAGCTGGCTGCGCCATATTGTGATGTTGTTAATTCTGCGGTAAGACCAAGGGTGCTTCTGTCGAAGAGCTCGTGGCTCCGCACAAAAGCGACAGGGATCCTGCATGACGTCGACGCGTCAAACGCGCTAGCGACGCTTCCTTCCGCATTCGGCCGCTCACAAGTACTCACCACCACCACCACCACCAGAACATCACCATGCGCGAAAGCGAGATATTTGAAGATGGTCGTCCTCAACTTCACTCTTGCACCAGAAGCTGCTGCCAAAATTCATGACCTGCTCGTGTGCCTTGGCAAGTTCAGCGACACGGTGGCAATCGAAGCGCGTCGAGAACGAGTAGGTCGATAGTCCGCTCTTACTTCAAGTCCCTTTCTCATGCATCTCATTCTAGTTCACATTTACCGCTCTCAATTCTTCAAAGTCTGCGTACGCTGCTGTGACCCTCGATGGCAAGCAATTCTTCGCGCAGTATGAGTGCGTACCAAGCCATGGCGGACCCGATGGTCGCTTCACGTGCAGCATGTACATCAAGGCTCTTGTCTCCGTGTTCAAAAGTCGGTTGTACGATCCCCTGGGCCGAGATGGTGCGATCGATCGATGCGAAGTCAGCGTGCAAGAGCGGGACAATGAAGCGCAATGCCGATTCATAGTAAAAATGGTGTGTAACCCAGGTGTCATCAAAACCTACAAGTTGACCTATGAGGCCGTCGATGTCATGCACGCACTATTCGATCGCAGCGTTGCCAAGAACAGGTGGAGCATGCAATCAGGTGCGGTAAAGGAATACATCGAGTACTTTGGTACCAAGACCGAGATGCTAGACATCTTCGCGGGAGAGGACGGTCGGTGTGTGTTCAAGAGCTTTACTGAGAAGATCTCGAACGGCAAGGAAATTTTGAAACATCCTCTCATCACAGCGGTGGCGGTCAACACGTCCGACTTCGAAGACTTTAGTGTTCAGCCTGGCTTGCACATTATCATCAGCGTCAAGGACTTCAAAGCAATCGTCGTTCACGCAGACACGCTTAAGACAAGCCTTAAAGCATACTACTCGCAGCCGACTCGACCACTACAGTTCAGCTACGGATGCGACGGCTTGTTGTGCGAGATCACTCTTATGACATCCGGCGACTACAACGCAGCTCCACCCACCCCAACACCGGCGCCACAACCTCAGAATAGCCGGCAGACTCCGCGGGCGCCGTCGACCAGTTCAGAGCGCACAGATACTCGAAGTATGCGGTCAGAGATGCCGCCACCCAACGAACCCGCATCGCGCCGCGATCGTTCAGGACGCCTGCGAAACCCAGGTTCTCGCCAGAGCGCCACTGCTCGAGACCAACCAAGTCAACAAGATACTGACAGTCTGTTCGTACCAGAGCGCGAAGCTTCTCGACAACACGAAGAAGAGGAAGATGCTGTATGGGCGCCTATTGATCATGAAAGGGAGGAGACACTTGGCTGGGATGCAAGCGCCGATCACGATGCTTCAGTATTCCCAACGTTCCGCGACAGTGGAAGTGAAGGCACGTCGAGAACGAATACGGTGGACAGTAATGAGGTATTTGAGCCCACGCAGCGGGTCTCGCAGATCAAGGGTCTGTGGTAGCACTATTCCACGTACAAATCGTACGTAATGGTCGAGCCTGAAGACCATTAGCGTGGGAAGGAGCACTGTTATGATCGGAACGGGTCCCATTACAATATCACATTATCTCGTGTCCCATACCGCATTGTTCCCATTCATAGCCCAGCGCGAATCAATCTGCCCAGCTCATCCAACTCTCGGAGTCGTCCTCCCAGCCGGTGCCTCGTAATATCTCACTGGTTGCGCAACGCCAACATGCTGCCACTCTCCATGCTCGCCATTCCCAAATCCATCATGATACACAGGCTGCAACTCAGGTCTTGACACACTATACTCTCCACTAAGCTCGCTCCTTCGCCCGCTTACACTTCTCACCTCTTCACCCCAAACTGGCGACGGAGCGGTATTGTGCTGGTTTCGATACTCTCCACTCAACTCACTCCTCGTGCCCCTCCCATCGCCAAAGCCACTATCACTACCTATCTCCGAATATACCTTCTCAGCATACACTTCTTTCTCTGGAATCGGCGGACTCGGCAGCGAACTCCTCTGATAGTACCCTGGATGCGGAACTGGCACCGGCGGCGACATAGTACGTTGGCCTGGTCTCCACCCCGCAGGATATTGTGGCTGTGGAACCGCTACTTTTGGGAGAGTGGGTTCCTGCTCAGGCGCAGGCTCAAGGCCGGAGCTTACTTCTGACGTGGCGACGCGATTCTGCCATGCTTTGACCCCGCCATAGTTGTTGCTGGCGATGCTGTGGCGCGTGCTTCCGATGCCGCTCATTTGATCGAGGGCAGCTTTGTCCTTCTTGTGTGCGCGGTGCTTTCGGAGTAGGAGAAATATGAGGAGGCCAAAGATTAGTGCCGCGGCGCCAGCGCCGGCTCCAATGCCTATCTTTGCACCTGTCTTCAGGCCGGAGCTGACTGCTGCTTCGGTGGGCTGGAGGGAGTACTGCATGGCGTAGACGACGTTCACGACTGCAGATGTGGGGGTGGAGGGGTTAGCTGCGATGTTTGCACTGATGGGTGGTGGCGTCATGGCGCTGAGGAGAAGAGAGTAGCATGGTGTTTGGCCGCCGAGAGCAGTGGTCCAGGGAAAGTAGTTGCTGCACTTTGGTCAGTACCCGGGTATCAAAAGATCTGCTGGTCCTTACGAGGGACAGCAGCCATTGCCGACACTGTGATAATCGTTTGGACACTTGCTCAAGATCGCTTGAGCTGGAACTATGGCACTTGGAAAGCCTCCGTTACTATCAACTGCTCTCGCAGCCAATGTCGGGGCAGAGATGTCGTAGGGACAGCAATCTGATTTGGTTCGCACACAGCCAATTACTGGCGCCCAGTAAGCCGTTGGACCATCGATGATAGCGTACTCTGGAGTTGCGTAGTACCCGTTCAGGATAGGACCGTTGCCGTTCCATCGAACTAGTGGAATACGGGACGTCGACGGAGTTGCGGAAGCTTCGATAAATCCTGGCACTGAAGATGTAGATGGAGCCACAACCACGGTGACGAGGCTAAGCTATGGCGCGGAAGATTTACTGCTCTGGACCGTGGTTGTGACGGCGTTAGATTTCGCTTCCGGCTTGTCAGATGATTGTGTTAGAGCAGAATGGGCAGGGCCAGGTGTTGATTGATTGGGGCTTGCGGGACTGGACCTACCAGGTGACTCAGAGGACTTCGGCAGGACAGAGGACGATACCGGCTTTTGGCCAGCGTCTGATGATGGGGTCACGGGATTGTTGGCAGGCTTCGGTGTTGAAGTAGGATTTGGTGTGTTGGGTGGAGGAATAATTGAAGTCACTGGTTTTGTGGTTGTCGAAGGTGGTTTCGGAGTTGAAGTTGGCTTGCAATGATTGGTAGACCATGAAAAGTAAGTTGCGTCATTGGCCGCTGGATCGCTGTATCAGTACTTGCTGCGCTTCAAATCGTCGATGGTCCTTACCAGAATTGTAACATGTTGAATAGGGAGTATCGGCAATGCATGCTGCGAATTTTGATGCGTAGCCTCCCAACGTCGAGCAAACACATGCGTCGCCCGTCGAAATGACATCTATGTTAGGTGTTTGGCAACTGCCCGCAGCCTTTGTCCTACATGTGCTGACTCGAGTGATGAAGTCTGGCAATTTTGCTTGATCCTGTTTGATGTGTTAGGTTCTAGAAGATGACCGTAGTGAGGTATTTTCGTACCGAACATGTCAAGAATTGCCTCTTGTCCTTCTTTGGTCGACCGAAGAAGCGGTGTCCTTCAATGAATCTGACAAGCGACGACCCTGAGTTGACTCCTTCCATGCTAAAAGGCTTATCTTATTTTCCGGTATAGTAAAGTGTTTCAATACTCTTTCTTAAAAGTATTCCTGGCGCAATATTACTGGATTTTCGATTGCGAGGCGATTGAAATTACTAGAGGTCGTTCTGGATTGCGTCGAAGTCTTAGCTCGTCTTCAGCGAACTCAAGCCTCGACTACAAGCGACTTGGACGATTAGTATTTTGCGAGGCTGAGACCCTCTTCTAGAAAGCATGCGGGTGTCACAACCATGCCTATATACTACCTCATGCGACGGCCGGACATACTTGAGCCTCATCGGTAGTGTGGTGTCGCCTAGACCATGAGCGCCATACATTGGTGGCTTGAGGCAGGGATCCCGAACATTGTGTGTCGCTCGATATGGCAACCTTGCTATCAGCTCGTCGCGAATACGAAAGGATACTTCCGAACTCGACAATACTTGGCGAGTGGCGTTCTACATCGGCTTGTTTGCAGTTCTGTCGGATTGTTGGCTGTTCGTTCTGCCTTTTGCTGCCGATTGTGGATTGTACAACGTCGCGTCGTTTGGCTATAACCTGCATCTGTTGTAGACTCGATGTCGGTCTCGCCCTTTGTTCTGCAGGCACTTCACATCTTGTATGTGCCGTGTGAGTCTCTGGTCGCAAGCTTCGGGTCGCGATCCGGACCGTCGAATTTCATGAGGTTGAACCATGCTCAGGCCAGCCTCGCTAAGCTCCACGCGCATTGGACGCCACCGCAAGTCATCTTTCAGCCGTACCGTGAGAGTCAGCGGTGAGCACCCAGGCGAAAGAAGGCTCTTTCGCGGCCGAATAGACACCGCTCGATAGCAAAGCACGGGATGAAAATACAAATAAGTAGCATTAGCTCTTCCTGAAGATGTTACGGCATTTCTTTTGCAACTTGCTGAAGGTAAACTCGAAGTATGCGCAAGACATTCCAGTAATGCTACTTATGAATTTCAGCGCAGTGCAGCACAAGCTACAAATCGGCATCGTTGATCTGCTCCTCGTCGCTCTCTTGGTCCGTGTCCTCGATTCCTGTGGTAAGATTCTCGCTCCTCTTCTTCAGGATATCTCGCTCCAATTCACGAAGCTGACGGACTCGCTTTCGAAACGCATTGCCAATAGTCTCATCCTTGATATAAATCCAGAAGTGGTGTGCAAGAAAGCTCGATATCCACTCACGCATCAATTCATGTGCGGGGAGTCGAGGGCCAGACGATCGATATACTAGGATAGCCAGGGTCAAGACATCTTCGTTGTCCCATTCGAAGAACTTCACCTTGTTAGCAATGTCCTCCAACATGTCGTCCATATCGAGTTTTTCTGCTGCTTCCCAAGCCGCGACGCATTGCGCGATCGCTTCTTTGGTCTGTTCCTTGTCGTCTGGGCTGCGGATGCCAAACTCCCCGTCTGTCAGCCATTCGGCCACGAACTGGAAGTCTTCAGTCTCGACATGCACGAGACGAGGATGGCAGAGTTCCCACGCATTGTCTTGGTTGATTGTGAAGTGGTTTGTCCCTGTTCTTGTATTCCTGAAATATGGGCGATCCCAAACGACTTGCTTCTGGAGCGTGTGAACCTCTTGATTAGGACCAATACGCAATTGCACAAAGTCTCTGCTTCCCGATCTGCTAATCATCAGTACTTGTTAGGTCAGAGGTGGCCGGTCTACTCACAAATCACCGTCAACGACGTCGCTCGTGGGAGCTGAGGATCGCTGACCGAGGGCACCCCAACTCATTGCGTCGTGCACGGCGGCTCGGCCACTCCTTGGCAGTCGGACGGTCGACTCACTGGCGACTGGATCTATGCTACTCGCTTCGAACAGAGGACTGGAGTCTTCTCTCTGGCTTCTCGAAGAAGTCTCAACATGGCTGGTAGTCTTTGATAGTAATTGATCATTACGCATTCTGGATGGTCTTGATCTTTTGGGCGCTGCGTGTGGTGCCTCGTAGAGGTCCATGTCATTTGCGCTGTCGTGACCCAACGAGATGATAGAACTCCGTCGTTTGGCTCGCTTTGGTGGCGAAGGCGATGGGGTGGACAAGTCAGGAGGCACAGTGCCGTAGAACTGTTCTCGACTTATTCTCAGTGCCTCTTGCAGTTCAGCATCAATCTCTTCTTCATTGCCAACATCGATTTCTTCTGGCTCGGGTTCCGAGATGGTGTTACCTCCGAGTTGCTCATCCACAACCGTTCGCCAATAGTCAAGGCCCAGCTTCGTATCTCTCATGAAAATCGCTGTTTCATATGCTTGTTGGAGTTCTCCCGGATCGACAGGAATGCTTGGGCCCTCAGTAGCAGTGAATGCAGACAAGTGATGCGACCTTGTCCATCGACTATGGTGATTAGTCACGGTTCAAACAAGGATGGGTTTTCACTCACAATCTGTATGTCTCTCCGAGGAGCAGTATGAGCGTCGTGTAACCGGATGCTCGGCTGTGCTGGATATCTTGAGGTGCATACTCATTCAAGTAGACCAAGGCTGGCCATGGGGGCTGATTGGAAGCTGGATCACTGTACAAGACGTACGTGCCCGGTTGCGTGAGCGTCATCTCGTGTCTGAATCGCTCCTGGAAGCGAAAGCGCCCTCTGCAGATCACAACTCGGGTCCCGTTGCTGACAGACGAGTCATAGTTGTTGAGACCAGCGAAAGCACGTGTTGGAGCCGATAAGACGTGATACTCCGCCTCACGGTGGGACCCCAAAGATCTTAAGCTGTCCGGGATATTCTAGGTCGTTGTCTTGCACTGTGAGTGGCTTTCAAGATTAGTCGAGCAAGGTTAGTGGTAGATCAAATGAAGAGTCTATAGAAGAGTATCGATTGGACGATCGGAGGCAGAGTCATGTCAGAGTATGCCGTGTGGTGCCCGCACGATCGAGGAAGGCGCTATCTTGAGGTAAAGGCATGCTCAGCTAGGAGAGCAGACAAGTGAGAGAAGCTCGTCGAGAACAGCCCCCGATTGCCATATCACGAGGGTCAGCGAGAAGCATAATGGTGCCCTCTGCAACATGAGGCGGTCTGTTGGCGGATGTCGCTGTGGTAGAGGAGAGACGGCGTGAAAGCGGAGTTGGTCTCGGGGGATTACATAAGCTCGCAGCTCACTCGACTGGACGAATCGAAGGACATCTGGCATCAAGCTCACCACGACAGCTCTACAACGCGCAACACCCACCGAAAATACGTAGAAACAGAAGGCAGCTGCGCCTCTAGAGTCAGTAGGGAACACAGCAGTATCGCGCCCTATTTGACGATCGCCGGAACTCATCTACGCATCCACCCTCTCCCAACAGTCTACGCCAAAACACAAGAGCAGCCATGCTCGGTCTCTCAGCAATGCAGCCACGGCAATTAGCCGCCCAAGTTCTCAATTTCGCCCTCGTCCTCTCTACCGCCTTCATGCTCTGGAAAGGGCTATCGGTCGTTAGCGACTCACCATCACCCATTGTTGTCGTACTATCAGGATCCATGGAGCCTGCGTTCCAAAGAGGAGACCTGCTGTTCCTATGGAATCGAGGATTGGACACACAGATAGGCGAAATTGTCGTGTACAACGTGAAGGGCAAGGATATTCCGATCGTGCATCGCGTTGTGCGGAGATACGGCGGGAAGTAAGTCTACGCTCACTTTGCTTTTCGCATTGGTAGGCTATAGAGTTTCAGCGATGCCTGGATATCATGGGACTGCAATAAAGTCGGCGCGACAAGAGACCTATTCAGAACATTCAGCTAACAGCGTGTCTAGCAAAACACCCCTCAAGCTCCTCACAAAAGGCGACAACAATCTCGCAGACGACACCGAGCTTTACGCCGCGGGACAGTCCTTCCTGAACCGCAAGGAGGACGTCATCGGGAGTGTGGTCGGCTTCATTCCCTTCGTCGGATACGTCACCATCTTGCTCAGCGAACACCCGTGGTTGAAGCAAGTGATGCTGGGAATAATGGGGTTGATGGTGGTGTTACAACGAGAATCAGCATAGGTCTTAGAGAGATAGATGCATAAGATCTATCATAGGTGCCTTTTGACGGCATTCGGCTCCTCCATTTTCACCGTTAATGCAATCGGTGCCCATACTCCAGGATAGAGAAGGAGAGGTAGTAGGACAATGCTGTCCCAAGATGATACGACAGCCACTGTTTGGAGTCGGAAGAGATATACCCCAGCATACTTACGTAGCTTCCAGGCAGCTCGAAAAGCCATTTTGCAAATTTCCAAACCCCTGTTCCACCTCCACCCACCACAAGACAAAAGTCCTCTCCGTTCTGACCCTCCTAGCAACGTCTTCTTACAGAGAATCTACAAGCAAGCCTTCACTCTTTTTCCCCATTGCCGCAGCAAGAACATATGCGCAAAACAAATGAACATTGCTGCGACCTGGGAGGTTCGAACTCCCGACCCCCGCCTACTACCCTGCAAAGCAGGTTGGGAAGGCGATACCCTAACCACTGGGCTAAGATCGCTTTGCTTGTACTGATGACACAGACCAGAAACAAGCGATTTATAACCACTGTCAAATCCCTGACCCAATTTCAAGAATCATCAGAATCGAGCAGTTAAGTGTGCAGTGAGTCTTACATAGTCCAGCCATCAGACATGGAAAGTTCCAGCAAAGCAAGCAAGCGCGTTTGTGGCTGCAACTTCCCGGTTGGCGGTGAGGTGGACTGACGGATCTTGGATCCCGGGCAGTGGGGTGACGAGAACTTGGACATGGTGAACGGCGAAGTGCATACGAGCACTGGACAATCTTGATTTATGCTTATTGGTCAACATTGAGGCTTCGAACGAGCACGTCAAAGCGAATCAAAACATCTGATAAGATCTTGTGAGTAGAACGGGCGTACAGTTGTAGGTACTTAACATGGACATAATCCCACAGTCCTAATCACTTTCATTAGGGATGCGAAATACGAAGGCCATGTTCAGCGCTGCGCCGAGAACTGTGGCGTCCTGCGGAGTATGTGCACGTCACGAACACCATCGGAGACGCGTCCTGGTAGCAAAGCATTTTCATACCGCAAACTAGTGTACATAGACTTGGGTCATGAGCCTCGTGGTGTCTTTGGCGTGAGAGCAGGGACGCCGAACATCAGGAAGTAGAAGCCATGTCCGCCGTTGGTACGTGAGCTGGACTACGACCGCCCTCCCCTGACAGAGAAGCGCAGATTCGCACAACCTGCCTGCCGCATTGAGCCCATTACACAGCGAATAAACAAAGGAAATTGATCCACCGACAGGCTAAGCTGCCTGTTCACGCCGTGACCGCCGAAGCTGCTGGAAATTCGGAAAGATAAAGTGAGGTATGGAGGTCTACTCAGACTCCTCCTCCTCTTCATCGCCAGCCTTCTTGTCGGTTAGCATATTGAGAACAAAAAAGGGACAGGAGTACTCACTTGGTAAGCAGCCTTCTCCTCCTCGTAACGCTTCTTGTCGGCAGCAGCCTTGGCCTCATATGGGGTGCGCTGCTTCTCAGACAGAGCCTTCCACTTCTCACCGAGAAGCTTGCCGACCTCACCTGTTCAAGATTAGTCAAGGTCCATCCGGGCTAGTCGTAGGACAATGCTTACCGAACTTGATGCCTGGGTTGTCCTCGCGGACCTTCTCACGCTGCTCGTTGGCGAAAAACATGTATGCAGAGAGACCACGCTTGGGCGCATTGGGGTCTGCTATCAGTCAGAACAGGCTCGGAATGTGGCTGCACGTGAGCGACTTACCCTTCTTCTTCTTGCCGCCGTCGGCCTTGGTGGCCTTGCCCTTGCCGCGGGTTACCTTCTCCTTAGGCATGATGATTTGAAGTGTTGTTTACTGTGAGTCGAAGGTGGTCAGCACCTGGTCTGGTTGTTGTTGTTGTGGTTGTATTGCGTGAGTGAAGATGAGAGAGGAAGAAGGATGCATGAGAGTGCGCGAGAAAAGTGCAGGCTATATAGTGCTGGTGGAAGGTGCTGGTGCCGTCGTTGGGTTATGTGAGTGATAGGCGGTAGGCGGCTTGCTATGCGCGCCCAAATGACGCGGTCGCAAAACACCATGATGCGACGCGACTGCACGCGATTTTGCGATAAGAGAAGCTGCAAGAACTTACAAAAGCTGCGGAGACCGAGAAAATTCGAGAGGTTGATGGAGGTCTGTTTTGCGGTCAATATGCGCCTTGTACCAGTCGATGGCGACGTGATGAACAGGAATTGGAACGCGATGATGTTCGAGAGATACAGGATTGAAGGCGTAAAACGACTTCAATGTGCAAATCGAAGCGGAAAAAAGCGTGCAAAAAGGTGTGGTGATGCTGATTTTGGTTGCGCGGTATTGCGCACTTGGTGATAGGAGCCGAGGACTTACCACACGAGAATCTGTGTTGTGTAGATTTTTGGTGAGGAGCTGTGAGTTGGGTGAGAGCAGCGCAGCGCAGGCAAAGTGGCAGCGCGAAAGACCCTCACAACAAAGCCCACGTCACGTGGTCCACACTAAGACGGGTCGCGCTTGCCCCAGGGCTTGTTTTGCTCCGACCCCTCCTTTCGAACAAAGTCTGCCTCCCTTGACGTGCACGAACAGACGCCTGATCATGCCCAAAGCTACCATTTCAGACGTGCATTTGATGCTGGAGAGAGTCACATCTGCTATGGAGTGCTCTCCTCTGCTTGTCGGTCCATCCTCATCGCATCCTCTCCCGCAGCATAGGGCGCATCATGGACGCGAGGCGCTGCCTGCCCCTTCGTTCTTGTCTGGTCCGTTTCATGTGGTTAGATTGCACGCAGGAGAGACAGCTACACGATTCGCTGGCTGGTTATGCAGAAGTCGGCTTTGCGACGTTATCTTGATACCGTGTCTGGCTGGCTGATGTTGCTTCCCCAGTAGCCCGCCGGTTGCGCACCACGCAGCCGGAGGGGTTCTGCAAAGACCCATCTTCGATGTTCTCGAAGCCGCCTGTTAGATCATCCGGACGTCAGCCTAAGGCGTCTTTGCACTCACCCTCTCTGACGGCTTTCATGGTCTCCCAGGACCGTGCGAGTCGTGCGCCGGAGCGGTCAACAAGCCTACTTCCGGCGACGGACCTGTGTGCTGAACAATCCAACCGGATATGGCAGAGAGTACATGTCTTATGCAAGGCGAACGAGAGATTATCACCGAGATGCTGGTCGGGCAAGTCAAAGTGCAACACGGCATCGAAAGCGCGATCTGGTGTTCTGATATCCCTTCCAAATGATGTTGTAAGGTGCAGCTGCCCGCACTGCGCTCACGGCATCACACCGATACGCAGGCGCCATTTGCGACATGCCCAGTACGAACAATAGTGTCACGACATCCATTAGCCACCAGTGAGCGCCAAACAACATCGGATTCAACTGGCGACTGTACACCATCATGTACACCAGACGTTGATGTCCAGGACCTCGAATACGCAGAGAGCATACAGAGTCGGGATTACAAATGCGCCGACGGTGATCGCTCCGCCAACCTGTGTGACGTAGTAAACAACACACTAGCCGCGAGCTTCCCCCGAAGTCTGGCACACAACGTGCCTCGCCTCACAGCTTACCGCCGCAGGCTACAATTGTTCGCTGGCAGTATCTAGTACCCTGTCCCGCTGCCAGTCCATCTATCATGAAATCTGCACCTGGTCGTAGTCTGCGCCTTACCACAAAATCAATTGAGTACAGCACGTGCACATATTGCATCCATTCAATTCTTTACTCAAGCCTATGAGCAGGGCATATCTATCTGGGTTGACCTCAGCATCGGGAGCCGGTTGCTCCTTACCAAAATGCCAGAACTCGTGGCGCCCGGTGAGATATGACTTCATGCTTGAAAGCTGTCGGCGAGAAGCGTTGTTGCGGTCCAAAAGAGATTATTGCAGGCGCCAAGAGGCATACCTCTTCGAGATGCCGAAGGCTCGTAGCTGGCTGATCCTTCGCGATCTCGCAACGCATGCATACCTCATACAGAGCTCCTGCTTGGCCTGTCTGACTGAGGTGGGCATCCTTCGCGGCCTTGGGGATACGTAGGATATGCAAAGGCGTGCAATCAACTCAACAATCATGATACTCTAGAGCTCATCCGTCGTCCTCATCTTCCATGACGAGCTCAGTCAGGTCCGCGTCCGCAGCCCAATTTATCCCACTTCCAACGATCATTGCCGAAAGGATGCCTTTCAAAGTCTTCATCCTTCGTCTCGACTCTTTCGACTCCTTCTCAACAGCACCGACTTGGTCACGCAGTCGCGGATCTTCGATATCTTTGGCCGACTGTGCTTTCATCTCCTCCGCTAGTGCAAGCATTGTTTGCGAGAGTTCTTTGTTCTTGCGATTGGCAATGATGTTGGCCTGCTGCGCTAGGCTGGATGCGCGCTGGATAGAGGTAAGTTTGGTGGTTAATGAGCCATGCAGCATCGACACAGTATCGTTCTCTGTGATTAACGGCAGAATGCGCCTAATACTGTTAGACGAACGATACACGAACCGGGTCCCAAACATACTTTTCAGCAAATCCAGTTCGCTCGCCACCGTGTACAGCTTTCAGGACAGGGTCCATCACCAGCACATTATGGGTGATCCTGTTTCGCAGCTCATACTCTGTCTTCGCCTCCATGGCCTCGCGTTGGGCAATGATTAGCTGCTCCTGGAGCTCATCATCTGAGAGCGCTGAAACATTCGGCACGTGCTCTGTAGCTGATTAGTACTGTTAATTCAAAATCACGCGACTCGACCGTACCTGCTTGCTGTGCCTGCAAGAGATTTTGCTGCAGCTCAAGTTCGCGCAGTTGCTCAAACAGCTCCAGTGCTAGCTGCTCGTTCTCGCTAAACGCGAACGCGTCGCTGTGGTTCGTTTGTAAGAGGTCCGCATAGTCGTTTGCATTCCGCGGCTTCGTGATCGTGTCAATCATCTCGACATCATCCTTCGTCGCCATGTTGGTCGCGCGGGCCTTGGGATGGGCCAAAGATGCAAGTATTGATAACGCGTTGCGGATGACCGTTCACTGTGATGCAGCCTAGTGGGCCCCACGCGGGAGATCCCTGCAGCCAGGCGATCAAAGCGCCTTGGCAGGACAATATCCCCAACTCTCATGTTGGGATGCTTGAGCTTTACTGTATCTCACCTCACGACTCGGAACACTCGACCGAGCAGCGGGAGGGCCAGTCTGGATGTCGCTGCAGATTGCTGTGGCTCATACGGGCCAGCGTCTCGATGCGGATCCCGTAGCTTTCAGCTCAGTCGACGCACTCAAGCACTGGATAGCGCAGGCCTCTGAGATACATCCCGAGTCGCAAATATTGCTAACGCCAGGCGGCAAACATGTGAAGCTTCAGGCGCTACTGACAGAGGCAAGTGCCTCCTTCCTTCGACATTATCTGAAGTCCACTAACACTTATATTTACAGAAAGAGATCTTTGTATATAGTCGCGATCTATCGAACAACCCGCAGGCTGCCATATCATCCACGCCTCTACCAGAGCCTTTCGTACCCGACGAACCCCCAAACACGCTATCGAACAACACAGACCTGCGAGCATGGCAGTCCCTCTTCCAGGCCCGCCGAGACTGGGCCTTCAACGTCCTCGAAAAATCCCACTCCATGTCCCGAGTCGCATCCAAGTACTTCGCCGAGCAAGCGACCATAGAAAAGGGCACACAGGTCGCAGTCGGAAACCACGACTCGCACATACGTGGTCTAGAGCAGAAGTACCAAGCTGCCAAGGAGTGGTTTGACGGTGTCGAGAAGGAGACAGGTGACAATTTGCGGCGACTTGACGCTGACTTTGGTCAGCTTGGTACTATACCAGCCAAGTTTGAGTTTGCTCAGTTTCTCGCAAAGAAAATGCGCTCCCCAGAGGCAGCACAAAAAGCACCAAAGGGAGCTGCGAGCCGAAATGCTTCTCTCCAAGAATTCCTAGATGTCGAGGCAGTGAAGAAGGCCACTGGCACGAGCAAGCGTGTGAGGAAGTCTTTTGGCGAGCACATGACAGGCCTGAATACACAAATCGAGAAGGTCGCCGCAGACTATAACGAGCTTCTGAATGCAGTCGGCCAAAGCCAAAGTCGATCGCTCGTCGATGACTCCGAGGAAACTGTGCGCCTATACAACGAGATCGATGCAGTCGCGAAAAAGGTGGAGTCGGACTTTGAGCATGTCATGGGACTCGAGGCAAGCTCAAAGTCCGTTGCGCAAGTGTCCAAGATGGCGTTGCTGCATACCCGGAACTTTCTGCCAGCAGTCAAGGAATACAGCATAGAGATGAGCGATCTCGTTCGAAGGTCCGTAGAGCAGAAGAATTTTGCCATACGAAATACCGTCGACAGCATGCAAGGCGTGGCACAAATCGAATCCGTCATTGCAAACCTAATCGCGGAGCTCGATTCAGTCAACGTTCCAGAAGAAGGTGTCGCTGCGTTCGAGCTGATCTCGCTTGTTGGGCGCTTGCCATACATATATGGCACTCTGCTTGTTGAAGCCGTGCGAAGACGAGAATGGACCGAAAGGCTACAGAAGGATACTTCATCGCTCGCTGAAGAGATGGCAACATTCCAGGAAGAAGAAGAGCGCCGGCGGAAGAAGTGGCTAAAGCCCATCGCAGACGTTGTGAACCTTGATGCAGTGCAAGGCGGTATTGTTGGCTTTGAGATGAACGTGCAGCCTGAAAAGAACATCTGGCCTGTCGTCGGACGCGAGGACTTGAGAGAGTACCTGCAGACACTGCAGGGCCTAGAAGGCCAAGCATCGGAAGCCGAAGCTCTCAGTCAGGCTATCAAGGACCTCGATCGACCTACAAAGCAGCAGATCAAGCGTGCCAAAGCGTTCAAAATGGGCAGTGTGCACGAGCCGGCTTTTGGAAAGGGTTCTGCGCTCACGGTACGGGGCGACGACGAGGTTCGTGTGCTGAAGGAGGCCAACATGAAGCTCGAGGATGAACTCAGAGGCTCCAAGAGCCGAGTGCGACGGTTGGAGGATCTGCTGCATCGCCAAAGTCAGTCTAGTAGACTTTCGATAGGTGGACCACCGCCATCCTTTGGACTGAACAGCCCTGGCGATCCGTCCACGCCGACCCTCGAATCAGCATTTCCCAAGCCACATGATGACCTTTCGCGGCGATCATCCATCTCTTCCCGCCGGTTCTCGACAAATCAGGGGCAAGATGACAAACGTCGTTTGGTACGCCTCGAGCAGGAGTTGGCAACGGAGAAGGAGGCCCGCACCTACCTGGAGAGGGAAGCTCAGGCGCGAAGAGACGAAGACGCAGAGTCACAACGTCGATTCGAAGAGGCCATGTCCACGAAGAACAACATCATGGAAAATATGAGAGCACAACAGAAGGAATTTGCAGACGAGCGAAGGTCTCTTGAAAACGAAATACAAGCCTACAAGACCAAAATCGAAGAAGCAGAAGATGAGCTTGACCGTGTGCTCGGTAGCAGAGACAATGAGCGGACAGGGATCGACGCAAGAGTACAAGATCTCGAGAGTCAGCTCGAACGCGCACGTTCGGGGGCAGCAAACGAAAGCGCAGACGCCGGAGAACGCATTGCTTCCTTGCAGGCCAAACTGGACCAGCAAAACAAGACACGCACTCGGCAATCTGAGTCTCTCGCAGCGGCCTTCGCTCACTTGTCCCCAGAGACAAGCATTCCTGAAGAGCATACCGCACTTATTTCACAGCTCGAAGATCTTGCGGCCAGATCATACAATCATCAGAAGGAATTACAGCAAGCAGTTGCCATGGCCAAATCAGAAAATGACAACACATGGGCCCAGGCGCAAGAACAGGAAGCCGAGCTGAAGTCACAGCTTGCCGAGCACGAGAAGGAGGTCACGTCTCTTCGAGAGCAACTCGATACTGAAAAGGCCAAGATAGTGTCTATCAACGCAGAGCTTGAAGATGAACGAAGTCACCTCCACGATCTTCGCACCAAGTTTGCAGAGGGCGAGACCGGATCTGAAGCCTTGCGCAAGCGGGTGCAGGAAGAAGAGTCAAAGGTCGGACGGCTCAAGGTCGAACTCGCGGAGAAGAATTCACATATCAATGGCCTCGACATCGAATTGATGCGCCTCGAGAAGAAGGTGCTGAAGTACGAGGAGTTTGATTCTTCCCGTACACAACAGCGCTTGCTCCGAGCAAGAGAGTTGAGCCAGCGCCTATACACACAGCATGAGCGACTTGTTCGTCTGCTCGAAGCACTTGGCTTTGTCATTTCACACGACAATGGCGAGATGGTGCTTCAGCGAGCGTCGAAGCTTAGCAATAGTGCTGTTATGTCAGCTACGAATGGTGACCTGAGTCGAAGCACAACGACTTCACCTACGCCTTTGAAGCGGTTTCTCGACGATATCGGCGACCTATCCTTCCTTCAATGGACGGAGTCAGCAAATCCAGAGGAGGAAGATCAACGATACCAAGACCTCCTTAATAAGCTGGATATGTTCAGTTTTGACACGTTCGGCGACGCGGTGACCAAGCGCATCAGGGATATGGAGTACACCGCACGAAAGTACCAGAAGGAAGCACGCGCGTACCGTGACAAATCGCATCGTTTCCAGGCTGAAGCTCACGAAAAGATCGCATACAGGTCGTTCAAAGAGGGTGATCTCGCCCTTTTCCTGCCGACTCGAAACAATGCGCATCGCCCTTGGGCAGCCTTTAACGTCGGCGCACCTCATTTCTTTCTCCGTGAACAAGATTCCCATCGCCTTCAAGGCAAGGAGTGGCTCGTCGCGCGTATCTCGAAGGTGGAAGAACGCATCGTGGATCTGTCCAAAACCCTCGACAATGGGCAGCGAGCGTCCATTGATGGTCGGTCCATTGCGTCCAGCAATGCCGTATCGTTCGAAGATGATAATCCATTCGAGCTTTCAGACGGTTTGCGATGGTATTTGCTCGATGCTACGGAAGAGAAGCCCATGGCGCCAGGTACTCCTGGGATCAAGGGTGCAGTCACCGTCAAGAGCAGCCTCGAGACTGGCCAGGGCGAGATGCAAAAAGCCAAGAAAAAAACATCAATGGACCCAGCGACCCAGCTTGGAATATCACTTGACAGTCGACGCAGCAGCGGTACCAGCAAGAAAAGCGTACCTATCTTTGGAGGCCGACCTTCTGGCGAGGCCCTTTCACCAGGCGAGAACGCCGAATCCAAACCCAACTCGAACGCAGCCACCCGCGGCGCCAGCCCAGTAGGTGCTCACGGACCAAGCCACCTGAGGGAAACCGAAACAAGCAACAACGGCACAAGTGCAAGCAGGCTAGTAGAAGACCAAGACGGGACAAATGTGCGCAAGGACTTACTCTGGGGACCATGATGTAAATCTAGGCTCCCCACCATACTTGAACACCATGGCTGACAGTCATACAGATGCACCGTCCACAGCCCTATCGCCAGCACACGCCACAGAAGCCATACATATCCGGTCCCTCGAATCTCAGCAATAGTGGTCTGCTACGAGCGTCGAATACGCCCTCGCCTGTAAAGAATAGAGTGGGCAGTCAGAGTGAGCAGAGTCCGACTGCGAGTCCTAGGAAAGCGCCGCCTCAGGGAATTAGGAAGGGGAGTATTTGGGATAGCTTCTTCCAGTATGATATTACGTACCAGGGAGGGAAGGGGAAGAAGTAGGGTATATGGCGTGCTTATAGTCCTATTCGTTTCACACGCATAGCAATTGGCGCTCAACCATATTTACGTGTTTCAAGGCATTTAGATGGACTGAAGGGTGCGGAAGCATGTCTGTAGTTGTTGAGGCTGTTATGGCTATCATGTATCGCAATACCTACCACATGTGACCTCACACCATTATTGTTCTCACACATTGTCTCATCCCTTCAAATTGGGCAAGTGAATACCTAAATGATCAGCATGGTGCGCATATCATTCCCTAGTCACATATTCCTTTTCTGCCGATCACTACACTATTGAACACCCGGAATCTCGGATCCCCGTCAAGTGCCACGGCATGTCCCTGATCAACAAGCTCAAGCTTCACTTATCGCTGTGCTTGTCACGCTGGGCAAGTGCTTGATCGACATCCGACTGTCACACGATGCTTGTGTCGATCTGTCACACAATGCTGTGTGCCTGAGCAGGATACGTCATTAGTGCTGTGGCTGGGGCGATGAGCACTCATGTTCGCGCTTAGGTGTAGTGTTCTGTCGTGGCCTTTCGTTTTTCTCGTAAAAAGAAGACGATGTCGTGGTGCTGAGCTCAAGTCGCATCCCGTGGGGAAGTATAATTTGGATGTACGCGTTTGTGATACCACGATATTGGGTAGATCCAATCAATGCATGCGCTTCTTTTGGGGGCATTTGATATTCAATCTACTGTTCTTCTCAAAGCAGAGAGCGACGTTCAGATTCATAGTTTGCGTATCTTGGATCAAGGGTAATTGTCGTATACGTAGACATATACGTTGATTGAATTGCAATGGTGTGGTTGTATGCATATGCGGCAGTTTCGCAATAGAGGTACTAAGTCATCAGGAGAAGGTGTGATATTCCATATTGCGAGAGTTAGTCTTGGATGCTGTCGCTGACTGCAATGATATCCTCCTGTAGGGAGCAGGTGGGTTTGAGAAGATGAGCATGCAAGCTTCTGAGCATATGCACATCTCACTAAATAGAACAAGGGAACACCTTGCCTGCTCGTTCGATACTGCGGCAGTCGAAAGACAAGCTTCCGTGATTAATGAGGCGGAGCTTAAATCTACGCCAACTGGAGTTTGCGACATGCTTCAGACAGGAAGCATCCACAATGCCTCCCATACGACCAGACCAGGTAAGACCCGGGCTTTTCCATCACCACCATCCTCGTACATGCAGCTCCAAGCACGACATACTGTACCTTCCTTTTCCAGTCAATCCTTCCCAGACCAGCAACCGCATCACCCACCGCAGATCTGCAATCACCATAGAAATAAGGAAAGTGACAAGACATGCGGTACTTCCCTAGCGTACCACTCTGTCGGAGACGCACACACCCCACCTTCCTCAGGAACACAATACGCACCTTCCACATCACGCAGGTCCTCGAGTATCGATGCTGACCGCGATGTTCGATACATTACCTCACACTGTTCGGAGCTCATCTTCTCCTCTCAGATCAAGCGTAGGGCTTACCCTACTGCCAAATCACAAAGAAAGCTCGGCACACAAACGTTTCACTACGCTGGTGCTCGATATTGGCATTCCTCACACGCCACGCAATCGTACTACCGCGCATAGCCACGTGTCCTACTGTAAGTGAAAGTGCTCGGTGAGGCTTGAAAGCAGCCGAGCAAAGGCTTATTACGATGTTGTTACATTCCGGTTGTGCGATGACGGTGCGGGAAGTCCCTGGGGTTTGACATGCCAAAATGACGCCGTTAGGCAATAAGCTTTGGTGAAGGATTGGCGGTGATCGGCTTGTCGAAGCTTGGTCCTGGATGTTATAATGTTTGGGTCGCGGGTAGTTCCGCGGGTGATGTGAATGGATTGCTACTTGATGCTTGATTGAAGGCAAGTGTGAGAGCGGATGGTGGTGCTTGGAGTCGTGAGTTGAGGCCAGCTTCGTGATGGCCCGGAACGCACGGCAGGCAGTGAGTATATCCGGGCGGAGCGGAACGTGTGGATGCATTATCGCATGTCTTGGCTGCATGCATCATGGCCGATAGGCGGATAATCGCGTGGTGTGCAGGATGCAGATGCAGATGCAGTCTAGAGGGGCAAAAGTGTGTCAAGCATCACAGCACATCAATATCCGGAAAATCGGCATTAGTGTAGCGGATGAAATCACAAAGTAAATGGATCGAGCATGTGAAGATTCTGCAACAGTATTCATTTGCAATCGAAACGCTAGTTTGTGCAAACTATTCGCACACGCCTTCGAGTCATAGTAACATCGTAGCACGCCTGTGCTTTTGCGTGCGCATGTGCGTCGAGCGTTGAGTCTCGCAGCCCGACGCCAACGCCAACGCCCTGTGCCAAGAAAAGGCCTAACGATCCATCAGGTAAAATCTGACATGGAAAATGTACATGGGAAAAGGTCGCCCTTGCTTTTCCTAGTCTTTTCCATACAACGCCGAGTGAGGCCCGAGAAATGAGAAGCGCGACAATCTCGATGATGTGAGGAGCGCACAGTAGTGGCCTTCGGATATGTATTGCTGCAATGTAAAGGCAAGTGGGTATCCGGAAGTTGAGTGAAGAAGTCGACGTAAAGCGCACTAGGCGGTGTCGCAATGATAGATACAGTTGAAGTGAAGTAAGTGGAGATGTTTGCGTGTCGTGGGTTCGTTGCGTTCGTAAAGGCCTTCTTCTGCCGGGCCGAGGCATGTGGGCCGACTTTTGGAGTTGCGGAGCTTAGCGTGCCTGCGGTCTAGACTGTCGACCCACGGTCATAGCGATGCTGAACGCTATTCGAACGACACGAGCTGGACCGAGTGGGCTGTGCAGCGGCGAAAATGACGTGGCCAACAATGCCAATGTTGAGGTCTGCTCATCTCGTGAACATGCCAGTGAAGCGCTGCTTAGTCCGCTTTCGCATGCGCGAGAGCACATTGACCTTGTAGGGCTCAGCTGACATCGAGGCGTGACGGAGGCTGCCGTGGTCGTTGCTGGATGTGTCGCTGGGACTTGCGATGCTGGTGCCCTCGTCGTCGTCCTTTTGTGAGATGGGATAAGGCGACACAGGAGAGTCGTTTGTGAAGAAGTAGGCGTCCAAGCGATCGTTCATTGCGCGGTTCTTCTCTGAAGCGGCAATGACCAAGCTGCTCTTGCTGCCAACACTGGTGGCACTGTCGGTTCGGGTGACTTCGTCGAGACGAATGTCACGGCGAGCTGCGTTCAGCGATGTGGAGTGGGCACGCGCAAGCCCTGACAGAGAGCCAACTGGAGGTGCTGGACCATCACCGATGAGTCGGTACTCGAACTCGGAGACGTGGCCCTGGCAGTATGGGCAGAAGTCACACTTGACTTCCCAACCAGAAATGCCCAGCTTCTTGCCGCAGGTCGAGAGGTTGCTAGACGGGCTGCAGGGACGGACGAGATGGTACCAGCGGTGCTGGCATGGGAGCACAGTTACGCACAGTTCGGCGACACACATGGTGACGATGTGTTCAAGTGAGATCGAGGTAGATTCGTTTGCGGGGTATCCTGCCTGGATGCAGGGTGAAGTATTTGAGAGACGTCGTGGTGGAAGACGTGGTGCCGGCAGAGTCGACCAGGGGTGCTGTCACGAGACAACGGCGGGTGGCGATCTGGGATAAACGCTAGTCGCCACACTGGGGTTAGGCGGCGATGTTGATTTGAGTGTCGTGCAGATGGAGATTGATTGTTGATGGCAATTATCTCCAGAAAGTGGTGGGTGAATGATGGTTTAAATGTAGTATGGACGTAATATGAAGATAGACGTTGAGGTGACGCCGTGTGCCAAGATGTGGACGCTGATAGGCTGGAAACTCAGGATCGCCCCTGCCTTCTTTCACGGCAGCGGGGAAATGGGATGCAAGAACACTTCGCAGCAGATGTTGGCGTAAGCCGTGGAACTCGGAGGACCAAATGCGGGCGGAATAGTCTCTTGATAAGTTGCTGCGCCCAGGTCGGAAGCCGATGGAAGGATGACGATTGGCGACCGAAGTTGGCGGCTTGGTCAAGGTTGGCTTACCAAAGGCTCGCGACAGCGTGATAGGCAGACAACAGTCTTGAGTCAACGCCGGCCAACGCTGACGATGAAGGGTAATGTTGGATAATGATGCGAGTGATGGTGAGGTCAGTCTTATCTAGCTGGCGCTCGAAGGTGTAAGGGTGGTGTATCGTATGACAAGAGTCGTGCGTTGGTCGCAGTCGGGGCACGACATGTCCTTATTTAATGCGACCACTGTGCTGGGCAGCGGAGGGGGCCAGGCTTTGACAAGGGGAGGGATGTCTAGCGCTGGTGGTAGATTTGTGAGCAGCGACCAACGTCGCCCAGGAGGCTACGCTGCACTCGCTCTGAACGCGGCCTAGTTTACACTCCTTCATCAGCAACCCGGCGCGGAACCGGGACGACGCACGCGGAGTTTACGCTAACGGCGCACCAAAAGCTGGTTTAACAAGCCCCTGAGCCGATCGTGCCAGCACATTGGAATCGTACGGGCTCTTTCACGGTAAAAATGTCAATCAAACACGACCGTCTCACCGCTCCCGGTTATCAGTGTGCTCCGTTCGCTGCTCGAAGCCGTTGTGAGACTCATGGGCAAGCGGCGTGCCCAACGTGCATCTGTCATTGGCACCCGCCGGCCCTGTCTCAGGCGACGACGTCGTCACCGTTGTGTGCTTTTTGCGGCGCCCCTGTGCGACCATCAAAAATCTTCCTGACACAGCGGCTGCGCTCAGACTGTCCAGTAGGGGCAATCAGCAGACAGACCAGGGTCGCTGTTTTGCCAAAAGGGAATTGGTCATCATGAGTGACATTGGGGATCAACACCACCAACACTTCGCGCTTTACCATGACAGAAATTCACTCAAATCGATGTGGAGCTGCGCCTCGCGTGGTTCATTGTGGGAGCGGGGAAGCTGTCGAGTACCGTCGAGGAGACAAAGCTAGCGCTTCCGAGGCCAAGACCTGTGCTTGTCTGATGCGCCTGAGTGATGTTCCCTGGATCTTGCGACGAAACGCTGCAATGACAATGCAACAGATTGCTTTTGCCCTGCTTCCTGGATAACAACGTGGTCAATATGGACCGCCGATATCGACCGCGGTAGCGAGCGGACAGGTCGACAGTACCAGGTCGAGACGCCGCGGAATGTTCCAAGGTTTGCTGATCACCTAACGCGACAGGATTAGCCGGTAAAGGCTTCATATTTGAATGAAGTCATGTCTCGTGGCCTCACCACCAAAACTTCATCATGGGATCACAGTCACGATAATACCGCAGACGATCTCTCTGATGCGCCGCATGCCACTTGAAACCACTCAGAACATCCCCTAGCACACCTGCCCTTTCGCATCCCACTCCGCAGCCCAACGGCAGCCAGTCGAAGAAGCAAGATTCCCGAAGCACGGCACTTATCTGATCTCACCACAGCACGGACGTTCACACCACGCATTGCTGGGATGTGGCTTGTGTGTTTCGCGCGGCGCTGCCTAGAGGTATGCCTCTGCAGCTACACATGCGGCTGGCTGTCAAACTGCTCTATCACAGGCTACACTCATGCAGAAGGTGCGAGTCGGCAAGCCGGAGTATAGCGCCGCGGGTACATCAGATAACTCCCGTCCCGTGGCCCAAGCTGGGCGCTGATGTGGCCTTAAACCCACTCTTCCGTATCCCAGTGCTCACGGACGTGCAAATCTGCAAACATCCAAATTAATTCAGGCATGAACGATGAGGACGCACGCCATTTCGAAAAGGTGGAAACGTGGACTTACTCGCGCGCAACCCAGCAGCCAGGGATTACCGGAAGACCCTGGTCGTATTGCAGCACTTTGCACTGCCCCAACGCCTTCAAAAGTTGGCGCGAATGAAATCGCTCCGCTAGCTTGGCGCCGAGCGCTTGGCGGCATGACCCGCTCACACATCCGTTGACCACCCATCAGGACATCGCCAACGTCACGCGGCTTCATTCATCAAAGAGCGCACCTCTGCGCCATTTCTGACGACCAGCAGAACAATGAGACAAGAAGCCGGCCAAGGACGCTTCGCTACGGAAGGCATATCTTGTCCCTACGGCACTGCCACTGTCCCCTTGTTAGTCAACCGCCCAGACTCAGTGTAACTCTCCCAGGCCCAGCAAGACATTCACAGTCCCGAAGCTGTGGTACCAACACCCTCACGCGTTCAACTTTGGCCCTGTGTTGCCAACTATCCAGATGCTAGTGGTCCCGAGATACGTTATACTGGAGCCAGCAAAGCGACGTCTGCCACGCGATATATTCAGTGTGAGTTTCACGTCAAACGGCGTCGAACCGTCGTGATGGAAGTCCTCCAAAGTCCCTCGAGACGTGACCCACCGTACCGGAACATGCAGAGCGTGAGCCCCGCATGTATGGCAAGCGTGAATAAGACTGACCAGAGCAGGGGCGCCGGGCTTGGCGCTTTCGACTTGTCAGGCAGCAACCGATCTGCTCAGGTTTTCAAGGCATGCCAAAATGTCTCACAATTCATCGCTTTGGATTCGGAGTAGTGCTCACCGTCTGGTCATAGCAGGTAGCCGACTTAGCCTGTGTAAGGAAGGCTTGAGGCGCTGCAGAAGTGTATCCACAAAATAAGGTATACAAAGTCTACACAAAGGACCGATGACTGACGCAGTTGGTATTGATAGACGTTACCTCTTCGTTTACTGCGTCATTCTGCGTCCAATGGGAAAGGTGAAGGTCTAAGTCGCCGCTACCTCGCCGTGTATGCAGCATCAATGGCTCCGAATGGTTACACGGCATCTCGATGTACATACTGAGGTACCAGTATCACGCCCGGACTTCCAGGTCTCGGTCATTCGTGGCCTTAGGCAAGTAACGACACTCACAATCCACTGCTAGAGCGAAGACGATTTGAATCGAAAGGTTCGATTCACCGCCTGCACCGACATCATATCTTAGCCCCAACCATACTCTCAGTAGCTTCACGAGGCAGTGTCGTCGGATCTTCTCTCAGGGGCATGATCCCTTTCGTCACAAGTGGTCTTTCTTTTACTAATAGCACCTGCACAAACTGCTGGAAGCATGATTACAGCATACCTGACGTTGTGCAACCTACACTGAGAGCCTTCTCGCCAGCCTACACTATTGGGACCAGGTTTCGAAGGTAAGGAACCTTAGATTACTCTTGGCACGTGTTACTGGACGCGACTTGCATCGGTCTGCAGTGCTGTCAGAAACCAAGGCGGGCACCGCAGAGTAGAGACACTTGGTATGGACACCAACTCCTGCGGACTGGTGTATTAGAGCAGCAAGCTTGGTACACCAACACGTCATCGCAACATGTACTTCGCATCAGCTCGGTCTGGCCTACATGCTGTGCTACATGAGAGCCACGCATAGCCTCTAAAATCCATGCCCCTTATATTGGCTAATGCGAGGCAAGTCGACATAAGCAAGTAACGAGGTAGTGAACAAAAAAGGCAAAAACATACAACAGCAGGGATTCGCCAGTGGTCACCCACCTGACTACTAGTCCGCCGGTACGCTGCTTAAGTAAGGCTGAGCAAACGGGAAGCCCTACTTTCTCTTGCTCGTTCACCACAAAAACCCTTAATTTTCCTGTTTACAGTAACCTGCTGACAGGCTTTTGTCGGCCACCGCGATTCAAGCCGCGCCGCTAGGCTCATCCACCCATGCATACGAGACAAAGAGCCGAGCTAGTAAAGCAGCGAGGCGGCGCCTAAGTGATTGGATGTAGTGCCACATGTGTAACCTGCCCGCAATAAGCGGGGAGACGCGTGAACCACTCGCTTCGGTAGGCCACTTGCTTACGTTCTACGTTACTTTGATTTCTGTCCCTTGCCTCTTACAGTCCACCGAACCTTCACCGGCTAATCGCCCTCCGTAGACTGGCTCGCTTCGTCGATCCCCACGGTAATGCCTCCGCATGAGCGTAGATCGTATAAAATTATGATCCCGAACAATTTTCATATAACGAGGGGAATCTCTAGATTCGAGTGATTCTATAACTGCAAGCACAGCCTCAATTGGCTCCATATTGGGTGAGTTATCAGTGTTGAAGTTGAGGTAGCAATTTGATGAGGCGCGCGTTACGCCGGGCACGCGTAACGCGGTACGGGTAACGTTAGTGCTAGCTTGGCGGTGCTCTGTTTGCAGGCCTGACATCCCAAGCTCTCCACCATGTTTTTGCATCCCCCTTGTTCGTAACACAATCCATTTCAACGCATTGTCTGTGACTTAGCAATAACTACAAAAAATCTCGATTCGGCATACAGAGCCTACAGCTCGAAGCGATTATGGCTTGGGCGCCTGCTCAACTACCTTACCTCAAACTGCCCGACCTACTACCGGCCCCTCTACCTAGCGAATCTTGTTTCTTCGAATCAACAGCCGTGTTTCGGAACGATGTATCCTATCACAGAGTGGTTGCGGTCGAGCCTCACTTCATTGTCAAATATGGGCGGGGTGTTAAAGAGATCGAAGGCCAAGTACTTCTATTTCTCGAGCACCACCTAGGAGCTTGCCATAGCCTGCCAAAACTCTACGCAATGTATCGTATCGCAAGTACAGACCATGTCTGCCTAATCATGCAGCGCATGCCTGGCGTACCACTCGATCAATTGTGGCCTACCCTCAAGGACTCCGAAAAATCCGTCATATGTGCTAAATTGAACGGAACTATCACATCAATCCGAAGCATCCCAGCTCCTCCGTTCTACGGAAGCATCGACCAAGGCCGGTTCCACCATTATCTGTTCTATAGCCCCGACATTGACAGAGAAATATGTGGTCCATTCAACTCAGAAGACCACTTCAATGCGGCACTAGTAAAGCGGCTCCGGTCTGCTTGGGCACAAATGAAGAAGCATAGTTTCAAGGCAGACTTCTATAAGAAAAATCTGGGAAGGGTATTAGTTGGTCATAAGCCTGTTTTGTCGCATTCGGATCTACAAAGAAAGAACGTGCTAGTGCATTGGGATGCATTGCATGGCTTAACAGTCAGCCTGATAGATTGGGAGGAGGCTGGCTGGTTCCCAGCTTATTGGGAATACTTCACCGCTCTGCAAGGTGTACAATGGGATGACGACTGGTCCCAGCGCATCGAAGAAATAACAGAACCTTGGCTTAGCGAAACGGCAGTCATGAAAATGGTGCATCAAGATCTCATATTCTGACCCTTGATGTTCGCATTGACTGGCTCTCGGATATGTCTCAGCACAGAACTATCCAATAGAATCGTTTGACAGGAATTCGAATCTAGAATAAACGAGTAATACAAGACATGATCCCTCTAAAGGTTCATGACAACCTGTCTCAACTTTCAACCATACTTCACAAAGTCGCATTGTAGTTGGCCAATCATTTCTTAGGCGTATTACTGCCAAACCCACTCCTGCCCGTTCCAGTAACGGTAACGCTTTCGATCGTCGTCCCATACCCAACCTGTACTCGCCGCCGCAGCGGCGGTCCCTACTTGGGTAGTATACGCTTGGCTACTACCTCCTCCTAACGGAGCTTGATCTAGATCGTTGTGCAGCAGCCGATACTGATACAACGCTGGGATGGCTCGTTGTTCGGTCCATTCGATACACTTGATGTACGGTGGTTTCTGCTCATTGGCTTGGTAGAATGATCCGTCCGGTCTGATTTGCTCAGTGGCCATGGTCTTAGGATTGAATGCCCTCTGACGATGAGGCGGTGGCAATGTCTGCAGTACTTGGTCCAAACGCGTTGGGTAGTCTTCTGAGCGGATGCGTCCGAGGTATGTCTTTGCATAGTAGGTCTGGGATAGTTCTGGGTTTCGTCCTGGTTTATTTTCATATCTCATACCCGAGACTAAATCACCAGTGACGTGAAAGATTTGCCCTCCTCCGTCTGCTTGCGTCTCAACGAAGAGAACATTATGATATCTCGTCCCGTTACCCATCAAAGGGTCTTGCATTCCAAGCGTTTATTGGACTTTGTAGACCTTGTATCCATAGCCAGGCATTGTCCATGTGAATGTTTTGCAAGATGGAATTGTACAGAAACGTAAAATGGTGCGATATTGGTGGATGATTGAGGAAGAGGGATCTAATATCTGTGAATAGCTAATTAGAGTGATGCAATACGGAACTGTAGTAACATCTCCTTGTCTTATATAGCCACACAGCTTTCTGAGTGGTAGTATTGCGGCGCATCATCAGACAGCCACTTAATCAGGCGAACATGTGAAATTCTAAATGTCATGAAGAAACGCGCGGTTAGAATTGCCCATCATGAGTGTTCACTGAAATTGCTTCTACTAGGAAGACCTTGAGTAATGCAGAAGAACTCACCGTACTGATTTGACCAATGGACTAGTGAATCTCGGAATAGCCGGCGTAACGCTGTAGTAACTTGTGTGATGCGATGCAAATAGACTAGACTAACATAGGCTCCTTTTGATATAGCTTCCTCTGTCTTGCGGGCTTCCTTTTTGTACTCCCTATTTATAGCGCCTTGCCGGGGGGCTAAGCAAGTCTTCACCAACGTTTAAGGCCTTTCAAGATCAAACTCCGCGCCAGCGCTTAGAAATTACAGGTACGGCAGAACGCGTACGGCAATGTGACAAGCAGTAGCAGCAACAAGAGCACCAACGAGCACCAACAGCTATGCCGCACCCTTGCAGAAACAAGTCTGGCGCTAGAGTGCTTAGCGAAAACGGCTTCCCCTCACGCAGTTCCAATCAAGTTTGCGCCACACTGCAAGCAGGGATCATGCCTCAACCAAAGAAATTTGGCATACTGGGTGACTAACGCTATGCGCTAAGCTAAATCACATTTAGGATAGGTTGCCTGATGGAGCTTGTGACAGGAATACAACAGTGGTGATCTGAAACTGCGCTTTTACGGACAGCATGAGACTGAAGAAGAGCTTGGAGACCTTTGCAGATTTTTGCGCTTACGGCATCTGCTTCACGCGCAGACACCTTGCGCTTGCGACAACGCTTTCCTTTGCCTTTATCAGCGACAGCCTTACCGTGTCCGTGCGCGTGACGCCCGGATTCGCGTAACGCCCGCCGAACACCAACATCATCACCACAAAAATGAAGCTGTAACAACAGCAGCAATAGCTATTATCACGAGATTCCTTGGTGGATTGATATATCAAGTATTGTGAACAGCTTTTACTAATTACTTTGTGTATATCGGGTTGGTAGCTTGACAGCACGGCCGCTGCGCGCGACCTTGGGTAGAGCAGCAGGCGCAACTTCAGCAGGAGCTGCAGCAGCACCAGAACGCTTCTAGCGTTTGGCCTTTGGAGCCGAGATTTGTAAGGCCTTGCGCTTGCCTGCTTGAGGCTGTTGTAGAGCTTTCTTGGTGTTGCGCTCTTGTTTTTCACGCTGGCGCTCAGCTGCTTTTTCCGCTGTCTCTGCCTTGTGCTTCTCTGCCTTTGCTGCGCGCTCCACCTTACGCTGCTCTACCTGTTGGTGTTTGTAGGCCTTTGCAGTAGCTCTACGCTCTTTCTCCTCTGCTTTTTAGATAAGCAAAGCCTCCTCTTCATCTCTCCTCACATTCTCATGTGCCCGCGCCTCCTTGAGCTTGCGCGGAGACTAGATGACAGCCCCACTATAGTACCCCTCCCTCTGCTGCAAATTAAGCACTTTGACCTTCTTGTTATGCTTCTTTTTAGTGCTAAGAGCTTCTCTTAAGCCCTTGTTCCTCTCCTTAAAAAGCTCCTTTTGAACAGCGACGTAGTAGATCATATCACTAAGGTTTTTAGCTTTAGATGAAGTCCTATCAACTGCAGCGCGTAGGAGACGCTCTATGTGACGCCAATCGCTTGTGGCAACTGGTGAGGCCTCATTGGGGGCGTCTTTTTTGAAGCGTTTCAGCACATTGTTTGGATCTATAGGTCATACACTAGTAGCCTCCCAAGAGCGCAGAACAGTCTCTTTCTTAAAGGCCTCCCCCTAGGCATCCTAGAAGAGTAGGAAGAAGTCGCCCTTCTTGATTAGTACCAACCCTTAGCTGCGTTGGGAGTAGGTAGTAAGGCGTTTGGAGTAGGCGCTTGCGAGCGGCTTGAAGTACACAACGTCCAGCAGTTAGACTGTGTGAGTGGAGTGAGGTGGCAGACTAACGAGCAGAATACGGTGGTCTAAGCAGTAGTCAATGAAGTCCCTAGTTACGTAGCTGCCGTAGCCGTCAAGGATGAGGAGACGCCAGTGTAACGACGCAGGTAAGACAATAAATCTGTAATGTGGTGCGATCTCATTCAGAGGCATGTGGGAGTGCGTGGGAGATGGTAAACCTGAGATACCATTGCCACCTATAGGTCTTGTCTGAAAGAATACAGAAAAGCTGCCGACTAGTGATCGCTGGGAGACAGCCTCTATATACATGAGAGGGCCAGGAACCCCGAGAGGGGCTCGGAACCCCGCAGTGCCTGGCGTGAAGTCGGTCCGATATAGCTCAGCTTCCGAAATGGAACAAGGTGTTGTTAAAGCAAGGGGCACGTACGGATTAACGAGACAGTACGGGGCATACACTGCTAGACTAAACAATTAATCGAGATTATTAGAAAGTAGTAGTTACTCTACAACCATGGACTTTTGAGGGCCAGAATGATCGTCTAGCACCCAGCTCATATCATGGACAGGCTGCTCACCCTTGCGTCAACTAAGGTGTGTAGCAACTTTAGGTTACCCGGCCGTAAGAGTCAGAAGAACCTAAGAACTTTACAAACTATGGTCACCCGTAAGCGCATCATAGAGTAAAGGACAACTTAATAGTTAGAGAAGCGCAATTAAGGCATAATGTTGCACGCTAGCAGGGCTATCCCTACACTCTCTCATTGTACACGTATATATAGCTTCCCTCGTTCATAGCTACACAATCAACTCAGTCCTTCATTCCTCCTTCCACATCACACATCCAAGAGTTATAAGCCCGGATTTGCACACTGCAATCTTTCAACTACTGAAGTTCACCTACAACTGCTATTTCTTTAGCATCTCTTTATCTCTTAATTAACACTGAACACTTCACGTCTCTTAAGGATACCGCGGACACACT